>OY744526.1:103549551-103594551 GCA_963556195.1 Sepiola atlantica | reverse complement strand
CAAGAAATCTGATACCGGATGCAACTTTACTAACACAAAAAAAATTAATAAACCACTTCATGTATATGGAAGTACTTGCAGGAAAAGCATTAACGAACAGGAAATGCTGATAACAAAAACCAAGATTATTCAGCCAGGACATTTAAATGAAACTTGGAACTGCTAGAAAAGGAAACGGGGGAAGTGTAGACAGTGGAAGGCATTGGACTGCCACACAAAGAAACGAGATGCAAACACTAGGCAAATATGATACATTCAGATATGTGGGACTTCTGGAAGCAGACACTATCAAATAAACAGAAATAAAATATTAAATTAGAATTATATACCTATAGCTAGATATCTCATAGACACTAAATTGTATATCACGAACCCAGTAAAATTATAAATATCTTGACTATACGAATTGCTAAGATATTAGTGACTATTCATAGGCTAGACAAAAAAGAAATAGGTAATCTTGACGAGAAGACTAGGAAACTAATGAGTGTACCTAATGAACTACACTAGACGGAAGATACTGACATACTCCATGCTTAAGATAAGTTAAAAGAGAAAGGATTGGTAAGCATGAAAGACTGTGTGGATGACGGAAAATAAGAATTAGAAATATACATCACACAGAGCACAGAAAGGGTAATCAACGCATACAATTCACAGTCAATATTACAACTATAGTGAGTAAGGAAAATAGAAAATTGACCGAAAAATACATCTAGGGAAATAGACAATAACGTGGATGATTCATAAGAATAACAAGAGAAGAGACTCACGAAAAAATCTGGACATGACTATTTAAAGTGCACCTAAACTGATAAAGACAATCACTACTTACATCCTCAAAGATTAATGCGATTAGAAATGATGTGTCAAAGGTAAAATAGACAAAACGCAAAACAACGTTAAACGTAAACTCTGTTGACAAAGTGACGAAACGGTACATGATATAATAAGTGAATGCAGCAAACTGGACAGTAAAAAATACAAAAACAGAAACGTATGTTTAGGGTAGGCAGTCCACCGGGATATTTTACAACGATTGCATTTTGAACACGCAGAGAGATCGTGCAGACACAAAACGAAAACAGTACTAGTAAACGAAAATCACAAAATAATCTGTAACATTGAGTAAAACATATATAAACTGATCCAAATAATGATACTAGATTGCATAACAGACAACGAGAATGAGAATATGGCCATATCGTAGGTTTCCCCTCCAAGCAGTTCACAAGTTTGTCGTCACGTGTAAGTAAAGTGCAGAAAAATGAAGCAAACAAATAGAAATTTACCGATATTGCCAGAGATTGTCAGAGATTGGCAGGCATTGCCAGGGATTGGCAGAGAACTGAAAGTGATACTGAACCTTAAAAACACATTATTATACACATAATTGTAGGAGCTCAAACTCTGAGACATGTCCAAGGGAAATTCTAATCAAAGAGAAACTCTCACCCATTTAATAAACCGCGATTGTGTAAGCAAACGAAATCTTAAGGAAACTCATTGAATGCGGAAACCAACCAACATAACAAACAAACGTGTACTGCCAACAGACACACCAGAAGCGATAAACTCACATAGCGACGTTGATAGTATCTGATGATACAACACAAAATCGTTGCCAAGGGTAATGGAGAATAGAAATACGGTTGAGGGATAACACCAACATTTTTGAGTATGGAACTTTGGGGAGACTTATTTTTACTTAAATTTCTGAGAAGACCAACGGTTATACATAGCGTGAACTCAATACTTAATGAATGTTCAAAGCTTAGTGGAAGAATCTGAGGAGATTTATTATCACTCGGATTTCAGGGAAACCCCACTGTCTATTGTCAGTGTTAACACTCCTAGTGTGGCAATACCTGTTACTTCGGGGGACCCGATAGTATCAAACATAGCACAACGATAGAGACAAAGGCATGCTAGAGAAACTCTGTTTCTTTATTATTCACTACCAGCTGGTGTAAGTTGGTTACACTCATATATATATAATTAAATAGGTATTTGTTAGCAAAAGTCCTTTGGATTATTGTTATTTCCCGTGTGTTACGTAAAAATATCTTCCTTTACCTTGATGGCGGTCGATTTTTGACTGTACTCAACGTAGGTTAATTTCACGAAAACCAGGCAGAGGGATTTACGTTGCAATCTAGAGGGAAACACGACAATACGTTCTGTAGCAGTTTGCTCCCGAAATCTAGGGAAGGATTGTGATCCCCACGGTAGTTGTTTACGGCAGTTCGGCCGTGGTGAGGGTACCTCTCTTCGGGGCTGACCCACGATAAGTGTTTCTTTATATCCTCCCAACTCAATCTCTGCTACGTAAGTGCTCCTCCTACCTTCGTTTAAAACCGCCGTTTTAATTTCTGGCATTGCACTCTGGGTCCCTTCATCTTCTGGCGTTGTTAACCTGACTCTTTTGAAGGTTACCGACTCGTTTTTTATGACGTCATACTTCGAAATTAACTCGTAGACCTTACACTCCTGAGCTCGTTCAAAGGTCACCGATTCATTTCCGTTGTTCTATTAGCCTAATTGACACTCTATCTAGTCTTCGGATGTTCTTCATTATTTCGGGGTCATGCCCTTAGTCTTCACATGACATGTTATGCTTATTACCCAACATGTTGGCATCATTATTTTACACTTGTAAGTAAACTAATTATAATAATAATAATAATAATAATAATAATAATAATAATAATAATAACAGTAATACTAAAATAAAAAAATAATAATAACAATAATAATAATAATTCGTATAAAGAGAAGATTGAGAATAACAACATTGTTTTTTTTCTGTTTGCACGTTGCTCCTTTTTTTTCATTAGAATCTATAACCATTTTAGAGATTAATTGAACATATGTTGATCGTATATTCGTGGCTGGCAGATATTCCCCAACTGTAATAGTGTGCATGAAGGCATTATAGACTCGATGAGATTTTAACTCGCTGTAACCGATTCCACAATCTGCGACACTATATTTTTAACTAAGCGCACCCCTTTTTTAAAAGAATAACAACATAGTAAATGAGTAGGAGAAAAGTATAAATATAGTAAAAAGAAGGAGGTTGGCGAAAAAGCTGGTGTGTTTGCAAAATAAATATCAAATAACAACATATAATGATACAACACTATTAATAATTAGCAAAGTGTAGTATATGTTCAGATACTAGACTTCCTCTTTTCTGTACTTAGCCAGTGCAAAGGACATCTATATAGGTTTAGGCGTTTTTTTAAATGTGTGTTCTAATCTAGAGTACTTCTGTTGGAGAAGCTGGATTTTCCCAACCATATAATCCGATCTCGTGTCTTACTCTGCCATCGTCAGGAGGCAAGTAAATAGGAACAATATCAATAATTATGGTGATGTTGCAGGTGGTGGGAGCGATAATCATTGAACACAATAGAAAATCTATAAGAAAGGAAACTAGTAGAAAAAAACGGGTAGACGTAAATGCGTGTTATTGAAGGCGAATAATTTGGCAATGCCCATTGTATGCAATCAGACTTGCAAGTCTTACTTGACTTGACCAGACTCGCTCGGTCGTCTGGTACAGTGGCTAGAGAGATGGCTTTTCGAATTGACTGGTTGAATAAATACGTTGGCCTGTCGACTGGCGTAGTGGTCACTCACGCCAGCAGGTTTTAGAGGACAGTAAATACAAAAACAAAACAAAAATAATTATTTTAAAGAATATCAAAAGAGGAGAGATAAAGAGATCGACATGACTGATATACGTAAAAGATTTCGAACACGTGCAGAATAATAGTGGCCAGATCTTCTACGCACGCACGGCTGAAAATCGAGAACGTAACGGCCTGTTGTGTGTTGCTGGCACGCGAGTCGGACGTTCAGTAATGGCGTTGACAATAGACACGGCAAGATGAAAAAGAAATCAACACGCCGGCTATTTTCTTTGCTCGTCTTAAAAAATCAATATCGAATATATTACTTTGCGAATGAAACAAAAAAAGCAGAACCATACAACGATCTCTCGTTGTCTGTGTGACCTTTGGAACACTGCAGATGTCCTGTCGACTGGATCTACATTTGACATTTTTCTGTATCTTGTATTACTTGAAAGACCTGAACCAATATGGGCTTATACGCTTGCGTTGTGTTTACTAGTTACTTTGCATAAAACTCCTTCACTTCAACATTAATTATACTTCATTTTATTTTCTCTCTATTTTGCATATAGTTAGTCAGTAGCAAAATCTGTGCGCCGAGCGTTGAGGATAGTCATTACTCTGTAAGTTATTTCAATTATATGTATGTGCTCTTCTTTTGCCTTATTTAAAAATGATCAAAGTAACTTACTTACTTGCCTAATTGTGTATTTTATGAGCTATTTACAACAAATTTAGTTAAAATCAGATGTCTTGTTCTTAGGTTCACTTCTAATTATTTATTAATTTGCGTTGATTTGATTGTATCCGCATCTAGAATGCATAACTGTGCATCGTTAACTGGTACACAATGTTGTCTTACCATACACCGATTGCTTATATTTCAGTATTTGTTATCGATGTATTTTTTCAAGTAATGCATATTGAACCCATCTCCATCCCGGTGTATTGGCTTAAGATTCTGCTTGTGTTTATAAGCATTCTTAGCTTGCATATATTTTCTACTAGTAGTATCAGATAATCAATATAGAGGAATTCATTTATGTTTTATTTTAATTCGTAATAGTGTATCAGATAATTCATATAGAGGATTTTTTTTTTAATCCGTAATAGTGTTTCCCGCACATCAACCCATAAGTATGTTTGTTATTTGAATTATAACCAAGAAGAAAAATATTTAAATAAAAAGTGTATCATGAGAAATTACGACACTGTTTTACGTGGACACTCAGATCATGTTGACAATTATTTCTGGCATTTAAAACATTAAAAACATTTAAAAATCTATATTATAGGGGTGTGCTGCCTTTGCGCATGTAGACAATCGATGCCAAATAGTGTTTACTTCTTTACTATTTTCAGAGCGTCTGTCACAAAATCACTTTGAAAATCTTAATGCTCCATTGTATTTCTTTATGTCTTATTCAAAATACTCCTTTCATTCAGTTTTTACACATACCTATGAATATCTCAATTTGAGACCTAGAAGTGCTCACTATTTGAATAAATGTGTTTCCATCATGCCATCTCGTAATTATATTGGAGACTTTAATTATTACTATGTACAACCAAAATATTAAAAGAGAAGAATGCCACAGGGAATTACGCCCATATTGTCTTCAAATATTTATCTATTCACTATTTTACAATTCTAGATTATGCTGGCAGGCATTCATATTGTGAAGGTTTTTTAAATAAGCGTTCTGTGAAAGTCAATGCGATTTTCTACAGTTTAGTATTTTGGGATGTCCACATATGTCACTGACATACATCGAACTATTATAAGGACTGTTCGCTGTAAGTGTCATTGTCTGCGAACTTACGACTCATTATATTTGGACACCTTTAAATCAGTTGACAGATATATTAGGATCAGAAACAAATATATAATTAATAGACACGCAAAATAGATGGTGCTTTGGCGAGCTTTGTAAAACTGTAGATTGTATATTGCAGACATTCCCCTACTCGCCCATGTCTTAATGTATACTCAGTACTCGAAAATAAATATCATCCTCTAACAATATGATCAATTACATCTATATTTTGTTAGCACAATCTACATACATACAGGGTGTGAATAAAAATCTAACTTATTAGCAATATTAGTACAACACACCATGTAAAACCACCGTAAGCAGACATATATATCAATCTGCTTTTTTGGTCAAGTCAACTCTAAAGCTGGATATCATAGGAATAGACAATACCTCATATGACAGGCTATCTCACTGAGCACATGGTGCTTCTTTTCTTCTATTAAGACGAAACCGACTACGGTACTGTTTTTTTTAAACCTGCGTGGACCGCAAGTTGACGCTGGAGTAGTAAAACTCATCGAAAGTTTATTTAAATTCCCATTAATGATGATGTTGTTTAGAATCAAGTCTCCTCACATTCTCAAGTGAGACAATATTTTGTTTTGAAAACCTGCGTCCAGGTACTATATTATTTTGTCCTGATAGGCTTTTGTTAAAATAGTTAGTTATAGTGCACACACTATGATATTTCCCGTTTCAACATTCAATTTAAAGCTACCCAGAAACTTAGGTGTGTCATTTTAAGCTAAGCTGCAAGGAAGGTTTAACTATAATAATCTCGTTGTTGGCGGGGTCTCTCACACATAGAAAGCATTTTTTGGAGTCTGAGTTACAAAACATCTCATTAATCTACGTTCAGTTAATTAATATTGCCATACCTTGCATTCTCGCACGACGTGTTACAAGTGAGTTATCACTGATATCAGTCGAATGGAATCTATATGAAGTTAAATCTTCCTATAATTACAGTAGTATTACCATTGCAATTATCATTAAATACTCATATACTGTATTACATAGGTCTCCAACAGAACACATATTACTCATAGTGTATTTACCGATTATAGTTCTATATTTTTCTATACACGACATGTGGGTAAATCAGACACACATATATCCAAGACAATAACTAAATACTTAGAAAATTACTTCCACTCTCTAGAAGAATAGAACAAAAATCCGATGGTCTCCTTCAATGCTACTACGGCAAAGCTCCTTTCCTTTAACGATCATTAGACACATTGCAAATCACTGATTGCTATTGCTGATAGCATCCTACCCGAGAACCCAAAATTTAAATTTTGGGCCGCATATTCACAAGCAAAATATTTTGGAATAAATACATAAAACCTATTTTCAAATTTGCTGTAAAAAATGGACTAAAAACTTGTCACACCTGGCGGTATACTATATATCTATGAATGCCCATTCGCTTATGCATGGAGTATTGTTGCAACCAACTACTAGGATATTCTACTTTCATAATTTGAAATAAGAGGCTCTTAGGTCAAAATTTGCCACACTGTGTATTAAGCTCCAGCTCCTGTTCCATCGCGTAAATGTCGTATCACTGTGCTTTTTACATATACTTCCACGTAATGTGTTCCAATGAACTTGCTACACTTCCACCCCTCAATAGAAATACCGTCGAGCAACCTGAGTAGGAGACAAATCCTACCTCTTCATTGTAGATGTTTCTAAATGCCGGAACTTTTACTTATGTTATGGCTTCATACATTTAATTGCTAGTTTTTAGAATACGCTCTATGCTAACCCGACTGTACACACATGCAGAAATAAGAATGTAATTTAAGCATATATTTTGTTACACAACTCTCCACATAGGATGCCGCTTATAAATATTCTCTCTAATCGCAGTAGCCTCTTACGTCTGATTGGAAATATGCCTCGTCTACGTTAAACAAATGTAAACACAATAGTGTATAGTTTGATAGATTTATTTTAGTGATGATTTTTCTGGAAACATATCAGGATCAAGTTTCAATATGTGGAGAAACAGAATTTAAAAAAAAAACATATCAAAATTAACAGATCTTTAAGTGATCATCAAATAGCTGCGTGTCATTATTTTAATATTAAGGTACATTATTAGAATTGAGCCATTGTATAACTGTTTTCATAGCTGCCTAAACATAGAGTACAACGTTATTTGAACAATTCAGAAAACCTGCACAAAATGGCTTTACTCTCTGAAATAGAGGTTTATGAACGATTCAAAGTTGGTGTCTGTTTTACCAGGTTTCTATCGGATTACTACAAAAATAATAGTATTTATTTCATAAATGGCTGAGAATTTACTACCTTTCTCTGGAGTCAAATCATCAGTCATTTGATTTGACAGCGCAAGGTTAAACTCGTACACCACGAACAAAGACATACACATGAGCAGGTATTGTTTTGGCATCGTTATTTTATAGTTCACGATGTATTTTGTTTATATTATGCCTTGAAAAATTAATAAACGTATATAGCGTATAAAATATAGAATAAAATGAAAAACTTAAACCAAGAAAAACACTGTGACAGAAGTCGATCCCGACAATGAGAAAACTACATAAATTGCACTACGAATTGCTTCAACACCTTTCTATATTTGAAACCCAGAGGATACTGTTTGTTTGCATACTCCAAAACAATGCGAATCGGGAAGTGATGATGTTTAATGAAGATCTGTTTCAAGGCTAAAAAACAAAACACTCTACATAAAAAGTATAACTTTCTTATAGAAGTGTTCGAATCAGTGTATCACCCACTTTATCCTGTGTTTCTGAATAACGTCAAATTCTAAGTGATTCTTGTCTTAGGTATATTCAGTGACACCTTAGTATGGCTTTTGTAAATATTTTTCTATTTTATTCGAAGTAGTTTTCTTCTCCGGTAAAGGGAATTTAGTTGTTTGACAAAAGCAATCCATTACGCTCACTTTAATGCATATTTATTTTGTGATGCGTATAATAGTTTCAATTTAAGTCCAACATACGGAGAGTCTCAATACAACAGCAGTATCATTATATAATTATATATTCTACGAAAAAATAACCGCTTATAAAGAAATGCAGGCTACTGATAGGATTATAGTCTGACAAGGTCTTGCTGTAAATGTTTCGCATGATGACCAGGGATTTGATATCAGTCAGCTATTTACGATGTATATGACGATACTATATATTGAGGTTAGCTACATCCATTCTGAATAAAATATGCTGCAGGGATAAGTAGTAAATCAAACTTGTACTCTGACACTACAAATAAAAAAATATATTTCAGCTAAACCTCCTCATTTGGCAGTAGTACTCGATCTTACGATGGGCCTTACTCTTATACAGATAGGGTAGTGCATCAGGCGATACGAATGATTGAGAATGAATTCAAGCAATTTTATAAAAAAGTTCAATGTAAGTTTTCTATTTCCGGCCTGGGATGAAAGTCAGTTGTATAAACTTATAAAATTAGGCGACTTTCCCGAGAGGGCAGTAATTAATTATAACTAGGATGATCTAAGAGTTCACAATGCAAAGACAGAAGCTTTGTTTGAGAGTGTTAAAATCAACAAGCAACTTATCCCTCATTGCACCACGAATAGGAATATATTGTTCATCAAGGCTCTTTGAAGTCCTACCACAGATAGTTGTGTCGTTTGTATGGGTGTTAATGAAAATTCTCAGAATATGGTTTCGAATATATTTTGTGAAGAAAAGAAGTGTTTTGTCAAATACTTTCCTGATGCACTCCAGTATATATAATGTGGGCTGCACATTTGTAAAGACCTATCAGATAAGATGAATTTGATGGTTATATATGGATTAACAAAATATTATTCTTGGAACCCCAAAACACTTGTAGTATAATGTTTGTATCTTTTTAGACGTTTTTGTAAAACAAACATATTATTCACGGGAAAGGAAGGCCAAGTCAGTGAACCAATCAGTTTTCAATTTGTGAACATAACTTGCCTGTGGTCACTGTTCGACCTCGTCTAAAATCTAACAGAGTGTGGATAAAATAAAGGGGACCCGTGTTTTGTTGTTAGCCGATGTAATCTAGAGCAAATGGCCATAGCGCTGACCCTCGACCTCGTAAATGCTCACTCATTTGGTTGACAGTTCCTTTAGCTGATAAGATTGGAGCTTTTAGCCGACTGTGTTGAAGGTTGGTGTCATCTTTAGTGCGATGGGTTTAGTACAGGTGTGCTTTTCAAAATGTATCTGTGTGTGCGATTGTGTATTCATGTATGTGAGTAGTTGACAATCTATCCATCTATATATATATACATATATATATATATATATATATAGAGAGAGAGAGAGAGAGAGAGAGAGAGAGAGAGAGAGAGAGGCAGAACGTGAAATAGAGACGCATATTAATACACACATATATATATATATATATTAATTAATTATTATTATATTATAAATACATATATATATATATATATATATATATATATATATATATATATATATATATATATATATATTGTGTGTGTCTTTAGGCATAATATTACATTCAGGCAAACGTTATTAAATAACACGGAGTCTTTTTTCCTTAATAAGGTGTCTTTTACAATTTTCCGAATTGTCCATTTAGTAATTCGGTCAAATTAATTTAAGTTCAATGGGTTTCTTGTAAACATTTGGCTTTCCTTTTTTTGCGAGTATTTTCGATTTGAGTTATCAAATAATCTTCAGGTAGTGTTAGTCTTGCTGTATTTACAAATATGGCTTTACTGTTGACTTTTTAAACGGCTGGTAATTTACACTTAAAAAAAGAGCGTCTATAACATTGAGATGTTACATGCAAATATGATTACGTTCTTAGCGGGTGTCAGATTAAAAAATATGATTGCTTAACGACTAATAAGTTGATTATATTTCTAAGCGCGTGCAACATTAACATATGATAGCTTAACAGCTAAGAATTTCGTAAGGTTAATAACTATGCTAGACACATTGAAATGTTGGGACTAGTTTCTCAATTAACATTATAAGTGGTTGTTGTTTAGTTTTTCTGTAGAGAGCTTCAAATATTTCAAATATGTTGATGTTTGTATCGTGGTGTATTTTGTTAGTATTGTCAACTAGGATGTTTCTATATTTAGAAAAAAATAATCATTTTTTAGGTGTAAGAAAATGAAGCTAGTTTCAGAGTTATGTAAGGTAAGCTTTCGGGAAAGTGTTGTGATAGCCAGATAAATATTACAAATAATTGTATTATTATTGTCGGATATATGTTCTCTCCTGAAGAATAACAATAGATATGTCATATGGGTTCTTCTTAATGTATTTGAAGTCTGAGAAGTGTTAATTTTGATAGCATGGTTTGATGTTTTAATGTTTTTATGATATATTATGAATATAATATTATCATTAACGTTAGTGAGGGTATGTACGAATGTATCATATTTTCCAGAACATTAACATCGAATTTTGAATTCAAATGCATTTGCTGGTAATTATTAAGATTGTCAACATTTCTAGTCATTGATTGGATTTGTTCGTCTACAGTATAATTAGTCAAATTATTATTTTTTTAATTCGTTAAATAATATTTTATTTGAAAACTTAGCTTTGTACAGTTTAATAACATTTCACTCATTGTAATTTAATATCGATGCAACGTTCGCTTCTATAACTTAAAATGAATGTATTAATAGATGTAGTTGTTTAATATGTGGTGATGAATGCGTCATTGTTCGAGTCGATGACGACATCTAAAAATAGTGTGTTGTTATTTACATAAGAAAGAAGTTATTTTGTAAATGTGTTTGCTGTTCTTAATCTCATAATTAATGTCTGGTAAAAGAAGGATATCATCATCGTAGTAGTCATAAATTAACAGTTTAGTGATAATATTGAATACTTTATCTTCTATGTAAGCCATGTCAGAACTACTGAAGGTAAGCCCAAGTACTGATTCCATAAACACAACGTCCTTAATATATATATATATATATATATATATATATATATATATATATATATATATATACTTTTGGCAAAGAAAACATCCACGGAATAGGAATCAAAAGAATTTCAACCGGGCTTATAAAAAGTGGTCAATATCAAATACAGCTTATATATATATATATATATATATATATATATATATATATATAATTAACTTGTTACAAATATCCAGGGGATATAAATCCGAAGGAAGTTGAAACCGGTTTTATAAGGGTGCTCAATGAAAATTCAGAGCAAGATATATATTTTTTGTTGGTGATTTTATTATTCCATTATTGCTACAAAATATATATTGTTTCATTAGAGTTCATAATGAATGCCAACTCTTCAGGCGTCAACGGAATTTAAATGCCTAACATTTTAAATTCAACCCCAACCTGAAATTGAAGATGCGTAAGAGGGAGAGGGGCGAAAACAGGGAGCAGCCTTTAGCGAGGACATGAAAGGGGGAGGTGGGGCCCCTACAGGTGATATTTCAGGAAGTTGTGTAGGGTGATATTTAGTTTCTGGGCCATCGTAACCTCAATTACAACCGGGGCAGAGGGCAGGGTGGGTTTAATTTAATAATAAGAATAAAATTATTAAGTTATAACTGTCGTTTCTGTTGTAAAAGGTGGTTATCGTGTAGATAAAAGTGTTTGATAATTTTTATTTCGGGAATAAATTGCTATGTATGCATTGTATTTAAATATAATTATTAATAGCTTTTATAATGAGCTCAGTAACGGTAGTGAATTTTGTAGTGATAATATTTGTAAATTGTAATTATATTATACTAAAATTAATACTAGTAAAATTACTATATAAAAGAAGGTTAACTTTAGTATTAATAAAACAACTATAATAACAATGATAATAATAATAAAGCCAATAGTACTTACGATAGTTGCAGTGACAATCGTATCAATAATAATAATAATAATAATAATAATAATTAATATTATAATCCTGTTACTTGTGAAGTCAGTGGGCAAAATAAGTCTACTAGTGATGGTAAGGCTTTTTTAGTTCTACTACCAATAATAAAGACTAAGTACCAGTTAATAATTAAGTGTTCAAGATAGTAATCGAAGGATTAAGTGATATCAGAGTTAATAGCTGTCACAGTTATGGGTTTAGGTGGGAGATGATTATAGTAGAATTGGTAGTATGACTGAGAGGGTTTTGAGGCTGAGAATTATAGGTAATACTTAGAGATTTGATGTTATTGGTGGTTTAGTGGGTGGGTATATATTGATTCATCGAGACTTGTTGGGATTGGGGTTGAGTGGTAAATTTGGGTGGGTGGGTAAGGGGTTGTAATGTGTTTTGAAGTAGTGTATAATGGATGGGGGTTAATGTAATGATTCATTTTTAAATACGTGGGGGTGGTGTGGGGTTAAGATGGAGTATGTGGGTTGCTAAGGAGGTAGAGTCTACTATGTTTACAGTTGATAGATCTTTCTTGTTTTCTATTTAGGTGTTTATTTCTGTCTTTAAAACGGATAATTTCCAGTTTTTCATTTAAACATAATCTACATGGTGAGTTCATTGATTTGCCGGTGCTAGATTTTTAAAGATTTTCCACTTTATTCTGGGAGTTTCTTTTTTTGTTTTTATTTTGTGGTAGTGTAGTGATAGTCCAGTTTGGCCAGGATTGTCAGTGTTGTTGAAGGAGAGTTTATGGTTGTAGAATCTTTCCCTGAAGTTGTTACCTGCCAGACCAATATAATAGTTAGTCTGGGATGGGTTTTCGGTTGAGCAGATAGATGCCTCATAGACAACTTAGGTTTATAGGCACTTTTGGTTTAGGGGGCAGTTTGATTTGTTAGTACAGTTACATGTTTTTCTAGGATTTGCGGTTACTGAGGTGTTTAGTATTTTACTGTTGTGCTTTTTTATGATTTTTCCCAGGTTGTCACCACAACAATAGCTGAGTTTCAGTGTGTTCTTATTAAACATTTTATGGAGTATGTTGTTATTGGGGAAATTAGTATTTATTAGGTTCAGGAATTGTTTCCCTTATTTGGTTTTAGTTCAATTGTTAAATGGAGGTGTATACCAGATAATTTTCCTATTTCTATTTTTGTTCCTACTAGAGTTATTTTGTGTAGTTGGAATATACTCTATTTTGGTATTTTTATATCCACTCTCCTTTAGTGCTTTATCGTAAACATTCTTATGTTTATTGAATATATCTATATTAGAGGAGTTGTTGCTAATCCTACGACTAATTGATTCGGGGGTGTGTTTACTTTCAGATCTAGGATGGTTAGATAGTGGGTTGACATAAAAGGGGTAGGAATTATCTTATTTTGCCCACTGACTTAACAAGTAACAGGATTATAATAATAAGTATTATTATAATTTTAATTATTATTATTATTGATACTATTTTCACTGCAACTATCGTAGGTACTATTGGCTTTATTATTATCATTGTTTTTATAGTTGTTTTTATTAATACTAAAGATAGTAACACGATTAAACTTATTTTATATAGTAAGTTTATTAGTATTAATTTTAGTATAATATAATTACAATTAAGAAATATTATAACAAAAAAATTCACTACCGTTACTGAGCTCATTATAAAAGCTATAAATAATTATATTGAAATAGAATGCAAAAATAGCAATTAATACCCTAAATAAAAATGATCAAACATCGTTATCTAAACGATAACAACCTATTACTACAGAAACGACAGTTATAACTTTATAATGTTATTCTTATTATTTAATTAAACCCACCCTGCCCTCTGCCCCGGTTTGAATTGAGGTCACGATGGCCCAGTCACTAAATATCACCCCACACAACTTCCTGAAATATTACCTGTTGGGGCCTCCCCCTCCCCCTTTCCTGTCCTCGCTAAAGGCTTAGCCCCGTCTTCGTCCCCCTCCCTCTTACGCATCTTCAATTTCCGGCTGGAGTTGAATTTAAAATGTTAGGCATTTAAATTCCGTTGACGCCTGAAGAATTGGCATTCATTATGAACGCTAATGAAACAATATATATTTTTAAGCAATAATGGAATAATTAAATCACCAAGAAAAAAAATACATATATATATATATATATATATATATATATATATATACATATACATATATATATATGTATATATATATATGTATATATATATATATATATATATATATATATATATATATATATATATAAATAATAGACATTTCCAATTTCGCCGTCATCCACATCAGACAAAATTCTACTTGACTGGGATAATGTCAGGAAGAAATAAAACGAAGAAAAAGAAAAAGAAAATGACTATGCTTCCGATGAAGGTATCTTATACCGAAAGTACTCAAGTTTAAACAAAAAAAAGAAAAACAGTTTTTTGAGATAAATAAATAATTTATTTCAAAATAAAAAATTTCTGCGTTGGTTCAGGCTTCAAACATTTTTCAAAAATATTCTCTGTATTATTATGATGTGATCAGTGCTTCGATGTTCGACCACTCAAAATATATATATATATATATATATATATATATATATATATATATATATATATATATATATATAGGTGTATATAGATAGATAGATATATATATTTTTAAAAAATACACTACTTCACTAGCACGTTGAAATTAATAGACACACACAAAATAGTGAACAATTCATGTACAATTCAAATTAAAAAACTGAAAACATAACGTCGCAAGGAACTTAATTGTCCTCAGAGTTTGAATCTAAGATTGAAGCAAACTATCTTTTTATGTATAATTTTTAGCAAATTTTTAAACAGTGTATTTTACAAGTGTACTGTTTCATTAGTGAGATCATGATATATATATATATATATATATTTATGTTCCTATGTGTGTGTTAGTGTGTATATATATGTATATAAGTGTTATGAACAACTCTATATATCTTAGGAAATATACTGATACATATCAATATGTGTATATTTAAATATAACACATAAAATTAAGAAATAGAATGATGAAAATATTTAAAAAGACGTCATTGATGACGAATTTGATTAATTGTTTTGCTCATATCTAGGATCAGGGAAATAAATGAAAAGTATGTGTCTAACAGAAATTATGCTACTGTCTCAGTAACACATTTATTTTTTAAAATGTTTTTGCTTTAAAGATTTTTATTATCAAAACATTATTTATGACAAACTGAAACAATGGAACGAATTTACTATTGATTAAACATAAACTCAATTATGAAAATGACTATATATTTGAAAACATAATTTCAATAATCTATTGTAGAGTGTTATCTCCTTCAGATAAATTGTAAAAGAAAGCAATAGAAAATAGAAAAATAAAACACAGTACATTTTGTAAAAAGATGAATTATTAAGGCTTGTCGCTAGTAGTCGATAGCTCATACAACTTCCTGTTTTACATAGGTGTTACATTATAATTTCGAATATATGTAAACTGTTTATTGATTCGATAAAAAATAGTGTTCATTAATATCTACAAATACAAAAAGTTGCAATGACTAAATATGCCCTTAAATTAGGAAATAATTAACATTTTATTTCTTGAGTATAAGTTCACTGCATAGTAGTAGTAGTAGCAGTAGTAGTAGTAGTATAATAAGTAGTCGTAGTAGATATAATAGATTTACATGCCAAGTAGATCAAACGTAATATAGTTTACCTCATTTTCTTCAAAATAATATTATGTTCGTGTTTGCTTTAGCTAACAGTGCAAATATATTTTATATGCTTCCACGGAAAAAGGACAAAATTCTACTTTACGTGTTTTTCCCTAAAAAATCTAATATATAAAGTTAAGACTGTTTTTCCCCTGTACCTTCTCGGAAAATAGGAAAATAACCACATGCATCACAGGCTACTAAACTCACTACTATATTACACTTATTCACTCGAGCATGTTTTAGTAAATTTGTTATTATGATTCCAGCTAACACTAAATATTACATTTGGGTCACCATCTACGACTCTCCGCCAAACAAACTCCGCGAAGGTGGTAGCAACATCTTTTCTCCCGAACAATTCTCTACTGTCACTCCACTCATCGACACCGGGAACTAATAAACACAGTTTAATTTTCACAAAAGATCTTGTTCTTATTTATTATTTGTCTGGTATTTATTTACTACATAATATAAAGCAATACGCAAAGACTTAATGACCGCTCCCGTTGACTCCGATGATTTTCTGCGAATATCAGATTACATTATTTATATTCTACCTATGACTTCTATATTTATATTCATTCCGGAATTAAGCGAATGAAATTCACGAACACAGATACTGCAACATTTAATCATTAAACATGGCGGCTACAATTTCTTGATCGAATCGACTTCCTATTTAGTTCAATAAGCGCCAAGACACTCGTAGACCCCGATACAGTTACATTTTAAAATCATACATCTTTAACACGCATATTATAGAAAACTTGGTCAAATCCATTCATTTCATGAACTACAAATGACCTAACCCGTGTCATTGTTGAACTTTACATTTGATCGGCAAAAGCTAAATCTCAACATAACACGCATGCCAATAAATTAGCTTAGGTTAATTGGCCTATTTTCACAGGTATTTTTAACCCGAAACCGTGGCGCAGTCGTTAAGAAGGCATGCTTAATGACCGCTAGTTTTAGCGTTTGATTCCATTCTACTCTACCACTTTTTTTCTGTTTTTTTTAATTCAAAACATTCGCCAACACGGTAGAGGAGGGGGGGGGGGAGTACAATAGACCGTTTTTTTATTCGACGTCATGCAATAGGTTGTACTGTCTCCTGTGCAACGCCGGCCGACGGGTTCCGCTAGTATACAATAACACACAAGTTGCAGAAAATAACTTTGTTGTTGTTGTAAATACGGAATAAACATAATGGCCATTTAATAGTTTACGAGAAGCTGCTATTATACACTTATTTTTAGTCGATAACTTTTTTATTTGACCGGCATCGAATCTTATTTGTTGAATACATCTCGTCCGCTTGGTTTCAGTTATTTTTTAAATAGTAATACCTGTCCAGAAGTGTTCAGTCCGATTTCACTCGGAATAAGATGAAGTACAGATAGGTAAAATACTTGGGTAGCAAGACTAGCTTTAATGTATAACGAACAAAGGCATGTAATTACGTTGATGTTATTTCATCAAACCAAATATTTTCAAAGATATTGCAATATGCTTAACATGCAGCCTTCCAGCTGTTGGGTCTTCAGATAAAGACAGAAAGTTTATCCCCGATGATGCTTGAACATCCGATGAGTCCACTGCACATCCAATGAGGCCGACACTGTTATATATATATATATATATATATATATATATATATATATATATATATATATATATATATATATATATATCAAGGGGGTCCGAGAGAGCTCTATCCCTTAATAGACTTCACGAATGGCCTATGCTGGAAATCTCATTTATTTGATCAATCATAACTCAAACACCAATAAACCAGATTAGTTAAAACTTTGCACAACATTTTTATTTGATAAGTTCTATAAGTGTGTAGAATTTCAGCATCATTAGTCAAGGCAACCCAGAGATCAAGAAAGTTCAATCATGAAATTATGCTATCTGTGTGTACGTACGTACGTATGTACCACCCTGTGTCTCATCAACTATTTGATGGATTCAGCTGATTTTGGGCAGAGATAGAGGTTCTAGGGTCTAGTTGATGGCATTTACATTTCAGCTTACCATATACCTTAGTTTTCCATAAAATTCCCCAAAACCTAAAAATGACCAGTATTCATACATTGTATGCTATATCTTATCGACCACTTGATGGATTCAGCTGATTTTCAGCAAATATAGAGGTGCTAGTGTCTAGTTGATGGCATTTTAATTTCAGTTTACCATATACCTTGATTAGTCAAATTACCAACTATACCAGTTATGAGAAGATATTGTATTGAGGCATAGCCTTTAAAAATGTAGTGATATTCCATGAAAAATGCCAGTATAGCAAGGAAATCCCCAAATGTTTACACTTTTATTATCATAAAGGGTATGACTAAATATCAACCAAACCATTTCATTATCAAATCACTACAGTATAAATCTCTATGCATGAGTGGATGACGTGTGTAAAGTGCGGTGAAGAAAGATTCTTACCAGTAAAATGCATAGCCCTGTTGTGCTCGCATACCCTTAATGACAATAAAAGTGTAAACATTTGGGAATGTCCTTGCTTTTGTACATTTAGTGGATATGGATGTTCATCTTAACCCTATTAAGAGCATATGATTTCAGTATACTGACATTTTTCATGGAATATATATATATATATATATATATATATATATATGTGTGTGTGTATGTGTGGGTGTGTGTCTGTGTTTGTGTGTGTGTTTGTGTTAGTGTGGGTGTCACTATTACGAGAAAGACAAAGGAAAAGTGAGATATTGAAGTATTTTCCGACGTAAAAAAGTACTCGTAACAAGCTAAATTACTATTTCTGTAAGAAAATGACAGCTTTTTCTTAATAGATTACAAAAACGAAACATTACTACAAAAAAGTTCGAATTTAATGAATAAATTAATATTGATATTTTCTGATAATAAACGACTAATCTCGAATATTAATACATCAAGTTGTTTGTGATTGACGAATAATTATCTTCGCAATTTTACTACGTTAGAGAGTTATTTTCCCATACGAAATACTGAAAAATCTTTAAAAATGATGATGGGTGTGTTATATACGACGGATGTAAACGTAACAAAAACAATATTATCCAATAGTATTACATTTGTCATATATGGACACCTATAAACGAGGTTGTATTTTAATCATTCGCCTTTTTAAATAAGTCTGTTTTCTGTTAATCTGAAAGTTCTTTTGCTGATAATATACGGACTGCTTTTTTTGTTAATGGTTTGTTGATGTTCGTGATAGAGACGCATCTGTGAAGTTTTAGATAAACAAAATGTAGGTTGTTACAAAGACTTGTTCGTGTCTGAAAATATATAACTTCATAACTGCTCTTGATTACTTATAGTATTACTGTTAGAGCTTTAAACATCCATTGATATTCATATTTTAATTTCATCACATGACTAATATACACACACATATATATATATATATATATATATATATATATATATATATATATATATATATATATACATATATATATATATATATATATATATATATATATGTACATACAAATGGCTCTGAGTATGCGTGCCAGAACATGCAGTAGATTTTCAGACACACTTTATCCGTTACGCAACCTGTCTTTGACGTTTTAAATATGTGTATGATATATATTTGTGTCGTATGTCTGTCTGTTTTATTGTGTGTCTGTCTGCCTGTCTGTTTGGTGATCCGATGATTCAATTAAAAACAAAGCCAGACCAAGGTCAAACAAGATGTATAGAGTGAAATTCCATGACGAATCTAATGGGGGTATTAATGATGCATTAGAGTTCTTTTCAAATAAGGTGCTCAATATCCTAGATAGAGCTTCTCTTGATATTTGTAGACATATATTTGTATAATATTTAAACAGCATCTACGCTTCTTTTCGGCCTATTGTGCAGATGAAAAGGAGGAGGAATCGGTAAGAGTGCTTTTAGTAGTGCTCTGTATGCCTCCTTGATTTTCCAGGTACTCGACGTTGTCCGGGATAAAAGTGCTCAATATCCTAGATAGAGCTACTGTAGTGATAAGTTTGGATAATATTTTAACGCCATCTACGTTTCCCTTCGGACTATTGTGCAGATGAAAAGGAGAGGGAATCAGTAAGAGTGAGTTCAGTAGTGCTCTGGAGGCCTTCTTCATTTTCTAAATACTCGGTGATGTCCGGGAGAAAAGTGATAAATATCCTAGATAGAGCTAATATAGTGATTAGTTTGTATAATATTTTAACGCCATCAAGGTTTCTCTTTGGACTATTGTGCAGATTAAAAGGAACGGAAATGAGTAAGAGTGATTTCAGTAGTGATCTGGAGGCCTTCTTGATTTTCTAAATACTCGGCGTTGTCCGGGAGAAAATGCATTGTTTCAACCTACTCATTATTGTGCACATGACATCATAGTAATAGGTATATGACGTCATCGTAATAGATTTTGAATTTAAAAAATATTTTACGGCAATCTAGGAATTAAATAATTTTTTGGGGGGTGGGTGGGGATTTTTTTTTAATTTTCTTCTTTGTTATTCAAAATAGTTATACGTATGGGGGAGGATGAAAAAAAAATTATTCTTGGGGAGGGGTAACAATTTTCTTGTTTTATTTTCTTTTTTTAACTAAACATATTTCTATGTAATGGGGAGGGTAAAAAAAATGTTTCTTTTATGGGGGGTCAAAAAAAATTTTTGTTATTAAAATATTTATATGTATGGGGCAGGATGAAAAAAACTTTTTTGGGGGTGGGAAATTTTTGCATCGGCACCGGGGCGGCGATAGGTATGTATTTAGCATTCGTTCCGGGGTGGCGATAGGTACGTATTTAGCATTCGCACCGGGGCGGAGATAGTTACTTATATAGTATCTGCACCCAGACGGGAATAGGTACGTATATAGTAAGAACACCGGGGCGGATATAAGTACCTATATAGAAGGCGCAAACAGAGGTAGTACTTTTAAAGAAAGATGCCATACTATTGCCCTGCGCAACGTAAGAGGAATGGTGAGAAAGAAACAGCTTTCGCAAAAGGCAAAATAAGAAAGTAGCGGTGAAATCGGGCGGCCAAGAAGAGAAAGGTAGAAAGATAAAGAGACGGCTATAGAGAGAGAGAGAAATATAAGTTTGAATAAAAAGATGTTACACATGCGATTTTTCTTAAATTATATGTTTTTATGACCCCGAGCAACGCCGGGTAGCCCCGCTAGTATATATATATATATATATATATATATATATATATATATATATATATATATATATATATATATATATTAATTACAATATATGTATTAGCATATACTATCAGTTCCTTTTATTTTGTAGTCTCCTTAAAAGATCCAGCTCAATGATTGTCAATTATTGATAACAGAGCAAATATAAATCAGTTCATATTATATCCCAATAACCATATGAACTGACTTATATATATATATATATATATATATTACTGCGTATACAAGTGTGTATATATGTATAAGAACAAATGAAGCCGACACTAGTATCTATGTATATATGTACACACCTCCTTATATCTCTCTTTCTCTCTCTATCTCTCTCTCTATCTCTCTCTCTCTCTATATATATATATATGTTTATATATATATATATATATATATATATATCTGTATATGTATATATATATATATATATATATAACTATATATATATATATTTACATATATTTATATATATATCGATACACAAAAACACACAGAAGTGGTGAGCAAGTTATGTCCTCTTAAACATGCAACCTAAATTTGGCCGTATTCTTCCTACTTCCGACAGTCTAGGTAAGACTGGTGGCTAAAACGGATCGGATGTCAAGCTGTGTGGTCAACCCGGCGTTCTAACATCTATTCTGGACAGTGGCGCCACGAAATGGACATAAAATGTGACCCCTCAAAACATCACGGCCTCTCCATACCAGCGCCATACATATAATTAGTGTCTGTCACAATTCTATCCGCCCCTTTCACTTACCCCTAATATCGAACATACCTACGTATGAATATTTACCTAAAATGACACATATTTAAAATGTCATGAAAGGTAAGCGAATTAAAACCTGAATTTAACCCTTTATTTTTTAAACTAAATAAAATCGGTGTAGATGGTCATCGACATTATTATTCACCAAGTAGGATTTATTTTAAATATTTATTCTAAACATATATTTTTATTTTAGCTATAGGTAAAGAGATCATTTTAAAACTTACAGTTAAATTTCAACTTTTATGTGTCTTGTATCAATATTAAAATGTAAGAAAACAGAATTATTGCACTCTCATGTATTCAATCTGTTATTGTGTTACTACCATTAACTATGATATTTACATAAGAACAATTTTGAAAAAAAAACTAATCATTCCGTAATTATAGCAAGAATAATATACATTCTCTTAGTTTACATTATTGCAATTAATGTATTCCTATAATAAAGATAAATGATGGGAAATAAACATTAAAATTGTTCATGTATGCGAACTCCGTTAAGCTTACTATCAGAAAATCGTATTGGTTTACGCCAAGTTACAAAATATGTACATCGTTTTTAACATATCATTTTAAGTTTACTTTTAATTGAACATTTTTTGCAACAATTAAAACAAGCCGCACGTGCGTGGTCCCCCTCTGTATTTGACTCGATGTGGCGAGTGTAAAATGCAATAAATACGGGCAATTTGGGGTATTTTTGACCGCCTGGGAGCGCGAACCAGAATTTGTTCTGAGGTCAAGAATGCTCATTTTACATCCAGACCAATTGCCTCTGCATTTTGGCCAAGTTTCAGAAAAATTGAATGGGTGGATCAAACGTTATGGGTGAAAAGGGTAATTTTTGCCATTTTGGGGTCTTTTGAACCCCTGGGGGCGCGAACCAGATGTTTTCCAAGGTCAGTGATACTTATTCCGTATTAGAAACAAATGCCTCCACATTATGGCCAAGTTTCAGAGAAATTTAATGGATGGATGAAAAGTTATGCGGCAAAAAATGTCATTTGTTGCCATTTCGGCGTCCTTTGACCCCCTGGGAGCTAATCAGATTTTCTTTCAAAAATCGGAGAATGTCACTTTCTAACCTGACCAAAGTTACATCTTCATGCAAAATTTCAGAGAAATTCAATGGATGGTTGCGGAGAAAAATCCGGACGGACGGACGGACATGTCTCAAAACATAAGTCCCCGATTTTATAAATCGGGGGACCAATAAGTTACTTATTAGATCTCTCTAAACATGATTTTCCTGATTTCTTTAACTGTAAATTGTTAATTAAAAAAAAGCTCCGTGAATGTATATAACATAAGAAAATATAACCCATATTCTGTAATAAGACAAGGCACAAGCTCAAATGTTATACTCAGTTAGTAAACTATTAATAGAGTAAAGGCAGACAAGAATTCCCCGCAAATAAACATTGTAGTATTTTATTCTAAAACTATATACATACATGTTATTCTAAAACTATATACATACATGTTATTCTAAAACTATATACATACATTTATATCCCCAGATTTCTAATATTGGTTCATACATTTATATCCCCAGATTTCAAATATTGGTTTAATCGGAGAGTCGCAACTTAAACGTTGGACGATAGCATGATTAAAACTTTGCACTATATAGTTTTGCAAATGCCTTTGGTATTTTCGAGCTTAACATATATTCTTACATAAGGGACAGTTGGTCTTCCTTTGACGCTGATAAAACGAAATAAATTATAGCTACTGGACACGGATCTGTTTGAAGGATGGTGTGATATATTCCTTTTTTTTGATTGGTTTCTCTAGAACTTTTAATATATGATGTGCATTACAATTTCCGATGTTTGATGAAATCATCGACAATTTCATTTGAAATTATCAAACTTTCCCAAACAGTGACACTTTGGATGACAATTCAAATCGAACAAAAATCGAGTTGTGTCTTAAAATAGCGGCAGTCATCATTAGGAAAACAGAGTGTAGGATTATGTTAATTTATGTAAATATCATTGACCTATCCTATTTATCGAAACGGATGAATTTGCTATAAAGTTCTTATTTACAATGTTTAAACAATAACGATGACAATTTCGGCGGGATGTGTTTCTGATCCATCCTTCACCGAAGATATTCTATCTTATTTTAATTTAATTTTAATAAAAAGGAATCTAAGTTACTTTGGATGATAGTTTTCTATGAGTTAACTTACACACGTTTGCCCATGTAATTAATAAGTGGTGTCGACACACAAATTAAAGGTTCAACCATTGTATAACTAAAATTTTGCAGATTAATTTGAAAATGTTTGAAGTAATTATTGGTATGAAAATAATTTCCTATTTTTTGCACAACCGTGTCAATTTGCGTTCAACAATTTTGGTTCAATAATTTTAACATAAAAAAACATTTCTACTGGGATTGTATATTTCTTTTTTAATGTAAAATTGTGATGTAGTTTCTGTGAATATTATTATATTTTAATTACATAAATGATGTAAAAAATGTTCTATGAATTGTATGAAAGTGAAAATTAAAATTCATAATTTTAATGGTATTTTACCATGAAATATATATAAGTTTGAAGTTAATTTACATAATAACAATTATTTAAGATAAAATATTCTGATTCTCTTGATCAATTAAGATATAATTTCTAAATAGAAAAGCATTGATTAGCTTTTCAAGATTTTGTATTTTAGTATTATTCGAAGAGGAGGTTAGCAAAACAGTATAGAGTAGTACACCCTGTGCAAACCATTTATTGCCTACAAACTTTAAATGACGGCTGTTCCCTCATTTGGTATACGCATTATTTCATGGACACTCTGGTCGCCATGAATTAAACAGAAACCACGGAATATAAGTCGAATCTGGAAAATTTAGATCACATGTCAGGTCTTTTATTGTTACTCATTGAATAATGACTAGTAATCTCTAGAATTCTCCGCATCATATTTTGTGTGTATGGGTCTCATATTTTAGATTAATAGGACAGTACACTTTTTTTTATTTTAAACAAATACTAATATCTTTTATAACTAATAGTAAATTTTGAATTTGTAATCAAATGAAAGAAATATTGACACAATTAGCATGAACAACTTATTTTTATTGTCTGAAATGTTCTCATAGTAATATATGTCAGGGTACATTATTGTTACAAATCTATGAAGATATTCCTATTTTATTAGAATACAGCCACACTTTGTAAGCAGGCTTAGTATCAGATATCTGACTTGATGTTAGACAAATAAACCGATATTCTTTGTATCCCGGCATCAGGTATATTATAGTTCTTTTTATTCGTACTTTGACAAAATAGTAGGTTAGATAGCATATATAAACATAGTTGTTTAAATACAATGCGTACACGGGACTTGGTTTCTCTCGTTGTAAATTCAGCACGTTACTGACATGTGACAAACAGTTTTGATGATTTCACAGCGGATATATTGTGTTTATTGTCAGTAATCTAAATAGAACTTTAAAAAGCCGTTCCGATAGTTTACATTGCGCAAATACAAAATACAAATTGTACTGTATATATTAAGATGAGTTTTACGATGTATCTGCTCTGTAGTATGAAGCCATTCGTTTAAATTGTATTTTAATACTAAATAGTTATTTTGATTTAAGATATCTATATACACACACACATATATATATATATATATATATATATATATATATATATATATATATATATATACTTTTATATATATGCATACACACATACATATGAGGTAATTTATGAAAATATATTTATGCCAATTAAGCTACACAGAGGCTTCCGCGTTTCATAATCGTAGGGGATCGTCAATGACATGGAGTTTTTGTTGCCGGGTGTTTTTTATATATATAAACATTCTTTGTTCTTGCTAGTTTACCAATCAGCTTCTTTGTTATTCTCTTAGCCAATTATTGGGATTATCACAAAAACGTTCGGTTTATTTTGCTTCCTATTTCAGATTATATTACCCTGTTTTCTATAGGGTGGTCCAATCCCTGTTTCTTAGTTGTGTCAAAATAATGGGTGACCTGATTTTAACACGTGATTGCTTGTATTTCCATTTAAAGATTTAGTTTAGTTAATTTTTTGTTTAATTTATTTATTCATTAATTAATTTATTTATTCATTTATTCAATATGTATTGCAAACCGTTGGTTATTTTTATTATGTGTAAGCAGTTGTTTGCTATTACATTTCGACAGTTTAATAAGTTGTGGGGGTGTCTGAAGTTTAGGATTTAAACATGTTCATCTAGGCATAATCGACACGGGTGGTCTAAAGTTCTACATGTACTGGCCTGTCATATTATTTTCCATTCGGTTACTGGTAAGCATCCGGTTTGCCAGTGCTGTTTTTATTCGGCATTCTTTCTTTTTAATGTACTGCTGTGATCGTAATATCTGGTTTTAAAATATACAGCGGTCATACCACCGTAGTACTACTTGTTATTCGGTCTTCTTCGGCAAACATTGTGGCATCGTAAACAATACTTTTGGTTAGGCATTTATATTGTACTGTGGAAAGTTAGGCAGTTACATATTTTCTCTTCATTTCTATTTGCGTGATTACTATTAGGGTTTTTAGTTATTAATTTTTGTAGTGCTTATATTTTTGCAATATTTGTCACTTCTTTACGCAATTTGTTACTTTTTTCTTCTTTACTGTTCTATTTTAGTATTGTTTTATTGTCTGTCTCAATAAATATTTCATGGTTTTCGCAGCAGCTGTACGACAGTTTTAGATTATTTTAATGTAATATTTCATGAAGGAGATTGGTTACGGGGAATGGTGTTTCAATGAGATTTGGGAATATCCTGCCCAGTTTAGTTGTTAGCATCTGATTATATTTATGTGTCTTATATTTTTAATCTATTATAATTATTGGTGTCCTGTTTCTTATATTTAATTTCGATATCATGGTATGAACTACGTATATATATATATATATATATATATATATATATATATATATATATATATATATATATTATGGAGGGAGAAACATAGATATTTTAAGAGAGAGAAATACAGATATGTAATAAATAGGTGTTTTTAAAATGATTGAAATGAGTGCTCAATAACCCGAGAAATCCACTAGTTTTATATCAATAGGCTCAGAGGATATTAGGAACAAACCCTTGGTTCCCTAACCATGAATAGATTCGCAGAAATTGAAGCAAAAACGTACAGCTTATTTTCAGCGTTCAGCTCGAATCTCAAAGGTCAGCAAAAGAGGTATGCCTCCTGCTCATGTCCCACGTGAAGAGCCATAACCCAGAAACATGGTGTAGTTTGTAATATGAGGATTGGTCTGAATTGGAAGCGAATCTGTTAGAGGGAGTGTATATTCCGCCGAGCTGATAGTTGAAAGTCTTGATAGCTAATCTAAAGATCTCGACCTCGTGTGTCGTCATGATTTCTCTGGGGTTCGCGATCAAAGAAAGACAAATCCTCTTCGACTTATATTTCTTTTCAATTGCAACGTTTTATTTCGAAAACTCAAAAATTTACATAATAATGCAATACGATGATAATAAATTCATAATAATAACATTAATAAGAATAATGATAGTTATAATAATAATAATAATAATAATAATAATAATAATAATAATAATAATAATAATAATAATAATAATATTCCTACATAAGCTACGAATGCAAACCAGCCAAGTGTAAGTTTCTATAGAAAGAAAACAAACACACAGAAATCAAGGAACAGAACATGAAAGACATTCTATGAACAACCTCCCCCGCAAACAGTGATGGCACCAGCTTGGGCTAATACCACAGTAAATAGCTGTGAACAGCCTAGGAAAGGTGACAGAACGAGGAAGGGAAGCACTAACAAGACCTTCACTCGAAGATTTCAGAAAGGACTGGGACTTTAGCGACGCGTATTGTCTTCCATATTCTAGAGAAGACAAATGGTTGTTCCGAGCGAGACATCTATGGTAAGCGTTTGCTGTGATAACGCAAAGTAATTTGCAATCGTAATCGAAAGAGGTGGAGAGTACTGAAAATATTGGAAGACTTGTTGTTACTCATACCCTAGGGAACACCACCAGTGATTATCAGTAGCACCTCACTGGTGATGACCTGTGTGAGAACTTCTAGTGAGCATTCTTAGTGAGTACACATAATAATAATAATAATAATAATAATAATAATAATAATAATAATAATAATAATAATAATAATAATAATAATAATAATAATAATAATAATAATAATAATAATAATCAGAAGAAGAAGAAAAAGAACAAGGAGAAGAAGAGAAGATTGAAAAATAATATTTAAGAAGAACAAGAAAACGCTTAGAAACGAAATTATATAGCAGAAATCAAGTAAAAAGAATGAACAGCTGGGCGGTATAACTAATAAGATAGTCGTGACTATTTATAGACTGGGCCAACGAAGAACTTGGGCATCTTGACTAGATGACTAAACAATTAATGACCATGCCCAACGCACAACCACAAAATTATGATACGCGCATACTCTAGATCAGAGGAAACGAAGGGGGAAGGGGACTGGTAAGTATAGAAGACTGTGTAGAAGACACAAGGAAGAGCTGGAGAAATACATAACTCAGAACACGGTAAGGCGTATCACCGCAGCAAGAGACACCACCCCAATGAATAACTCGGTTGGCACCGACGACAGAAACAAAAATACTAGAAAAGAAAAGTGGGGCACACAAACAGATAAACAGACTCCTTACTGACGACTGAACAAACAATGCGATTATGGCAAACTATATCAAAGCTAAAATAGGTAAAACCAAGGAAAGCAATAGATGCAGACTATACAGCTAAAAAGACGAAACAGCAAATCATATAAATGAATGGAGCTTACTAGCACAAAAAGAATACAAGAAGAAACATGACTACGTGGCGAAAGCAGTACACTGGGAACTGTGCAAACGATTTAATTTCCAATACGCAGAGCAATGGTACAAACATAAACCAGAAACAGTACTTGAAAACGAAAACACAACATCTTCTGTTATATGGGTGCACAAACAGATACACTCATGAAAGCAATAATACCGGATGTAATAATAATAATCGGCAGGAGGAAAAATCATGCGAAATCGTAGACTTCGCTATTCTAGCGAACCACAGAGTTTAGATTAAAGAGACTGAAAGACGAAGTAAATATACGGAACTTGTCAGAGAACTAAAAGTAATATTCCGCATGGAGAAAGGTAATACTATACCAACAATCGTAGGAGCACTAGGAACAGTTCGTAAAAACCTGGAAGAAAAATAAGAATAAATTTGAATCAAAGGCATCACTGAGACCATACAAATGACAGCAATTTTCAAGACAGCTTCAATCTAAAGGGCAATCCTCGAATGCGGAAACCAACCTGCACAAGCTACGAATGGTAACCAGTCACATGGAATTTACAAGACAACAACATCACAGGAAGAACACAAACGCATGAACAAAATAACAGAAACTGCAATAAGCTGCCTCCCCCTAAACAAATGGCGCTGGCCTAGGCTGACACAACACAGAATAGTCGTTCGCGGTTCAGAAGGATGAGAAGACCGAAGATGGACAGCAAAAAACAGCCCTCAACTGGAAGAGTGCTGAGAGTGCTGAAAACTTTGGAGGGGCTTACTGCCACAAAAATCTCAGAGAACACTAATGGTTCTTACCACCGAGAAATCAATGTTAAGCCGATGTTGCGATACCACAAGGTCAGTTACGGAAGTTATCGAAAAGAGATAGAGAGTGCGATAAGTCTGGGGAGGTTTGTTGTCACTCAGACTCTAGGGGACATCACCGGTTGCTGTTGGTGAGCAATCACTGATGATTACCTGTGTGATAAGTTCCAGTGAGTAGAACAAATAATAATAATAAAACAAAATAATAATATAGATATTTTTTAATTATTCAAGGATAGTGTTTTAACAAAGTTAATTATTATTTTCATGAACAAAAAAATAGTAGTAGTTTTGGTCGAGAACCTACTGGTCACAATTATGTTTGTATAATATGACAATAATCTAATAAATGGTCTAAATGAGTTTTAAAACATGTTTTTTGCTAATAAATATCTTTTAAACGCACACATATTAATTTAATAACATACTAGACACCATCTTCGAGTGTCTTTGTCGTTTCTGTAAGGAAAACCTGATATCAAAATACTTCACCCTACAAAATAACCCTGACATTTTTTTCAAAATGACATAGTATTCGAAGGCAAAATTAGATAATATAGATACGGCTATCAACTGGCTCATACGTGGGATTGTTTACCATCTTTAATTAATGCTACTTCAAATAACAGCAGTTAGCTGAATACTTGTGGAAAGGGGAAAAAAAAGATATACTTTTAAATTGTAAACTGATCAATTGGGAGATGAAAATTAATGTGCTTAAGACTTTTTCAAACTCAACGTTTGACAGATGAATAAAAAATGTAATGGAATATTCGAATATCAATGTATCTCATATACAGATCAATTGTAGGCTCCAGAAAAGGGTGTTCCTTTGATTTCTGAGAACTTCATCAGAAGTAAAATAATTCAATATATATATATATGTACGTTGTTAACCCCCGCTTTGCAATTCTATTTTCAGAAGGACTTTCAGCCATAAATTAAACGAAATACCTCAAAAGCAGCATCTTATTCGTCCACAGTATTAATACTAACAGAAAGTAAGGCACTTCTGCTTATATTAACGCTGACAGGATTTAATTATTTATTCATGTATTTGACATTATCTTTGCCTCTTTTTCTTGAATTATATATATATATATATATATATATATATATATATATATATATATATATACTTTAAACTTCAGAGTGTTTAACTTATTTATTGCGGAATATCTTGACCGGTTTTCCCACGGTGTGTCTTGTCTACGCAATGCTTTGTTTTATTGACACATCGATTCACAGCCGCCGTCCTTTAGTGATCACTCGGCTTGTAATCTTATTCCGTTTACTTCGACCCTTTTGTTGCCCCATGACTTTATTTACACACATTCGTTTGTCTTTATGCTGTTTTCTTTCAAGACAATTCATCCGGTCGTCTCTGCATTTCTTTCTATTCATCTCTTCCGTTTTGTCGGGTTTGTGTTTCCGTTTAATTAACATTACGTTTAAATTGCTGCGCTTTTTTCATTGAAATTTTCCATTTTAAACTAAATTTGAATTAATTAATTCTGGTGTATATAAATAAACAGAGATATACACACATCCATACACATCACAAAACACACATATACCCCATATATATGTATATATATATATATATATATATATATATATATATATATATATATATATATATATAGATGATTAATTTTATTATAGGACGTGTTTTTGTGAGTATCTATTATTTTATCTATCTATCTATCTATCTATCTATCTATCTCTCTGTATATATATATATATTTACATATATATATATATATATGTATATATATATATATATATATATATATATATATATATATATATATCACTTAATGCACCCCAAAAAAGGCAAGTTGCTGATGCAGACGTAATAGGCTACTGAGAATTAGGATTTAAGATAAGGTGCTCATCTTATATTGGAAGTTATGCAGCGAAATGCTCGTTCACATTAGTTTTACATTCATGCGTGTAGCTACAGTTGAGAAAACAGTGAGCATGGAGGGAATTGAAAAGGCCGGCGGCTCGCGGGAAGAAGCTATTTGAGTAAAACGGGGACCTCAACAGTGAATGGATTGGATTAAGCTGATTGTCGTTTTGAACGAGTGTATTTACGTCGAGGGGGCATCAGAGCAGCAAGTTCATCGGATCACATTTTATTTAAGTACTTGCAAAACAAGCACAAGCATGTAACATTGCGGTGATGAGACAATAGCTGGAGCTTGATGCATAGTGAGATACGTATTAGATTAGATATTCTTTTTGAGCGTTTACTAAGTGGAGGAGACTAGTGTATGAGGCACCAGCCCAGATGTGACAACAGTACTCACGCATTGGCGGATGATGGTTTTGTAGAAATATATGATACTGTTAAGTTTGAGAAGCTTTCTTGTATGGTAGAGGGATGTCACTTTCTTTGCAAAAGCCTTGGCAATGCTTTCTATTCATTTGTTCCAATTCATATTACCTGTGACTGTTCGTCGAGGAGTTTTAACGCTGGACGCTAAGATAGTGTTTTTTTCCACTGCAATCGGTCGTTAGAACTGTTTCTTGTAGTTGTTCAAAAAGAGTTTTTTTTATCTTAGCAGCATTAAATGTTATCATCCATTTAAGACCTCTTTCCACTACAGATTGGAGGTCACTTCCTAAGGATCTAGCAAATGCTCAAATATGTGCGCGCCTTTACACTTACATGACGAGAGTGGTACGTGGTGTCGTCAGAAAATATTTCCATCTTAGACACAATGTCATCAGGCAAGCCGTTTATGAAAATCCGGAGCAATAAAGGTCTAAGGATTAATCACTCTGGTACACCTGTCATTATGGCATGTGTTTCTGTAATAAAAAGCCCTCCGGGACAACCTGTATTTTTGTTTTTGATAGGAAGGATCTAATTATATTAAATATTCTTCCAGTAATAATATATGAATGATTTCCTTTATAAGAAGCGCTTCATGGCAGGCTCTGTATTCATAAAGTGCTACCGCCCAAACTTCACCTACCTTTTCCAGTGTATGGTATGTGCTTTCAAATATTACCGTTAGGATATCCGCAGTAGACAGCACTTGTCTTAATCCAAACTAATGTTCAGAAAGAAGGTTCGCATTTACGAATTTACAGACTATCGCTAGATTTATTGAGGATTCAAACATTTCAGCGAAGAGCGGGAGTGTGAAAACTGGTACCACGGAGGCAATTTCAAGCTATCAAGGAAGTAAGATTCGGCAGTGTATTTGTTGTAGAGTTTGAAGAAGAGATGGCCCAATTAAGCAGAGAATCTCTTTCTTATGATTACTTGTATAAAATCAGGGCCACATGCTTTGGAGGTGTCAAGTTTTTTATGATGTCTCCTACATGGGATGGGGTTATGGTCAAATCAATAAGTGTGGTTTCAGCCCGCAATTAACATTTGAGAAAAAGTGGTTTGCAGAGTCCAAAGTGGGGTTCAAGACGAAACGCTGGGTACATAGTTTAGCCTCATCAGTTGCCGTGCAAACGACAATATTATAGTGGGATGGCGGGAGAATTGTTGAGTGGCCATTATTCAACACACGTTTAGGGATTTTCCAGAAATAGTGAGTACTAAGTTTATGTGACTCAATGCGTTTTCTGGTTATCTATGTATTACTTTGCTTCATCTATTACAGTTTTACAATGATTTCTTGACGCTATATTTGTCTGTCTATTCATAGCTTACGAGTGGCTTTTATTTGCCGGAATACGTGCTGCTTATGCACAATATCAGCTGTACAGTTCGATGTAAACCATTGTGGAGAGTTTGTGGTTTGCTGTTGAAATTCTCCATGGGAACATGTGCGCCAACGCATGGTTTGAGCAATTCGCTTACATCATTTGCGTAGTGATTAGTATGGAGAAGAAACATGTCACAGAATAGGACGTCTCTGATGGATTCTTGATTGGGCCGCGTCTAGCAACGTCTCATAAGCTTTCGCGCAAGATTTTAGGGTAATATCAATCGATATCACAAAATTGATCAGCGTTCCCAGGCAGGATATAGGAATTCGCCGGACAAGCCTCGGGCAGTGAAGTAAAGAACAGGTTGAAAAAGTGGGGGATGCTGGTATTCTCTTCATATTCTTCTTTCTCACTATCCTTTAATGACCCCGAGATATTTAACTGATTTATTTCTCTTTTAGTTCAGTCGAATATCTCAGAAATCAAGGGGCATATTCCTCGGGTTAACACTTGATCGCTATATGAGATACATACTAATTCACCTGTTCCAATAAAGTACTCCTTTAGCTCTCAAGCGTTGAGTTAGTAAACCAGTTTAGAACATTACCTATCCTCTTCTCAATTGACCAGTTGAATATGTCATAGTATACCTTCTTTGAGGTCTTTTTTACCGGATACCAGAACAATACTGCATCTTGTCTGGTGGAGTATGATGCAAAGTGATGTGACTTGAAGTAATACCACTAGGAGAAGGATCACCATTCTCTGTATTGGCGTGTAGCCAAACCGATGAGATATTATTTGTACTTCGAATACTATGTAATTTTAAATATTTGGGCAGGGCTTACTTGTAGGATGAATTATCCTCATGTAAGGTTTTCTTGACAAACCCTTTTACGGAGAGATCGAAGAAACTCGAGGATTGTGTCTAGTAGGTAATTCAAACTCTCCAGTAGGTAAGTCAAACTCTCTTCATATGTTACTCTATATGTTTTTATTTAAACCTGGCTATTTTCTATTTGCTATATTTCCATAACTCTTTATTTCCAAATGTATTTCTAAGCATTTGCTCTCTCTTTTTTTTGTATATTCTTCATCTTTATCTGTCTCTGACTGTCTCACTCTGTGTAGAGTGAACCGCTTAATCTCCGTTACGATAGTCAACATGTTTATTATTCATTCCAAATCCTTTGGGGTTAAACAAACGCTTTTTTTCGCCACAGATTTACTTCGTTCTTCGTTTTCATCAATTTCTTTTCATTCCGATTAACGACTCATTGTTGTTGCTGTGAGCGATTGTGACACGCGGCGTGGTAGGAAACAGTGAAAGATTTTAAATGAGTCGCTGCCGGGAACGAAGAAAAATGGCCGACGAGATTTAATGCGCATGCGTAATGCCTTCACCACAGGTAGAACCCGCCATGAAGTCTAGCGCTACTCACAGAGAGTGGAATTCCAACATGGGAGAACATGAGTGTAGAAAATACAGAGTTGAATTGAGAGAATGGTGGGAGAGAAAAACGGCATATAGCTAGATACATCTAGAGGTTAATAAAAGTATAGGAAATTTATAATTGAGAAATAGAGACACCAGCGACAGAAAACCGAGACATAGATATGTATGATGTATTCACATCAAAAATTTTTTCTCTCAGTCCAATAATTACAATCTTCTGTAAACAATGGTATTTCAAACTGAGATAAAATTGTTACGCAACGTTTAAGACAGAGATAATATATACATTGGTAGGTAAATCGATAGATACACAGAGGAATTATTCAATAAAATAAAACATTAATAACAAATTGAGAATTACAGTAATCTACGAGAGTACAATAGAGATATCTAAAGTCAAACACACATGTATAAAGACAGTGTCCTCTTCTCCGTGGATTTATGAATATGCTTATTCCGTTCCCGGTTGTTTATTGTGAAACCAATGGTAGTGTTGTGATCAGTTTGTAGACGGAATCAGAAATTATAATAAAGTATTGGATAAAGGGAACAGTTAGGAGAAGTAATAGGTAACATATGTTACAGAATGTGATGCCGTGTTCTTTTAAAGTAGACATGTGATGTTAAATTATTTTTTATTAAGACTGTATTTAGCAGACTGTTTAAAAGGGCCATGTTGTCTCTGTTTTACAATTAATAGGGATTAATACATCTAAAAACAATGTAAGAAATTAAATGCATGTTATATTCCTTTTCTCTTTCTGTCTCTCTTACTTACACACACACACACACTCTATCTCTCCCCGTCTTTCTAACCCCATATAAAGTATATTCTATGTAATAGTTATTTTTGGAGTTAATTCAATTTTGCCAAGAGGTGTGTTTGTCACTCTGCAATATTTCACCCTTTGAAAATGTCACTTATTTGCGAATTCATGACTATAACATTTATATCAATCTCTAAATGTGAAGATACTTGTCTTTTAAAATTGCTAGAGCAGCAATTTTCTGGTTCTTCGAACAGATCATAAATTACATTCTTGCAATAAATTGGTTTGATGATATACACTAATCTCCGAATTCATTTCTCAATAATGCTTCTTTTTAAGCTAACCTTGACATTGTCATTAAACAAAGACATATATTTATTTGCGTTTGACAAAATTATGTATCGATTATTACATAATTAAAACATATTGGTGTTGATCGGTGTCAGTTTTTATCGCAAAAATAACTTCAGCTTGTTGTGATCTTGAATTTTTAACCTCGGCCAAGTTATCCGATACAAACTGAGAAAGTGCGGTAGAATTTCATCTTTATCTTTATGTCTGATTGTTTCAACGCTTGTGTGAATGTATTTATAATTACCTACTAAATCTAGAATTGTACGGAGCAACTGCCGCGTAGTTTATTAACAAAATATTTGCAGTAAATTGAGATCAATTGTCAGAAATAATTGTATCAATAAACCGGTAATATTTGGTATCCATGTTTGTAGTGCTTTTGCACGTAGCTTTCTTGATAATTTCTTGCAACTCCGTAAAATTATGTACACCATTCCTTCTGCCTCCTAATATGGTATTTTGAACAAGGTGGCTTTTGGTGACGGGTAAAGTTTTACTGGTTGTGGGGTTGCTTTTTTTGTACAGCATATACAATATTTAACAAATGTGTGATGTATTTATCTATACCAGATCAATAATATAAATCAACGATAATACATCAATCCTAGTGATTCCACGATGTTCTGTATACAATTATGTAATATGATTTTCTTTAATGATTCCCGAATTAGCATACGCTAATCGTGTAAGAAATGGCAATCACAAGACGAAAACTATTTTGTGTTTTGCGAATTTAATTTCAAAGCACAAGAGTTCATATAATACATATATATAAAAGTTGGCTTTTCATTTAATTACTTCGAGATTTACTAACATTCATCGTGTGATCAATTAGGTTATCACTAGTTTCTGATGATAATTGTTTTGTTTCGAAATTATTTTTAATAACCTGTTTACGTATCTTATTTTCGTCAATATAAAGAATATATATGCACATGCATAGAAGATATACGGCTTTGCAAGCGAATTAAAGCATAAGCATTTCTTAAGCTAAAATACTTATAGTAACGTATAGTGATCCGTTTATTTTTTTAAATGTTCATTTGCTACTAACAAGCCAATTGCCCCTCAGACATATGAGGTTATTTTTAATTAAGGGCAACACCTACAGAATAATACCGAGTATGGGGTTATACAGCGAGATTTTTCGTTATATTCATTTACACTTTTGCATGTGTGTACAGTCAGGGAAACATGTGGCAGAGATGGAATACGAAAGGCTATCAGTTCAAGAACATAAGATTAGTACTACTCATGCATTAGTGAACCTCTCTTATAGAGTGTTTAAAATGTTACTGACTGGCATGGCGGTTGAGAGTATTTACGTCGGAGTGCAATAGATCCATCGGCGCACACTCCATTGACATACTTGTAAATAAAGTACAAAGATGCAACACATCAGCAATGTGACATGGTCTAAAATGTAGTAGATAGTGGGGTACTTATTTCATTAAAAGCTTTTTTTAGGTTATGTTAAAGATACAGAGGCTAGTGGTTGGTACACCAACCCGGATGTGACAATAATACTCTATGGATTGGCGACTGTTTTCTTTAATGAGATATAAGATACTGACAGATGTGAAAAGTTTCATAGCTCGGTAGAGAGAGCCCATCTTTCTTGCAACAGTCTAGGTGATGTATTTTATGTATGTGTTTTAATTCATATTAACTGTGAATGCAAGGCTGAGGAGTTTGAATCGTGAACTCCCAGATCAACCGCTATTAGCCATGGTGATCTGTGGTTGAAAAGGTATCTTATGAATGTTAAACGAAACGAGCCTTGTCTTAACAGCAGTGTAGGTTACTATTTATTGATACCCCCTGTTCAGCTGAAAACTGCAGGTCATTTACAAAGGATTCAGCCATTGTCCTGGAATGTCTGGGTACGTTTTTCCACATGTTGTGAATGAAGCGTGGTCTTGTTAGAAAATATATCTATATCGGACACAATTTGATCAGGGATGTCGTTTATAAAAGTCAGGAATAATAATGACTCAAGTATCGACCCTGTGGTATACCCGCATTAAAGACATGCTGTGTAGAAGTCCGACCATCAAGAGCAACTTGACTTTTCCCTCTAAGAACGAGCTGATAGCATTAAATAGTCGTTCAGTAATACTATACACAATCATTTTCATGAGAAGAGCTTTATGCCAAACCTTGTAAAAATATGTGCATACATCAAATACTACCGCACACTCTTTACCAGCTTTGTCTTGTGAATGCTATATGCGTTACGAGAGGACGTTTACGATATTCGCCGTAGAACGGGTTTGCCTAAATCGATAATAGTAGTAAGAAAGACGTTTAGATTTTATGATATGGTGGACAATCGCTAGATTGATTAATATTCTAACGATTTTAGGGATAAGCTGGCAGGGACTAACAAGGCGATGATTTTGCGGGTCAGTCTTTTCACTAGAATTCTTAAACACTGTTATCACACAGGTACTATTAACGCTATCAGAGAAGCCAGATTCCGCATGACATTTTTGTAGAGTTTGGAGATGGCAGGTGCCAACTCAACAGAGCAATTCTTGAATACAATCGATAAGATGAGCCCCGCGTGCTTTGAAGGTGTAAATTTTTTATTATTATACTACTGAATTCAAAAGGGGCGATGATAAGATTATCTAGTATGGCTTCAGTATGCAGTGAACACTTTGTAGCGAGTGGTTGATGGAGTCCAAGGTGGCGTTGAACCTTATCAGATACCGTACAGCCAACATCATTATGGTTCGATTGCGGTGAAATTGTTAATTGCACATTATGCACCACACTATTATTGATTTTCCAGAAATCCTCATTTATGCGACTAAATACGTGTTCTGGTAATTTTAGTATACCTTCACTCTAGTTCAAACTGTTCTTCTCTTTAAATGAATTCTTCATGCTATTAGTTTTTGTCTATTTGCTTTAACCTTATATTAGTTTAATTGAATGAATGATTGTCGCCTCTGCGCAATAGCTGTATCACAGGTTGAGGTGTTCCATTGCAAAATAAAACTTTCATCAATGTAAAACTTATAAATATTTTACTGTAAATATTATACCTAGTGTAATTAGCTTATGTTTTGCGGCAGTCCCGTTCTTTATGTGTAACCTAGATCTTCTTGTTGTTTGGTATCTTCTTGGACAATAAAACTGCTCTCAACCGCAAGTTACTAGCATCAATAGAAACTCATATTTATTTATTAATATCATAACTAGCGCCAGCTGAGTCAGATTTTAAAGCCTTTATTATTTCTTTAAACTCAATTCGAAAGAAAGAAATCCAACCCTATTTCGTCATGTGGGCAAAACCGACGCGTACATATTTGAGGCAATGGCTGAATCCTTAGTAAATTACCTCTAGTCTGTAGTAGAATAGGGTCAAAAATGTATGGTAACTTTTAATGCCGGAAAGACAAAGCTACTTTTCTTTGAATAACTACAAGAAACCTCTTCAACCACCGATTGTCATGGCAAATAGCATACTGCCTGAGAGTTCATCATTCAAACTCCTCGGCCTAACTTTTACAGATAACATGGATTGGAATAAATACATTGAAGACATTGCCAGGGCTGCTGCAAAGAAGGTGGGTTCCCTCTACCGTGCAAGTAAACTTTCCACACCTGGCATTATCCTATATATCTACAAAACCACCATCCGTCCATGCATGGAGTTTTGTTGCCATATCTGAACTGGTGCATCATCCGCTAGTCCCTCCCTCTTAGACAAGGTCCAAAAAAGAGTAACCAACTTGATAGATCCTTCACTATCCACCAAGCTCGAGCCCTTGTCCCATCGCCGCAATGTTGTTTCCTTGTGGCTGTTTTGCAAGTACTTCAATGGATTATGCTCTGATGAGCTAACTGCTCTAGTACCCCTACGATGTGCATTCACTATACCAACCAGACAATCTGCCAAATCCCATCCAGACACTGCGGAGGACCCCAGATGTCGAAGAGCTTTCTACTCCAAAAGCTTCTTTCCTCGTGCTGTTCGACCCTGGAACTTCCTCCCTGCTCCCTGCTTTCCTGACGTTACTTACATGCAGAAATGTAAAACTAATGTAAACAGACATCTCGCTGCGCATCTCCTAATTTAGGTTGCCCCCCTCTTCACCCTTTTTTATTAGTAGTCCCTTACGTCTACAGTTGCGTGCTGCCTTGACTGGGGTGAACTAAGCTTTTAAAAAAATGCGTAATTTCTTAATAGGTGAATTCCAAGTGTACAGTAACTATATTAATGTGTATCTCTTCTCTAACAATTGCAATATTGACACGGTTGTTAGAGATGGTCGATTTTTATTCCCGAATATGTTGCTTTGTAAGGATTTCTACTCTTGTCATTGTTGTTTAGTATTCCATTGTTGTTTAAAAAACACAAAGACCAATGTGTAACAGAGCCGTATAATTACATTGTATTAAGTACCAATTTAATATGTTCAATGTTGTTTACTTCATTTTTTATTATCAGCATACCATTCATATATGCTACCGCAAAAGCGAGGTCACGGCGCATGCCGTCTGTTTTTTGTTGAAATTGTTCTGGCGCTGTCGTTATTCTATAAGTCGTTCTTCTATAAGTCGTTATTTTATAAGTCGTTCTTCTATAAGTCGTTATTTTATAAGTCGTTATTCTATAAGTCGTTCTTCTATAAGTCGTTATTCTATAAGTCGTTCTTCTATAAGTCGTTCTTCTATAAGTCGTTATTCTATAAGTCGTTATTCTATAAGTCGTTCTTCTATAAGTCGTTCTTCTATAAGTCGTTATTCTATAAGTCGTTATTCTATAAGTCGTTATTCTATAAGGCAGTACAAACATTTGAGGCTGTTGATTGTTAACAGTTATGCACCTTCCTTTTTCAATTTGATTTTGCTCTATGAATCCGTTAAATCGAATTTTGATAATTTATTTTAAACATATATATTCAAGACTAGGTAATCGGTATTTGTAAGATTTTTAACTAACATCTAGTCCAGTTGAGTAGACGATAAAACTCCGAATATATGTTTATTTATATAAACTAAGCGACTCGCTCACTTTTCTTGAAACTGAATTGCTTTTAAACGGATCTGGATTTTTCATGAAATATATTTCGAGCTTCATGGTGTAATTTTTTTGTTTTTCTTAAAATTATTTTTACATTTTATATAGCATTGGAAACTGCCGTTAAGCAATCATTAAACTTATCAATTTGAAAGTGTCATAAATCAAATGACTCCCTGTAATTATTACAAACAGTGTGTTTATTTGATTTTTAAACAATGTCCGTTAAAATCGTTTACTTAACGAAATTCATGTCATGTTTTTCTCCACTCATTCTTCTTCATGATGCACAAATCACTAGGTTGCCCCAAAAATTCGTAAACACTAGGGTGTAACAAATCAAAACTTGCAGCTCGATTTTATTCATAGGCATCTGAAATACAAGGATGAAAATAAATATAAGAATATAAACACAAACACACAATTTAACATTGCAGAAAATTCATTTTTTCGCAAGTGTTCACGAGATTTTGGGACAACCTAATATTACGTTAAAAATCCATCAGTGATCATTTGGTAGGAATTTATCTCTATAATAAAGTAACTGTCCTCCTATTTCCTAAATATCGAACAATAACCTTTATTCGAATCACTTCCGCCAGCCATTTAAGTCTGATGCGTGTTTGGAGGAAATATCAATTTGTTACGTTCCCTATAAAAATGACTTACATTTTCCCCGGGTAATATTCTTATTTTAACACAGTCATTGACAGAGTAGGTATCAGGCATTGTCATCTTGATTCTAATATCTATTCCAGAGGCACTTAAATCCCCGGGGGAAATTGTTCCTGTGATTATATGTTGTATTAACAGCGTTTGTTTTTAATTTCTCTCGATATTACATTTTCTTTGTTACCTAGTAAATATTTTAAGCCAAACAATTACCGATCCCTTTAAATGCTGTGCGTTTCCACGTTTGTTCAGAATGCTTTCTTCCACATTCTAGATTCATGCTAAATAAGAATACAAATGTGTATAATCGTAACATAGTCACTTCCGTATTAATACTTATATATGTTAATGTATTTTATTTACATTCATCTCGCATTTTAACAGTATACGTCTCAATAAGTGAAGTTACAAAAATAAGAACGAACATCTCTAAAACTGAAAAGTTTAAATAATAAAGATAACAGAAAAATAAAGTAGAAACACAAGTAAAAGAAAAAGAAAGAAAACGTCTGATTATACTAATAGAGTAAATGACTCCGTTCAAAATTGATTTCTCACCCTAAAAACATGAAATGATCGTGTGCGCAAGTTTTACGCGAAGACTTTTGCGTGACAGCATGTATATTTACATAGACACACATTGGTCTTTATTGTGAAATTGAAAAGGAAAAACCAAGATATACAGGGTGATTCATAAGTCACTTCACTTAGCTATTTAAAATGATTACCATATGAAGCACAAACATACTATGAACTTTTGATAATTGTTATCTTACTCTCTAATTACTGCTATTTGTTATTTTAAATGTGTTCGTTTATATATTTGTTTCTATATATATTTATTTCATAATCAATCAAATGTGCTACAAAGAATCGTAAATTCCTTGCACAAAAGAATGGAGCTATGCATGCAGAATGAAGGGGGACATTTTCAAAATTTGCTGTACTTTTAAACTCCCATGAATGAATTTATTTAATAAACTTTCTGTTTTGTATTACCGTATTTTTTAACTTTAGAATTTCAAAAATAAATAACTAAGCGACTTATGAATTATTCTGTATGTTTATATGTATTCATCAACGTTTCGTCTTTATTGTAAGACTTCCTCAGGTGATTATTTTAAGAAAAATGTCATGCAAGTACATCGGAATGTTGGGTTGACATGATGGGTTTATAAGGAAAAGTAATAGCCGTGGCTACTGTGAGCGCTGGAGGAGAGTGCAGGCTGCGAGAAGTCAGCAGTGGCGAAGAATGAACAATTCCTTTTTAATTTCCGATTACGTCGGATTACTCTCATTCTTCCTTTTTCATTGGTCTTTATTATATCATTACTTGATCCTCTCTGTGTGCCACGTTTGGTTGCTGTAAACATAGAGACTGTTATGATTTTTATAAAATGATGCCTAATACTTTATATTAAAGCTTCGAAGCAAGCATTCATATATATGGTTTCAGATTTATTTAACAACCCGAAAAATTAACCTACGCAGCTAGTCATTTCCACAATGATTTAAACCTCTAATTGAATTATTTTAAAAACATTTGATCATTTCTCATTTAGTATCATGTGGCGTTTTGCAAAATAATTTTCCGCATTATTTTATACTCATCTTATGAATTTAAACATTAGCTAAAAAACGCTCTTGCGTTTTCTGTATAATTTGCGTTTTGGTTTTTCTTATTTCTTTTTTTTTTACAAGCGAAATCTCGACAATGTTTTGGGGCATCTTTCTTTTTTACTTATTCATATGTTTAGTGTCTCGTCGTTTAGATTCCGTTTATTTATAAAAGTACAAGACAGATGCCTATGACATATAATCAATTTCAACTTATTCATTTTACAACCTTAAAGGCATTTGTTATTTTATAGAGAACATGATTAAACCTATTTTTTTATATAAAATGCTCCAAACAATTTATTAAAATTTCTCGGTGGGAATTAGCCTAATCATTTCACTAATTCAATGCATTTTGAAAGCTATATATATATATATATATATATATATATATATATATATATATATATGTGTGTGTGTGTGTGTGTGGGTGTATACATACACATATATATATACATATGTACATATATAGTATAGTTTAACTATTTTAAAACGTGCTTACAGCGTATATTTTAATCATATGAACATTTTAGAAAAATAACCATCAAGATTATCTCATTTCCAGATTATCTCCTTTGTCCTCACTCTCTCACTATCTCTCTAGCTCTCTCTCTCTATGTATATATATATATATATATATATATATATATATTTGTGTGTGTGTATGTGGGTTGTAATCCATCGTTCAATGTGTCATGTTATCACAGCTTGCGAATATAGCTCGACAAGGCGAGTGTTTTACCGCTAAGATTCGAAATATTTTATTAAGTAACAACAAAGAAGTCAGCTGTTAGAGTACAACACTTCACTTGACAACGTCAGGATGGGCCAAAGTCTTATATTGCCTTTACTTGTTTATTCGTATGAGATACTCCTTAGGTTATGGCATGGGAGCTTTGATTACTCAAAAAGTAATTATCTGATCATGCTGAAATGTTGCATTGTGTTCACTCTTTCAAAGAACATCAGATACATACATCACATTTGAACACACGAGAAGTCGAAATTTCGTCTAGATTCCGACCGTGATGAAATATATTAAAGTCAAAAGCCACGTTCTGATAAGATGCAGGACTTAATTAGCAACGATATATATGTATTAGTTTACCAACGTTGAGTCGGGTTAGTATCAGATGGTTCCCTGTGTGGGACTACAAGGCGCTGTATGTAGAAGGTAGTTTACACATCCCTGCAAAAACTGCAAAAACCTAACGTCGTCATCTATCCTAATCAGGATATAAATGCGACTGGTGAGCGCTTGGGAATTGTATACTCCCATGAGCTTTTCTCATTCACAGTAAGCCGGTTTAATCCGCCAAAGTGTATACTGTATTATATAAGGTACAGATAAGTTGCTATATTTTATATATATATTATATTATATACCTATAAGAAAGTAGCTATATTTTACGATAAACAGAACCGACGTTATCGCCCAAAATATGGCTTTCTGTTTCCCGTGAACTTGACATTTGGCCAGTATATGCACTGAGTAAATCATATCTGTTAGAATGTGACTAATGATTTGACTAATAATAGTGATGATTTGTCAAGCTATCACAGTTTATTTTTTGCTCATCTTTCTTCAGTTTCGCTCCGGGTTAATTTCGTTTATGAAATGCCTCCTTCTTGTGATCATATTTTAGATAGTGGTATAAATGAAAATTAAAACTTTCAAAAG
>OY744526.1:103539551-103544551 GCA_963556195.1 Sepiola atlantica | reverse complement strand
TTTTAGTAGAGCGATTGAAAGAATGTATATGTTGACAACCGAGTAACAGACAGAGAGAGAGAGAGAGAGAGAGAGAGAGAGAGAGCGAGAAGAAAATCCATAAACATTACAGCATTTGTAAGGTGTTCGTTCGCACGTTACAGCCTTGTAAGCACTGCGCTTATTCTAATTACTCATTCATTCTTTCTTACTGATAAAAACACAACGCCATTCCTTTAAACAAAATAAAATATGATATTAAAGTATGCGAGAGACTTAATATATTAATTCGTGAATAGGAAGCCGAGTGTGTGCGTGCGCTCATTAATACAATTACTACTGTATTGATAAGCCAATATGTGGATATTAAATTAAATTACATTAAGTGGTCGCTTATATCAGTGGCGCCTTCATAATTATATCTTTTTTTTATATATATTTTTAAAGTTTTTATTTGGAGAAGATTAGATATTAAAAAAAAACAAATTACATGACGAGAATAAATGCAAAGACAGAAAAGGAGAAAGAAAAAAAGAGCTCACTAACGTTACAACATATCCATACGCTCTTAGATAAACCTTAGAATAAACCGTGCGATAACCTTAATTAATTGTATTGTATTCCACATTAAACATACAACTTTGAATTAACAGATAACAGGTATATATTAAAGTGTTAATCATTGCAACTATGTGTACGTTATCAGAATCTCGACTAAACTTTAAAGCTTTTTATGGAAGATTAGATGGCGTCGAAGAGTAACACGTACCGTGAGACATGATACATGCACTCACGATTAAACGTAAAACTACTTTACCGATAGACATGTTGTAATAGTTGTGTAACAATTTCGTTAGTTTACATAATTTTCAGAGGTCACGCTCAGAAACGGGTTGCTTTTTTATTCATAAAGTATAGTCAGATCCTTTTTACGGGAGAATATACATATAGATATGACACTTTGATGTTATTGCACAATCATTCAACGCAAATTATATTTAAACAATAAATGCTTGTAGTATTAACGATCACCTTTTGTCAAATCCAATTGCCAGAGAGAATGTATGTACTAGAATAGGACAGGGGGTACCATTTAAGATAACATATTATGTTTTGGGGCATAAAGATTTATTTCGACTGATAGATTTAGTTATAAGAAAGTCATCTATTATTCTTTACATTAATTTAAAACTGTTTTTACACCAGCTGTGGGTAATGCAAGTGGAACATAGAATAAGAATGAGGTGCTCACATACAATACACTGAGTAATTAAGTTTCAAAAAAGACTGCAAACCTGAAAAATCCTAGTAAAAGAAAATAATTATCGATGTTTTAACGTTTGATCGTTTGCAGTCAGTTTTGTTCATGGCAATTCTTATTGTAGTAAATATTATTCGGCTTTAATTCTTTAACACATGCTTATCAGTGTCTTGCAAGAAGCGAACCTACAAGGTCATTTGTAAAAAGAGGCATTGTTAAATGAAATAGAACTATATAATACAAGAAAACATTTAAACTAATTGACTGTTATAAAACAATGCATGATAAAATGCATGATGAAATGTAATCTAATAATAACGCACTTATAAAGAAAAGCGGAACGTATATTCGTACGTATGTCCGTAAGTGGGTAGGTGATGAAACGAGACTAGTATATACTAGCTGAAATACACAAGCTAGCTTCATGAAAATCACGAACTTTCTCGTGTTATAATAACCAGTTCACATCCACAATAATTCTAAGCAATTCAAAATAAAATAAACATGTATACTGACGTCATGAGTTAAGTGAATGCCCACTTTTATCCGTTTCGTTTTAATTTTAGGGCCTATAATTCATTGGAATTTTTCAAAACTTTTCAATAACTTTTCAATAATAACGTACCGTTATAGTTGTAAGAATGTCTTAACATTTTTAATTATGCCAGGAGTCCTGTTCAATATTATCACAAACACTTAACATCAATAAAAATACACTACTCTGGGTAAAACTGTGATAATATTGGAAATGTTGTCTTAACAATATGCCCATTTAATAGAGTAAAATTAAAATTAAAATTCTTAAAGTTTCTCCCAAAACGAACATTTGCAGAGTTTGTCAGATGCAAATCTGGTTTATAATAGTTTATAATATTAAAATCAGAAAACCAGTTGAGAGGAAGTGTGTTGCTGTACTTTTGGACGTCATAGAAATATGTAACTCACTGCTTTAGGAAGTGATTATTTTTATAAAATTTCAAATTTATATGTCAAATAGTATTTTACGCCACATAAAACTGGCTTACGTATTTCAAATCATTTCATAAAAATTCCTGTTAGCATGACTTTCGTGAATATATACAACTCATGTTTGCAAAAATTGTTGATTGTTGTTATTCATTCATGTTTACGTTTCATACAGTTTAAATGCCCAAACAAAATATTAGTGAGTCGAAGTGATTATATATTAACAAGAAATGCAATTTAGACATGAAAAGAGCGTCACAATTTAAATATATTTCCTGGCTTACAGGCGGGAAATGTTGAGCATTCAATTATTCAATTGTATAGTCTTTATATTTGAATATTTATAAAATTGGAATGTAAACTCAACAGCTATTTATATGAGTATAATAAAAGGATAAATACTGAGTGTTAGGTACATAATCATATATGAGTGGTAATGATATAGTTTGCTCTATACCACTCTGTGAGCGTGATATTTACATGAAATGCTTTAAAAAGTAAAAAATGATACACAAAGGGGTGCAATTTCCAAAACAGTAAACCATCATAATGTTCGTGGTAGCGTATCCGTATTTCGTAGACGCTACTCATATCGCTAACCCATTAATCACAACGTAATAAATATCGGACTGAGAGGATTTTTTTTTTCTAGTTTCGATTATTTTGTCGTGGTCGCGAATATGAATACGGGCGTGATCTTTATCCAACTTTTACTTTTTGTTTTTATATAAGTTATTTCTTTTATAATGTTTTTTTTTACAGATCACATAATGATGTTTAAACCTCTAAAACATATGTTACTGAGGTAAGTCAACTGTCGCCTTAAAATGGATGTCTGAATTGATAGTTCTCCGTGGTCCTCTCTGCAAAAGACGAATAGCGGGAGTGGCGAACAATGCGTACTAATTGTCGATTGAGTACAAGGAAATTATACCAAACAAAGGGAGCTGCGTGAGTTCTTGCGTTTACGAATATCTAAAAAAAACATACACATATGTTTAATCTGTATTGTTTAAACACGCAACTACCATATATTGGCACCGATCAATGTTAACCAGAAGAAAAGTGTGTTTCTACTAAGTTTTAAAAATGTATCCTTTCACATATTTGCTGTTTTAATTCATTAAGATACATAAGGGTCTGATCGATATTCAGCGAATAATTTTAAAATCATATACAGTGTAGATTTGACTCTACTAATCAATTATGAAACTCACAATTCAAATGAAGACGATTGACATTTTCACATGTATAATGTTAGAAAGGGGTGATGGATCTTAACTAACTAAAAAATGTGCACACAGACAGATCTGCAGTTAGTTGATAATTGCTTTATTTGCAGTAAATTATGCTCATAAATAACTGACTGCCATTCGTTGCTTGAGGTATGGTTAAAGAGGTGCCACGTTGATGATGAGACAAAAGATATAATCTAAAATTAAGATTCATTGTAAACTTACCCACAAATTTAAATGTATAATTATTATCTCCAAGTAGTTTTGCGTTCGACATATTTGGAAATATCTTGCACTATTTTACATCTTCGTAGGAAGAGGAATACTAGATTGAAATCAACTACGCAATCAATATTTATGTTCGATATTATCTAATTGGTCACAAGATAAATAATTAAGAATTAATTAACCGAATAAATAAATTAGGTTCATGAACATAACTGAAATATCCAATATCACAGTATAATAATAAATACAAATATGTAAGTAAGGCAATATCATCAAATGAATAGAATAAAAAGTGCACACAATCATCAGATAAATGTGTATGTCTATTAAAAATAACAGTACACATATTATTGCGAGGTGTGTTGCATTCATTATGAGTTAGTATGTTTCAGAGATGAAGAACACGGATGCTTCGTATGCAGCACTGTGGGGGTGGAGTGTGCAAGTAATATAGACAAGAACAGTGGCAGTAGGTAAAAATAAAAACATATATATAAGTGAAAATGATGAAATAAGAGAGAAAACTAAGACTTGTCGACAAGCTTTTCTTATAAAAAATATAGTATATATTTATTTAAATAAATATATATATATATAAGAATGATATTATTTTTGAAGGCGATAACAATGCGTTGTTAAAGTGACACATACGACACGTGGAATCGAAAAACTCACACGAGTTATCAGCCCCTACCACCGAGATAACGATTATTCAGTATATTATTAACAAAAAAACAACGTTATATAAAAAATAAAATAAATAAAAAAATAAATAAATAAATAAATAAATTACTCAGTATATTTACTAACAAAATAAACAGCAACGGTTAAAATAGCAAATAAGAATTTATAAAAAATAAATAAACAAACTTCTGCGGACCTGCTACTAAAAACAAACCAACATCTCCGGCCCCGGCTTTTGGCAAAAAAAAAACACACACTCCAACGAGTGGTAGTATTTATTTTATTCTGAGGATGAGGGATACCCTCGAAAATTTAAAAAAAAAAAATAATGAAAAGGACACACTCCAACCCAACACCACGGTCACGATACACTGGTAAATAAAAAAAAATATATTTGAAAATTATTGACTTTTCAATATTGTCACTTTGTTTTGTTTTTCGATTCCACGTGTCGTATGTGTCATTTTTCGATTCCACGTGTCGTATGTGTCACTTTAACAACGCATTGTTATTGCCTTCAAAAATAATATTATTCTTACACTATACACAATGCTCCGAGCGAACTACAACATTCTTCTCATATATATATATATATATATATATATATATATATATATATATATATATATATATATATATATATTAAT
>OY744526.1:103494551-103537051 GCA_963556195.1 Sepiola atlantica | reverse complement strand
TATCTGTTTTCCTTTTGTTTTAAGTAGATGGTGGGGGTTGCCCGGGGTGATTTTGTCAGATCCCCCAGCTAGCAATTGTAAAGTTTACAAGGAGTTATAAAAAGTATGCTACAAAAACAAACGTTTGGACAGTAATAAAATTAATGAATTCAAACTTTCGCATTTAATGTTATTTCCTCTTTGATGTCGGTGTATATACACCCAAATACTTTCTTTTCGCACCTATTCGATAAAAATTTATATGAAAGTTCCCCTTTAAGTATGAAATCTTTCTGAGGTCATTTTGTTTTTTTGGTGCTTGGCCGAAGCCTAGGCTTGGCCCTATCCTGTTAGGTCAGCCGGTCACTGAGTATATCTCCAGAAATAATTAATGCTTGCATTTTTTAAACTTAGTGATTGAAATGAATTAAAGCAATTTATTCTCAATTAATGGAAATTTTGTTCAAGAATTAAAACCAGCCATATATATATATATATATATATATATATATACATATATATGTATGTATATATGCGTATTTATATATGTGTATGTGTGTGTATATATGTATATATGTATATATGCACGTATGTATGTATATATGTATATGTATGTATAAATATATGTATATATGCACATATATAGTTATAAAATAAATACGTATTTATTATAATGCTCCCATAATGTTGAGCATAATGAGAGCCGAAAATGGCAAACGGCCGTAAGCGAATATAGCAATGGTCTTGTTTAAAATTAGATCTTGTGTACAATTAGAGCTGAGGTCGGTTTGGCAACGACTGCCGATTGTTCCCATTTACTTGCCTCTCCACGAGGGCAGAGTTAGACACAAGGCCGGTTTTTAATGTGGGGAAAATCCAGCTCCACAGAAAGGGGCACTCTGGATAGGAACAAAAATAAAAATTCTCAGTCATGAACGATTTCCCCATACAGACCGACGACAGAAAAGGAGAAGTGTATCATTAGAACAGATACTACACTGTGATATCAGCCCAAAGGCTGCTAATTGTTGTTAAAATATTTCTCCATCGCTCTCTCAGATGATCGGATTTCGTTCCTAGCTGGAAGTAGTTGCTAAAGTCTAGCCGCACCGATGAGCTGTAAACAGCGAAAGAGGTTACAGTATGTTGTAAAAGCTTCAGAAAAAGACAAAATCGATGGACCTCTTGAACTTTTGAACTTTATACAAAGATACCAACTTGGGGATTCCGTCCCTAATATTGTGATCTTGCTGAGAATTTTCCTCACCAGAGCTATTAGCGTTGCTAGCTGTGAGCGCTCTTTCTCTAAACTGAAGCTCATAAAAAACTACCTTAGATCAGCAATGAGCCAGAAAAGACTTACAGACTTGGCAATCCTCTCAATAGAGAGGGAACTTGTCGAGGAAGTGAATTTTGATAGAGTCATTGATAACTTTGCCGAAAAAAAGGCGCGAAAAATATGTTTGTAAATTTTCAACCGACTTGATGCCTTGCGACAGTTCTCTCACAAAAAATAAATTTATAGCCTTATTTGCCATTCATAAATACATTTGTTTAAAATATATTAAAACTATTTTTAAAAGAGTTGAAACGTTATTAACAACAACAAATTTCTGAAAACCGAGCGATTACACACACGGATTTAAAAAAGCACCGATACAAGACGTTTTTTCTCTTCGGAGGGCTCGCCCTCTTAATAATAACATTATGAAGACAAAGAAAAGAAAACTACATCGGACTATTCTCTCCTTGATACATCCATGTTATTTGGCGAAAATTCGGACTTTAACAACAACGACAAAAAAGTAAATAAAAATGATTTTATCATTTCATAACATTTTCAGGTTTTCAAATGTTCTCATTTAAATTTATTATTATATAAAATTATAGTATAAAATTTCATATTTTTTGTTAACTTTTGTTTTTTTTTATTTTTTTCTCTACTTTCTATTTTTACCCTCTCAAAATGCCGCCCCCTCAGGTGTGCCGCCCGGGGCGGCAGGCCACCCCCCCCACGCCCCCCCCTAGCTACGCCAGTGATATATATATATATATATATATATATATACCACATTTCGATCTATATTTTCGGTGTCGAATTCTAACTATTTTATTGGTAAAGAAAAGAAAATATATAATTACAATACCAATTTGCATATTGTGTAAGCGTTTTTATTTCTTAATTTTTAATCCCGGAAAATTAAACCGATATCGGTAATAATTTCTCCTTTACTTATTATTATTACCTAATTAATTGAATTTTTTTATAAATGCTTTTATTCTCTCTACAATCTTATAATTTGATTGTTTTATTTTGATCCATGTTATGTTTTTATCATTGTTTATTTCTTTATTTTTGTAATTATCGAATTTTGCTTTTTATTGTTGTAAGAATGTTCTTATTTAGCTTATGGGATCTTTATTTTTATACACTCGGCTGATAATAATAAGTGAATATCTACTTTCTTAAATGCTCACCTTTGTTTAGGTGTTTTATGTTGTATATTACATGTTTTAACTTGGTTAAAATGTGTTTTGGTCATTATATTATTTATTTGTAAGAAATATACAACCATTATTACGTACTATATTAGCTAAGTTGATAATATTTCATTTTCGATTCTGATTTACTGTATTAATATGCATAGGCAAATGTAAATCCTTAGTAATAATGGGGATTGCTTCAGTCATTATAATCAGTTTAATAATAGGTATTAGCAGTGCAATGTATAGATATTATCCTGTAAATATATATATATATATATATATATATATATATATATATATATATATATATATATATATATATATATATATATATAGTAAGATATGAACATATATTTATGGCAATTAAGCTACACAGAGGCTCCCGCGTTTAATCCCGGGGAGAATCTTTAGCATGAAGATCCCCCCGGAGATAAAACGCGGGAGGCTCTGTGTAGCTTGATTGCCATAAATATATTTGCATAGCCTTCTACCTAGCTCTACTCATGTATAGAGACCTGTTGAAGTAAATACTGAAAATTAATGTATACAAAATCACATCTCCTTATAATATTTTTTGTGGATACATAAAATAGTAATTATATATATATATATATATATATATATATATATATATATATATATATAAATGTATATATAATGTAAATGTATACGTGTACCTTGATGTATACATATAACTAACTTATATATATATATATTGTTACTCACAACGAATAGCCACGATTTTAATTATCGTGACGAAGGTGGAAACGATAAGCATGAATGGGATTTTATTTTCTCTGATGTTAAAAATGTTTCACGGATTTTTTCATTTTCTTCATGAAATGGAGAAATTGGACTTAATTATACAAGCGAATGGACGGCATTTCCTTCAATTACTTTCGAGTATTATATATAAAAAATATGTTCTTCGTATTTTTCTCGTTTATATTTGTTATATTTGTTATATTCTTTCTCAACGATTGAAAAGCAGCTGTTATCGAAAGGGATAATTCTTGATAAATAGTTTGTTGTAGGCGATTAAGCTTGTACGCTTCGCTTTCCTTTTTATATTGTGCGACTAACGAGGAAAGATCTAGTGTCATTGACAACGCTTCTCAGTTCTTGAACAATTTAATTAGCTTACTTGCTCAGAGGGCCAAAGCAATGACACCAAGAGAAGAATCGTTGCGTTATTTAATCGGTGAATATTTCTTCAGTCCATCTAACAGTCAAATTAACCTCGCTAAAAGTACAACTATCGCATTGCTGAAACATATCTATGTCGTAAATGCCGTGTTTTTTTATTATTATAAATTGTTCTCCAATTTTAGATCAATATTTATTTTCAAATTAACCATTGGATGATGTGCAGCTACTCTCTTCTTGTTCTTTTGGCTAAGATCAAAGTGTAGTATCTGTTCCGATGGATACTACACCCCATACCTGGTATTGTCTTGGCCTTCGGGGCTTGATTCACGTCGGTCTATGGGTCTGTACTGTGCAGTTCTAGGATGCCCACTCTCCCAGACTTTGCCTCCCCTCTTTGGGGAGGAGTAAGTTTATTGCTTACTGCCTTAGGCGCCCCTACCGGGGAATGCCGACAGGGCTGCCCAGGCAATTTTTAATGGCCAGAGTGCTCACTTTCTCGGGCGCTGGCTTTTCAACACCCACTTTCCCAACCCGACCTTTGGTCACATCTTACCTTGTGGGAGTAAGATAAAACTGGCCTTGTGCCTAACCTCCTGGAGAGGAGGTAAATAAATACTCTATAACCATGTATTATATGATTAACCGCGTTTTCTCTGTTGCATATTGACGTTTAATGGTTTTGTATATTTTTGATTCATTGTGGGTTTGCTTGCTAGACTGTTTATGATCGATCTACCTTTAGATTAAGTTAACACTAATTAAATACTATATTAAGCATATCATTGATACGCGTATTCTGTTTTCTATATTGTTTTACGACCGCTTTGCTTTTGAATTTTGTAACATTGATTTAACGCGGCAATGAACTTAGTATTCGTCTGAGTGCTTCTCTCTTCACAGGCGCGGTGCCTGCGGACCTTTTTAACAGACCAACGTCGGAACCTACTGTCGGCACGTTTGTTTATATAAACTAAGCGTCACCTTTAAAAAAAATTCCCAAAACCAAAGCTGCAGGTATTATTTACTCCTCTCCAGGAGTTAGGCACAAGGCCAGTTTTATCCAACTCCAACAAGTAAGATGTGACCCAAGGTCGGGTCGGAAAGTGGGGGTTGAAAAGCCAGCGCTCGAGAGGTGAGCACTCTGCCCATCAAAAATTGCCTGGGCAGCCCCGTCGGCATTCCCCAGTAAGGGCGCTTCAAGCAGTAAGCAATTAACTTACTCCTCCCCAAAGAGGGGAGGCAAAGCCTGGGCGGGTGGGCCTCCTAGAACTGCACAGGACAATCCAATAGACCGGCGTAAATCAAGCTCCGAAGGGCAAGACAATACTAGTCTATGGGGTGTAGTATCCATCGGAACAGATACTACACTTTGATCTTAGCCAAAACCAAAGCTGCAGGTAATCCGCTTGAAAGAGTTGAACATTCTTTATGCCAAACAAGAGCCAGCGCTGAACATCAGGCAGACATTCAGCAATGTTACTTTCAACGAGTGTAAATGGAATCAGTTTGCATGTTGTAGCGCATCAACCTAAGTAATACGACTATAAAGCTTTATAACGTATCAAATTATGTAAATAAATAATGTAAACACTCCTAAAAATATATTCTGTTAATTCGTAAATATATATATATATATATATATATATATATATATATATATATATATATATATATATATATATATATATATATATATATACTAGCTGTACCCGGCCACGCGTTGCTGTGGCTGTTAGTTGAAATGAAGAGGTGGCCTTTTGGAGTTCATTTTGATCCAGTTCCATAAGTTGCCATTTAATATGAATGGTTTAATTTTCCAATACTTGTGGATACACAATATTCTTAGTGGTTCCCGTTTCAGTGTAGATGAAGAGATTGTCCGGTTTGCCGACTCTAGAACATGCAACGTATAATTGCCAATGTGAGAAGCAATCAGTATGTAAATATAAGCCACACAATTGTAAAGATTGTCCCTGTGCTTTGTTGATTGTGATAGAAAATGTCAATCGAATTGGGAATTGTAATCTCTTTAATTGAAAGGGCAGATCTGTTGGAATCATGGGAATGCGCGGAATTATGACATCTTCACCTTTGAAAGGCCCTGTAAGAATTGTTGCTTCAATGATGTTGGTCATTAATTTTTTTACTGGAAGACGTGTGCCATTACAAAGCTTAGGCTGGTTAATATTTCGCAGCATGATAATTGGTACACCAATTTTTAATTGCAGTACATGTGGTGGAATCCCTGGCAAATCTAGCGAATTCAAAAACTGAGGGATAATTGACTGCTTCATCTGCTTCAACAACAGTGTCGACTGACTTCTATGTGACTAACTCACCATGAATGTTCAACTGAATATTATTGTTGAGTTCGTGGACATCTTTGTTCTTCGGTGCAAGAATGGCTCGTTCACTCAGCCAACTGTGGTTCTTAAAATGAATGTGGATGTCCGGGAATACTTTTGTAATTAATTCGTCTTTTGATGTAACTAAATTACAGAAGTTGGGTGGCAATGAAATTCGCCCTGAAGTGAGATTAGCCGGCACTTTTCCATTCCCAATTTCCAACAATTGTTTTGAAAAGAATTCTGGTGATAGATTATTTTGCTGCTGGACACGCATATTTATAGTCAAATTTAATGTCTTAACATGTCGCCAAAAAGTGGAGTATTTGAGGCAAGCATTTATTTCATCTGCTGGTGTTGATCGAGGAATTATAGGTAATATTTGCCTGAAATCTCCAACTAGCAATATCACTGCATTCCCAAATAATCTACCATTTCCACGCAAATCTTGCAATGACGGTTCAAGTGCCTCCAGTGATGTTGTGTGTGCCATTGTGCATTCATCCCAAACAATAAGTTTACATTTTTGTAATACCTTTCCCATACCTGGTGTTTTGGAAATATTGCACATGGGAGTTTCAATAAATTGCATGTTTAAAGGTAGTTTCAAAGCTGAATGAGCAGTTCGTCCACCTAGTAGCAATGTTGCAGCTATTCCTGAAGATGCAAGAGCTAAGGCTATGCCGTTTTGTGATCGAATGGCTGCCAAAATAAATTTAATTAAGAAGGTTTTACCAGTTCCTCCTGGCGCATCTAAGAATAATATATTTCCCACTCCATTATTTACAGTCTGCATTATTTTGTTGTAAATGGCTTTTTGGTCAGGTGTTAGTTTGTGAATATTTTCTTGCACATACAACAAAAGATCATCTGTGTTGTAATTTTGTTCCCTATGTAATTCTACATCAAACAAAGCAGCAGCAAGTTGTGTCGGCGAGGTAATTCCTAATTGATTGAGAACTTTGTTTGCAATTTCTAAGCACAAATTTTCAATTCTTATCAATGCCTCATTATGGATTTCTGATGTAAAATCCAGATAGGTATTTAGATTTTCATCGCGTATTTGATGGAAAATGTCTTCGGCCGTGTGTGATTTATATTTCTCCCATAACTCTATTGGAGATGAAGGGGAGCAATTGGTCAAGATGATTGCAAACAATGCACGAATATTATTAGGATGGGATGTGTTGCACGCATCATTATTGCATTCATCCCAGTGTCTGTCATTTTCCAATAAATTCAGAGCTTTACATGCACTGCGAAAAGTGGCATGTGTAATGCTATTGACAATTTTTAATTGCTGGAATGATGTTGGACCAGGCACATTTACAAACAACATGCGAAGAAAGAAACATTTATCTTGTTTGGGATGGATAGTATACAGTCTGCCTATTGTGTTTTCTTTGAATATTCCAGGTTGTCCTTCAACTTGCTGTCCTCGTTGGCGTCGTTCAAATGAATGTCTACTCCTATTCCATGTGTAATACTGAGGCACTTCTGAATAGAGGAGTGTTTTTGCAAATGTGTCAGTTTTACATAACATGAAGAAAGCCGTTAATGTTGTAGCCGGTGGATTCAAAGCTATTTGTTCCACATTCGAAGCTGTAAAGTAAACACGTTGTCCATTTTCTAGATGTACCGCTAAGTGCACAATAGCCGGACTTCGTTCATGTATGGGAAAAGAAAGAATTCGCCATACCGCTTCATTGCTGCTTATGTATCTTCCAGCTTGATACTGTGTGATTTCATCAATATGTAGTCTTTCATTCAGATCATTTCTACGTGTTTGCACGGCAAAAACTGCCATATCGCTGCCTTTATTCACACACTTACAAATGTATTTGATGGACTTAACAGAGTTACAGTATTCTACATTGATGTGTGATTTGTAGGTCTTTGATAGCAAAGGTGAATATGGGACAACACATCGGTTATCACCTTCTATATTGCCATTTCGCATTTGTAAAGTTGCTAATTTACCGCCATCTTCTACCGACTTTCTTTTGTATAAAGGGTATCCACTATTTCCGGTAACTGTGTTGGGTAGTAATGCTCTAGGATATCGCTTTGAGCATTTTCCATCAAGCATGCATGGTGAATTTGGATTAATTATACCGCAAGGTCCGTGTATCATATGTTTAATTACAATTTCATGCAAATCCTTGTCAATGTCAGCATCAGGTAATTCAGCAGATATTACATTGTCGATTTCGTTTGGACTGATTTTGTTGTAGAGCCAGATTAGGATATGGGAGTGTGGCAATCCTCGCTTTTGCCATTCCACTGAATACATCCAGCAGCACACAGAACCAAATACTTTATGTTTTACAATGAAATTTATTAGCAATTTAAGCTTTTGTCTGAATACACGCGCTGTAATATCATGTCTATCTTCTGATGATTGGCCAGGAAGTAAAAGTTGTTGTATATCATTCCAAGTCGGGTTGCATGTAAAAGTAATGAAGAGGTCAGGACGCCCATAGAGACGAACATATGCAAATGCATCTTGAGTGTACTCATGCATATGACGTGGACTGCCTAAATATGAAGATGGTAAAATTGTTAGTCTTCCAACATTAGTTGTATTACCATCATTTACAACTGCATCTCGCAAATGAACATATTCTTCAGAACGAAGTTTGGACTGATTCAAACGGATGAATAGCAGACGTTCAGTTTCAATTTTTGCATACATGTCTACAATGTATTGGTGGAACAATTGGCGGCATTTCAGAATGTGATTGTTTTCGTTCTCTCGAATCATAATTCGGTATGAGTAATAATTCATTGCGCTGCATTTCTTATCCGTTTCTTCGCCACTAACTGGATTTATCATGGTAACAATGAAATGATATCCATCAGCACCATCCCAAAAAAGGAGTGGATATTGCAGGGCATCGTAGCATCGATGAGTTAAAGCAATTGTTGTTAATTGGTCATTCCTCCTATGGATAACAATATCCCAAGGTTGTAATTGATCTCCAACTATAACAATTGCCACTTCATCTATACTTGGAGCATTGAATCTTCGCACATGTTCTCCAGCAGGCGTTTTGTCAGCATGAATAATAATTTTGTGTGTATCAGATGGCATCATTTCAATGGCAGTTTTGAATAAAAGAACTAAATTGTTTTTATTATGGAGCATATCTTGCAGTTGGGAAACAATGGACCTTTTTATATTGGTTGAAATTCCACAGCGTGCATTCAGTTCATCATTGTTATCACCGATAAAATACATTTGTAGAAATTTATGTTGAGCATCTTGATATGGAAGCAGAGATCCAACTTTATGGTAAATGTGTCCTTTTACTTTAAAAGTTGGCATGAATTGAGCTGTAATAGTTTCTGCAGCGAAAGACGTCATTTGGAAGCATGCTTAAATTCAACCGTATTACCAGCAAGCAAAGTTTTAAATAGTTATGGTGGATCTGCCAGTTGAGGTAGTTTAATTTTCCCTGCGGCACAACACAATCCTTTAGTTTCTCCCTTAAATTTCAGAGCTTTGCAATAGGGACACACTTCAGTCATAGTGCCTATGTGAACATGGTGGCTTAAACTATAATCCTCATGAGGGTTGTAATGAAATGCTAGGCGATCCCAATCCAGGGATTGTTGAGCATGGAGCCTTGTTTGACGCCGATCTGCTAGTCTCAGCCTCTCGCGTTCGTTACGTTGTGAACGAAGCAGATCTGAAGATGCCTGACGGGATTGTTGTACCCGCAACCGTTCCTCTTCAAGTCTGGTTGCACGTCGCTGTGCTGATTCATTCGCACGTACTTGAATCATCCTTTGTCTAGCTTGTTGGTTTGCAGATGCCAGTTGTTCATGAGTTTGATTTGCAAGTAATCGACGTCTTGTTTCTGCACGGCGAGTATGACGACCTAAGTTTGATCTTCGGGGGGCATGTTTTTTAGTTATGTATTAAATTTTACCTGTATAAATGTAACAGTAGAAAAGAATAATTGTATAAAGGTAAATGGATTACAAAAAACAATCAATTATAAGCTGCTTCAGGGTTGTCGAAGAAATGCAAGTATGGTTTTTTTTTATAGATGAAGCATGTTAAAAGTAAGAAAATGAGGAAGAAGGCAGGTTTAAAAAACAACGAAGTAGATACGAAATGAAATTAAAGCACGTCTGTTAAGTATTAAATCGTACCTGAAGGATGGTTAAAGTCTAAAAAATGAGTAAATGCGAAATGAAATTAAAGCACGTGGGTTATGTATTAAATCCTACCTGTAAAAATGAAACAGTAGGTATGAATAATTTTATAAAGGTAACTGGTTTTAAAATAAACAATCAATTATAACGCGCGAGTAAGGGTTGTGTAAGAAATGCAAGTAGTGTTGTTGTTTTTTTAGAGATGAAGCATGATTAAAGGGAAGAAAATGATGAAGGAAGCAGGTTTTAAAAACATTGAAGTAAAGAGGAAATGAAATTAACGCACGTTGAGTTTTTTTTTTAGAGAGGAAGCATGGTTAAAGTCAGAAAAATGAGTAGATGCGAAATGAACTTAAAGCACGTGCGTTATGTATTAAATCTTACCTGTAAAAATAAAACAGTAGGAATGAATAATTTTATAAAGATAACTGGTTTTAAAATAAACAATCAATTATAACGCGCGAGTAAGGGTTGTGTAAGAAATGCAAGTAGTGTTGTTTTTTTTTAGAGATGAAGCATGATTAAAGGGAAGAAAATGAGGAATGAAGTAGGTTTTAAAAACATCGAAGTAGAGAGGAAATGAAATTAACGCACGTTTGTTAGGTAAGTATTAGTGTAAACGTTTGTTTAGGGAAACAAACAACGAATAAGGAAAACACTTTTTACGTATGAAGTAGATACGTGACAGCGGGAGGAGGAAGGTCAATCCGGAAGTGAAGTTGGGCATGCAGGTTCGCAGAAACGGATTGTAAACCGGAAGTGCAACTTAGTAGGAACGAATTGTAATAAAAGGTGTTTTTTTATGTGTAAAGTAAACATTATATTAATAACATAAAAACATAGCTCGGATATAAGGATTTGCTATAAAAAAATGTCAGTGGTAATGGTATAGTGGAAGTATGTTTCCATGGGAAACGAACAAACCAACTTTACATTTATATATATATATATATATATATATATATATATATAGTGTGTGTGGTTAGATTTTATTCCATATATATCAATCCACTGAAACTGCAGTATTTATAAGATAGTTTTCAAGAGAGATTAGGACTGTAAAAGTGTATTTACAAACAGTTTCTGGCTCATATTAACACACATGTTTCACCTGTGTCTTCATTTTAAGTCCGGCTCCCTCAGACCGATATAATTATATTAAAAAAAATAATAATTTAAATTATCACAGGAGTTGAAATTCGCAAAGGAGGCAACACTTATTTGAATGCATTTATCTTATCTATACGTACATAATATATACGCTCAAACACATTCATACATATCTACACAGAAGAGTTCGAATTTCTAAGTTGTAAAAACTATACATAAATTAACGCAAAAGATAAACTATATACTAGCAGGGCCTGTGTGTAGGTGTTGCCCGAGGAAAAGCTTAAATATTGATTGAATTTAAAAATGTAGAATAAAATACTAACAAACACTAAATTTAGTAATTGTAACAAAAAATAATCGAAAATCGAAACTGATTATTTCTTTCGCGTGTGTTTCTTTTATTCGGACTAATATCCGCACCTTTGTTTTTATATTAAAAAAGTCTCGTCCGACATTTTTCAGAGATAACATCAGTCGAAATGTTGTGAATATAGCAACAAATATGAGAATAGTAGCCCGATGTTCATAATACTAATTATTGATCTGCATCTAAAAAAACCTTTTGCTTATCGTTGTTGTTACGTTCTTCTTTCTTCTCAACTCAAAGAAATGTGTTAGTGGTGTAGTTAATATAAACAGCTAACTTTAAATAAATAAAGTGTTAATCGTAAACATGAGAAAATATATGTTTACAACGAAACCGTTAAAAGGTGTTCATCTACTTTGCCAGTTTTCATACCATTTTAAGGGTAATTAGTATCAACATTCATCCTAAACGACTTAGTAATACTGAAAAAAACATGATTTACTTACGGAAAACCTAAAAGAGACTTAGCTGTATAAAGTGTTTAGTGTTATTAGCGGCTTTTATTTTATTTTGATTTCACAAAAATAAGTATTCTTTTTTACAAAGAAGAAATTAATAGTGCTTACGCTGTTTAAATACATAAATATGAACATGCATGTAGGTAGCCGATAAAAGGATTTTTTTTTCGAAACAAATTCTAAAAAGATTTTTCTGAATTAAATTACAAGAAAACTTACCCAGAGTGGTTCAGTAATTTGATTATTTTGTTGATACAAACATCGTATGATGCTAACTATTCGGAAATAGAAAATAAAGGGTAATCTGCTATTATCGAATGAAATACATGTTCTCAAAGAGTCATCTGAATAATAATCTGGAGTTCACGTTAATGTTACTATTGTTTTTTAGCTGAAGAGTGTTGTATTTAAAATTCGAACCGGAAGTAAAAGGAAAGAAACTAATATGTACAAGTATAAAAAAACAAAGTAAAAAGTAAATTTGTGTTTCTCAACATGGCAAAACCTTGTTGACCGGTTTGATTCTGGTGTTGGCATTCTTGCAGAGAGGTCATGTAATGGTTGGCAATATCCTTAAGTTAAAGCAGTATTATTTGGATTTGAACTTAACCCAACCAGGTCGTCACTCCGTGTCGTTATCGACTTGACTACTGTAACTAGCCCCCCACCCCCACGAAAGTGACTATGTGAGAATAACAAGACCGCTATTCTTATATTTCTATAACGTTAAAGAATAATAGAAATAGTCATTAGTTGGATCAAAATGTACAAAGATGGTGTTCCTGGTATCACTATGAGACAAACAATCACCCCCTGCTAGTACTGGATGCGGTGGGAGTGTATGTATATATATATATATATATATATATATATATATATATATAGATATATATATATATATATATATATTTGTTATTGTTTGTTATAAACGGTGATAATTTTAACAATTTATCGGCGGCTTAACGTCTAGAGCGTTCTACTTTTTTAATGGAAGGAACGATGCCTTTAAAGCTAGTGTCGTCATGCTGTGTTAATACTACACTTACCATGCTCTACTTTTACGAGGAGCGACACATAATTATAAATATTTGTGATTGTTTATTATCTATGTACGTATACGTTTCGTCCTTTTTTTAATAATCGGGATACATCAACATGTGATTCGAAACCCGGACTACAAGTATTTTGCAACTAAAATCCGACGCCTTAACCACACGCCTAATTTTAAATAGCGAATAAATGGTGATAATTTCAACACTTTATCGGCGGCTTAATGTCTAGAGCGTTCTACTTCTTTAATGGAAGGAACGATGCAATATATATATATATATATATATATATATATATATATATATATACTGATGTGAGTAAAAATGGTTGCAATATTTTCTGTGAAAGTCTTAGTTGGAAAAAACAGCTTTCCCTGAAGAACAAAAGAACATTTAAAACAAAACGAAATGAAAGCATATTGCCGGGCACATTCAGGTGTACGTCGCATAAATTGAGAGCGAAACCGATTTGCATAGAAAGCTTTTTGGTTCTAAAGCTAAACAACCCGTGCAGAAATGGGGGCCATCACCTTTACTCTATCATACGCATATATTTTAACCAAGTAAAGATAACATACGCTTTAGCTGAAAAGAAATCAGCGAAAATGTATTCTCTAGTTTCAAGTGAATTAGTTTGACTTGTCTTAGGTATAGGTCCTATATGTATTGGTTAACTCTCTAGATAATCTCTTTTTACTGTAAAAAGTTAAATATAACAGTTGATTATAAGGTCATGGGAGGAGGAGTACAACATGGAGGGGAATTATATGAGTGAGTTTGAAAAACACGCATACTACAGAAACATACCACTTTTAATTGATAAACTACTCTATTCATCGTTTCAATTTATTGTCGATTCTATGAACTTGACAAGTGCACTTCGTACCCTCAAATATACATCTAGCAATCATAAATAACAGTACCGGCATGAACACATACATATACAAACATATATATATATATATATATATATATATATATATATATATATATATATATATATATATATGTATATATATATATATATATATATAGAGAGAGAGAGAGAGAGAGAGAGATGTATATATGCATATGTATATATATGAATTTGTATATATATATATATATAATTATATATATATATATGTACGTAAATATACTCAACAATATTACACAACTATAAAAAATACGCCCACCTACTCACACGTATATATCATATATATATATATATATATATATATATATATATATATATATATATATATATATATACAAGTGTGTGTGTGTACATACAAACACACATATATGTATATGTGTGTCTGTGTGTAGAGATAATGTAGAATACCTTCGCATTTATTTTAAGCTATTTATATTCTCCTCATCCACTTACATCAAAAAAACTTTTAATCCTTCTTTTTTTCTCTCTTGAAGCGTTTTTAATGATGTCTTCTCACTTCCGTCTTTTTCCTATGATGGCATTAAAGTCATGTTCGTTATTGATATTTTATCGATTATTTCTTCGTTTTTATTTCTTGATTTGTTCGTTAGTCGATTTGTTCTTTCTTTCATCTTCTTTCATCTGTTCCAATATGAGTATTTCTCTTCTAATGCTACTTGGAATTCTTACTTATTGTTTTGGTTTCATTTCCCGCCCAACTTTTGAATAGCGCCTTACTTAGTCACTTATATATTTGTGTTTATGTCTCTCTCAATAGAAGTTATGAATATTGTTGTCGGTTTCGGGCATCGTTATAGCAATGAACTCTTAGTCATATAATAGGACAATTGTACTTCAACTGCAGCCTAGAATAAAGACAATTGCTCATAAGTTATTGATCTCATGTCACCGATCCAGATAATTGGCAATAAACTAATAGATCACATGTACACGAACGATTGAAATGACATTTAATATTGACAATTCAAAAACGTACAGTTTAAACGGCTGATCAGTAATTTACACGTTTGAAACGCAGTGTATATATTTACAATATGTATTTGACTCGTTGGACAATGGTAACCCATATAAAATTGCTTGCTCGAGGAGTTTAGAGTGAAACACAAAGTGTGCAATCACTATGTACAACAAGCATTTCGAAAGAATTTCAGGAGTATTTTTCATTGCTAGTTGCAATATTTACTAGTATAATATATCCTACTATCCATTATCAAGAAAAAAAGGGGATGGGTTAGCTTGTAATGTTTAGATTTACCGCCTTATCAGAGAGGGAAAGCTATTTTTATTTTTCATTTTCACCTATTCTACGTAGAAACTTGATGTTATTTTTTTTATTGCACGCGAGGTCTTAGAAATACTAAAGATAGTACCCAGGTGCGGAGTTATTTCACTCGGTGAGATGGAGCTGTAAATCATCAGACAAAGAAGAGGAAAGTGGTCGCTCCACACTCACCTTGGAATCAAGCCTTGTAAAAAAGGCTCAACACTACTATCTATTCGTACACCTAGACTGGTCGAAAGTAGAAATTGCACTTTGTATTTACTTTCTGAAGGCCTTGTAAATATCGCTTCCTCTACTTTGTCCCTTAGCCTTACTATCAGAGAGCAAGGGTTCTAACAGGGTGGGGGGATTCTCTAATTTTAGTTCGTTGTTGTTTAGTGTTAGCTGTACGTGACGATTATTTCAGGACCACAAATAAAGGTTCTTGAGGTAAACGTATTATCTGAGCTGACGTTATCTACCTGATAGTATAGGGGCTTAACCTTGGAGCAACTCTGTATTATACGCATGTGCAAAATTCACAGACTGCAGGATTACAATTCTGTTGTGACTGTCGATGCATATTTGTTTCGACTGCTACGGCCTTTCTTCATTCAATGGTTTACAAAGACAATATGTCTATTTATCTCCTCTGTGTTTCATTTCATAAGAAATCTACTGATCACTTCCACAATTGTTTACCCGAAGGCAAACATGTTATAAAAGATATTAGCTTAAACTCAACGTCTACGTTACTCTTTAATAGCAGGTCTTCTTTTTCAACATCAGGGTTCGGCGTTTCAACATTCCAGAAGTTGAACTCCCCTTACAGGAAAACCAAACCGGACCTATACGTTCTGTGTGGAACTGTTATTAGCCCACCAGCTTCTATTGATACTGTCATGAGTAAACGTTACTCCAACATGACATCAACACCCGACCTGCAAGATCGTGATTGACATACTTGTGGTAATGTTATTTCCAATAACGACATTAAATTGTTTTACATAAATCTATTAGAATTAACTTACAGCACTGCATACCTCTTATACCTCTATCGTCGCCACACTGAAACAGATACTATCTGCCAGAATGCATCTCTGTGGCGACTTTAATATTTACAATGTAGATTGGCTAGTCCACTCCAACAAGACTGATGATAAAAGGAGGTATTGTCACGACTTTTCTCTTGCTTATGACTAAACACTGACTGTCGACAAACACACTCGCGTACTCGACGATTACAGACATTTTCATGTATTCTTCATATTTATCTGACAACTAGACATGGAAACTGCTCATTCACTATTGTGTGCCCGTAGTAAAAACTCCGATCACTCGGTTGTCTCAGTTTAGGTTTTTAAAAATACATACTCCTGTTGACGCCGCTTTGAATCGTAGTAAGGATGGATACTTGAGGGCTGTGTTTGGCATATAAAACATCTTCCGCATTCAATGTTTGACAAAATGTCTTATATCTGAGGCTACTAATTGGTTAATAACTGATATTGGGAGCTTCCAACAAATACACAACAACAAGTTCTCGTGCACCTTTTAATGTGCATACACCACTATTGAAATTGCTTTTAATAAAACATAGGGTTTGAAACTAAATTCGCAACCACTACAGAAGAATAACGGAAAACGTGATATAAGGATGTGCAAAATAAGTGTACTTTACAGTTGCTTCGCAGAGAGTTGAGGCTCACATGAGATTTACGAAGTTTATTTCAACAATAATCAAAGGACCAGATGTGATTTACTCAACATCCGATGAAACCAAACATTTTTTCGAAAAACTTTGTATTGAATTGCACCCTTACAAACCACATTTCCTCATATGACTGTAGACACTCTGAGGCTAATTCCTGTATATGCCCGGGATGTTGCATAATTTAACAAGAATCCGTATGCCAGCGAATAAAGTTTCTTATTGTGACAAAGCTGTTACATTATTGCTTAAAAGAGAAATGCTTTCCAACAACTTTACAAAACTTTGTCAGTTTGACCAGTATTTTAAAATATTGCACACGTGTCTTCTGCATCTTAGTACAGACCAATCAGTTTCCTGTGCGTAATGAATATGTAGTGTCACTCTATTAGAATACATATTTGTCAACAACCTCATCAAAATAATATACTCACTGTCAATCAATATAGATTTCGTCCTGTAAGATAAACAGCTGATTGATGCAATATCACACCTGACAAACTCTTCAACTTTTATCTTTGAGTGGACTCTTAGCTCTTATACAGGTTTACTCATTTGTACAAAAAATATATATGTATCGATGCACACTTTTCTGAATGGTATTAGTGTATGTATGCAGTACTGAAATAAATCTGTAATCTGGAAGTCCCAGTTCATGCCACTCAAATAAACATCACCCAGATCTTACACATTTTAAGTGTATATCATGCAAGCGACTCGTGAGATCAACATTTTAAATGCGAGAAAAATATGTCCTATATTTTTATTCATAAACATATAAAAAAACTGGCAGTGTATTTTCTTATTGAAATAGGTCCAGAAAAGGCATAAACCAACTTGATCTAAGGAGCTAACAGGAACGAAAGATAGTTATTGCAAAGACAGGATATTCCTATAAACCTTATTCTTGAAAAGAGTAAGGCTATATCTAGGAAGAAAAAAAAGTCAACAGGAAGAGAGTTTTACAACTTGCAGTTCTTGAACATAAGCTATTTGAATAGGAAGTTGTATTACAATGAGGTATTTTATTTACCCCCTCTCCAGAAAGTTAGACACATGGTCAGATATGTTGGTTTTGATGAAAGTGATTCTGTGGAACGAACTTGATCTGAACCCGGAACACTCAGGTTCTGAATCCGCGTCGTTAACCACTTAGATACCGTGATTACAATTATGTAGCAAGACATATATTAATCCAAGGTTTCTAAATTTTCATCTTATATTAAATTTCTCTCAAGGCGCTGCCTTAAACAGAGCTTAATAATTATTGAATATAGAGTGGATCCTCCGTTTGCAAGCACAATTCGCTGTGAAAAGCGGTTCCTTTACTGAATTGTTTAGAAATCGAATCCCACTTTAATATTAAAAATAATGTAAAATACATACATTTGTTAATTCTTATATATGTCCTATTTTTAGGTTTTTAATGAAGTATTATAAACAGTTATTAAGCATCAGTTATATAATTGGTTTTAATACTAACTTTAATGTATAATATACAACCTATTTTGATTAAATAGTATTTTTCTGTAAACATTTTTATGACTTATGACTAATTCTAGTGTATATTTTGACAATTGATATGCAAAGCTTAATTTGCATTACCTGCAGTAATGCCATTGCGGTAAATGTCCTCTGAGAGCAGATTTCCTTTAAACCCCATGAGTTAAGGACGCAGTATAACTCCTGGTATTTGAACTTTTATACAATCTGATTATTTTGTCAGTTTATTATGGTATTCAATATATATATATATATATATATATATATATATATATATATATATATATATATATATATACTTATAATAAACACACCTAAGCATACATAGAAATGCGAATGCTTATCTTGTCAATAAAAAGGGCATGCATACCCGTAACCAAGACACTAATACGTGTACTAAAACACAAACCTATCAACACTTGATACGGTACACGTTACATTATGTTCGCAAACAAATACGTGTAACACCTTTATACAAACGTGTAAAGACATAAGCACACACAAATTAATAGCCAGGAATAATCACATATATATACACGCATATAAAACAAACTAATAGCTATCGTAATAAAGCATTTATACGAAAAACTATGATCGCATTCACTAATATCTGGGAACTTAGAACCAACATCAGCGACGTAGAAACTTTTCTCTTAGCAGCCTCCCCGGATATCCTAGCACTATGTGAAACGAACCTTCAATTATCGACTTCCTATCACCACTTTTACATAACTGACTACCACCCACCCTATAATAAAGATTGTGACAAACATGTGCACGGGCTATGAGTTTATATTTGGAAGCACCCTTCCCCTGATTAGAGAACATAGGATAGAGTAAAATGACCAAGACTACACGTGCTTTAGATTGGCATTACATCACAGCGTTAGTTACTTATATTTATTATATCGTTCTCTATTGATCTAGGATGTACCCTGATAAACTCTGTCTCTGAAAGTGTACATATACCAGCCTCATCTTATTCAAATGCCCAAATACATGTATTTAGGAATTTTAATTCAAACCATCGTGACTGTGTGGGATTCTTCAGCTTTACAGATGCAGTCGGTAACTCTACGTATAATTTCTCCTTAGCTCACTCACTCTCACAGCCTGTCATTTTCCCGATCGGCATCCCTGATCGAGTAGATCAGCAAGCCACACTTATCGACCTGTTATTGACCATACTGGCCGGACTTGCGTGAAGAATACCCATAGACCGCTCGGGAATGCTGACCACATTGTGGTAGTGATTTATATAACCCTAAAAACTCTAAAAGCTGATGAGCCGTTACTCAAAACAACGAGATACTACGAGCAGACTGATGTGTGTCCATTAGAGATCACATCAGCGAGCGCCATGGAGTGACACCTTTTCACTTCCTGCCGATCTGTTTTTCGATGCGTAAACCAGATGGGTAAGAACAGACATTGAAGCCTATGTCCACATTCGAGAATTCGTAAGCAACCCCACTCTCCTAAATGATTCACTTCGAAATGTGCAGCTGTCACTGCTGAAAGGCAGCAAGCATTCCGACTATTCGGCCGTCATAAGGCAACTGCAAATAAACATAGATTTATACAGTCGGTAAATAATTGTAAGGCACTTATATGTAAAGAAAACAAAATATATTGAGAGATAACTTAAAAACGCATTCAGTCACAAAAACTAGGTACTCTCGATTTCTGGAAAATCTACAATAGTGTGATTAACAATGGGCAATAAACTATTCTCCCGCTATCAAACTACAATGATGCCGTTTGTTCGGAAACTTATAAGCTTGTACTACTTGCCCAGAGTTTCGCCGTAACCTCCACTTAAGATTCGGCAAATATCCCTCTCCTTACATTCACATTGCGGACTGAATCCACACTTAAAAATCTGGTCATCACCCCATCTCACGTCAGGTACATCATAAAACACCTTGACATCTTCAAAGCTTGTGGGGCTGATCTTATACCTGTAATGATAATAAATAAATGCTTTGCTTAACTAGCCCCTGTACTCTCAAAACTCTACAACAAATTCCTTGTTGAATCTTTCTTTCCTCTTAGATAGAAAAATATATCCTGGGTGCTTGTCTTACAGAATTCGGAGGATAGAATTGATCGTCAGATCTACCGCCCAATTAGTCTTCTCCCGAACTTTGCAAAAATCTTCGAATCTTTAATTAATCTAGCGATTGTCCAGCACATAGTTAGTGCATACATCCTTTCTGACCGTCAGTTTGGATATAGACAATCACGATCTTCTGCGGATATCCAATCGATCATCTCTGAACGCTTTGACAAGGTCTGACACAATGGGTTTCCATTAAAAATTCACTCATATGGTATTACTGGACGAATATGTAATATTATAATTTCCTTCATAACCAAAATAAAGATCTAGGTTGCGCTCGATGGTCGTCAATCTAAGCAACAGGACAAATGCTGGTGTATCCCAGGGATCCATCCTTCGGCTTTTACTGTCCCTGATTTTCATAAATAACTTCCCTGATGACATCGAGTCTGAGATATGTATATTGGCTGACGACACCACGCTCTACTCTCGTCATGTGGGCAAAACAGACGCGTACATATTTGAGGCAATGGCTGATTCCTAAGAAAATGTCTTTCAGGCTGTAGTGTATTGGGACTATAAATGCATGGTAACTTTCAATGCCTCAAAGACAAAGCTACTTTCTTTAATAACTACAAGTAACATCTTCAACCAACGATAGCCATGGTAAGTAACACCCTACCTGAGAGTTCAACTTTCAAACCCCTCTGTCTTTAATTCACACGAATTGAAACATATACATTGAAGACATTGTCAGGGCTGCTGCAAAGAAGGTAAACTCTCTCTACCGTGCTAGTAAACTTCTAACACCTGTCATTATCCTGTATCTCTACAAAGTCAGCATCCGCACATGCATGGAGTATTGTTGTCATCTCTTAGCTAGTGCATCATACACTCTAAGACAAGGTCCCAAAAAGCGTCGTCAACTTAATAGGTCCCTCACTATACACCAAGTTCCATCCCCTATCCCATCGCCGCAATGTTGCATCATTGTGCTTGTTTTACAAATACTTTAATGAGTTGTGCTCCAATTAGCTTGCTGCTCTAGTGCTTCTTCGACGTAAATACACTAGACAATCAGTAAAATCTCATTAATTGATTGTGAACCTCCTCAGATAGTGGAGAGCCTTCTGCTCGAATCGCTTCTTTCCTCATACCGCTGGCCTATAGGAGTCCCTCCCGTCTCCATATTTACCTGACTGTACCAACATACAGAATGTAAAACTTATGTAAACAGATATCTCGCAGCACAGCTGCGGAATCAGAATGTCACCAAATCTTCAACCCTAATTCTCAGTTATCCCTTTACGTCTACAGTGGCGGTCTCCGTATGTGGGATGAACTATATTAGCTAAAATGTCAACAATAGTTTAAAGCGATCATTTAAAAACGAGTATTATTTTTACACCATAAAATATGAATGTTTTAAATACAAAGGGTTGTGTGGACGTTATTGCGTATGTGTATTTTTTAGTGTTCGCAATTAATTGAGACATTTGAGTTTTTCTTTTTCCCACTAAATTGCATCATTTATAATATCTCGTTTAGGCATATATAGTAAGCTGAGTTGAGAAATGTGCATCCTAAAAATGTTCTTCTTCTTTCTACTTAATTATACGGCGTTTTGCTATAATCGAAAAAGCTATATTTTACTTTCATAATTGCAATGAACATTTGTCGTTACAATATTTTTCTTTAGTCGTATTTCCTGTACTACTAATAAATAATCAATTTTATGTGAGATTTATTAGAATTGTAACAAGGTATTCTACAATGGATTATAAGGACCTTTGCAATATTATAGGTTTCAGTTTACTCTGTGTAGTGTACGTTAGTTCTAATTGTGGGGTTATCATTATTTATTTAGCTGAATTAAATACTTAAATTAAATAATTATTAATAAATCATTAAATAATTATTTTTTTATTAAATGTTATTTTATTTACATTTTATAAATATAATTATGAATATTTTATGAATGTACTTTACATTTTATAAATGTTATATTTAAAATTGTATTTAGATTATAAATGTATTTGATTATAAATTAATTATTACATTTTATTTAGATTTTATAAATATATTGATAAATATTTGATGGATTTTAATTAGATATTATCAATTTCATATTTTAAATTGTATTTAGATTTTATTAAATTCATTAATTTATTAATAAATTCTAAAATGTAATTAATTAATTAGTTTTTATTAATTAATAATTAAATTAAATCTTTATTTAATAACAATCAAATTGAATGATTAATGATTAATAAATAAATTAAATAATAAAATAATTAAATAATATCTAATACTATCCATAATTGACTAACAGTCTTTCTTCAATCGTATTTCATGCACTACCACTATATACTCCATTTCATGTGAGAGTGATATTGGTTATAACAGCCACAAGGTATATTACAAAGGATAATAGACACTTTTGCATTATTAGAATGTTCAGTTTTTTGTTCAGGTTATGTCAGTTCTTGATGTTGGGTTATCATTATTTATAGTATTTAGTTTTTTATACTGTATATAGTTTGTTTTGTTAGTTATTTACCAAGTTGTCAATGCAATTATAACAAAATTCCACTGTACTTTTCAAAATATGTTTCATGTAGAATATTATTTTGTAAAATGTGTAGGTTTATAAAGTTTGTGAATTTGTACCATTTGTTGAAATAGACGGATACAGATAATATTTTCCTGTTCAATTTCCTTGATCTCTTATAGGATGTATCCGACACTAAATAAAATAATGTTATTTGTGTATGTGTGAATATATATATATATATATATATATATATATATATATATATATATATATATATATATACTAGAGATGAATGATGTGAATAAAAATTGTGAAGATACAATATTAATTAGAACACCAAAGGTTCAGAGCAAGGAGCTTCATATCCTTAATCCATGGCTCGTCAAAGATAAACTATTTTCATCAGAGGATAGGAAAAATCCGACAATCTAATTTTAAATATTCTCAGCAACATTTAACTTTGAAAATGTGACATAAAATAAAACAAAATAACGGTCATCGTTCACCCTGACTTCACGCTCTCATCTCAACATAAGACTCTTTACCGTGTGGCCTTTATTTTGTTTTATTTTATGTAAAATTTTCAAAGTTAAATGTTGCCGATAATATGTACATGTATCTTTGAAAATCCATTGATTAAGGATATGCAGTTCCTTGCTCTGAATTTTTGATGTTCTAATAAATATTGTATCTTTACAATTTGTATTCTCATCTTTTATCTCTAGAATTGATTGCTCTATTCAATATATTGCGATTTATATTATCACGATAGATTATTATTAAACAATAATGCATTTATCGTTAATTTAATTCAACATTTAAATATATTTATATATATATAGAGAGAGAGAGAAAAAAAAGAGAGAATCAAAGAGATATATTTATAGATAGATAGATAGATAGACAGACACATCGAAATAAAGAGATAGATAAGGAGAGAGAGGAGTAAGAGAGAGAGAAATAGAGGGGGAGAGAAAGAAGGAGAGAAGTAAAGAGTAGTCCGGTTCCAACGAGGAAAAAAGTGTATATTTAAGAAAGTAAGGCTACCAACATGTGTACATTTGTAAAACACTTTTTTTCAAAATTGTCTATTATTTTATTATTTTATAATTTCATAATTTGAAGAGTGTATACCGTGTTTCGAGCATATTGGCTTTCTTCAGATATATGTATGTATGTATGTGTGTATAACAAAAACATAAACATATGTATTCGTACACAAATCTAAACTAATGCACTCATCAACATCAAGGGAGGCGCGAGAGCGCTCTATCCCTTAATAGACTACACGAATGGCCTATGCTGGAGATCTCATTTCTTTTATCAATCATAACTCAAACAGCAATGAACCAAATTAGTTAAAACTTTGCACACAAATTGTATTTGGTAGGTTCTATAAGTTTGTAGAATTTCAGCATCATCAGTAAAGGCAACCCAGAGATCCAGAAAGTTCAATCATGAAATCATGTTATGTGTGTACGTACGTATGTGCCACCCTGTATCTCATCAACTATTTGATGCATTCAGCTGATTGTTGGAAGAGATAGAGGTTATAGGGTCCAGTTAATGGCATTCTAATTTCAGTTTATTTTTACCTTAGTTTTCCAGAAAAGTCAATAAAACCTTCAAAATGACCAGTATTCATACATTTTATTCTATATCTTATCGATCATTTGATGGATTCAGCTGATTTTTTGTGCAAAGATAGAGGTTCAAGTGTCTAGTTGATTGCATTTAAATTTCAGTTTACCACATACCTTGATGAGTCAAGCTACCAACTATATCAGTTATGAGAAGGCATATCCTTTACACAAGTAGTGACATTCCATGAAAAATGGCAGTATACTGAAATCATATGCCCTTAATAGGGTTAATATTAAAATTCATATACACTAAATGTACAAAAGAAAGGAAATTCCCAAATTTTTACACTTTTATTGTCATTAAAGGTATGCGAGCACAACAGGGCTATGTATTTTACTGGTAGGAATTTGTCTGCAGCGCACTCATGCATAGAGATTTATACTGTAGTGATGTGGTAACGAAATGGCTTGGTTGATATGTAGTCATACCCTTAATGACTTTAAAAGTGTAAAAATTTTAGAATTTCCTTGCTTTTGTACATTTAGTATATATGAATGTTCATCTTAACCGTATTAAGGGCATATGATTTCAGTACACTGGCATTTTTCATACACGCCCACACGCGCATACACAAAAACGACAGAAACCGTAATAAAATTTAAAGTGCATCAATACTTTCACCGGAGAAACTGACCAAAATGACTACACCGCCAAACACGAAGAGTAGCGTAAAGATAAAGGTCAGAAAGACACATGATCCAATACACACATAGCTTTGACCAAGAGAAGTAAAACATATGAGAACATATACACACACGCTCACAAACAAGCATCAGCAGAAACGCCGAACAGTAAAATCTAACCCATTTTTTGAAATGATAACAATATATTATGAGAGCCAAACTCCTGTAAACGCATTATAAAAAATATAGAATCATGAAATAACAAAATAATAAACAATTTGTTAAAAATAGTTTTTTTTAAAATTTACAAATGTTGGTAGCCGCAATTCTTTAAATATATGAAGAAGTCGAATGCAAAACGCGATAAATCCAATTCGTTTAAATTGATACATGAGACAATAAAATGGCGAATATATAAAATCTAGCCTCAGTGTTATTGAAAACAAAACGAAATGATGCCGGTATCATAGTATGTAAAACATGATCGTGGGATCTTGAAATGCAACGATAGTTTCTTACTTTTACAAAATGGGGTGTGTCGTCTTTTCCATCGAACTCTTCATATATATATATATATATATATATATATATATATATATATATATATATATATATATATATATATATATAAATCTTTCTCTCTCTCTCTCTCTCTCTCTCTCTATATATATATATATATATATATATATATATATATATATATATATATAAGGTAAATTTCGCGTACAACAAGATCGTAAGAGAAATCTCAGAGGAAACATTTTCATATCAATGAAACGGGCGGGTAGAAAAAAAAGAAAATTGCTAAAATTGTTCTTAAGCCCTTATCTACTGACCTTCTAAGAGGAAACGTCAGAATGATAAATTAAAAACTAAGAAAATCGAATGAGATATGAGGGGGGAAAATTTAAGTTGGAGAAAACGATTTAGAAAAAAAAAGTAAATCTCTGAACGTAATGGTGGATTTCAATCATTAAATATCTCCAACTGATGTTTCAAAATATTTGTTCTACACAGGCTATTTCGAGAATTGTTAATAACTATGCCTTAATAATATTGAGATGGTAGTTGGACGTGACACTGTGTAAAACAAAACAAAAAACACTCATCGGAATACTAGTCAGAACAACTATTTGTACTACCCAAATGATTACCGATGGTTGATTCCTGTGCCTGAATGTTCCCGGGTGATCTCGAAACCTTGTGTAAACGAATATCACATGGTATGTGTTGGGATATTTTAATTTTTAATCTTTTTGATGTCTTGCCAACGTAGTCAGCTCCACACTGACACAGGAATTCATAAATAACATAATTATTTTGAATGGCGGGCAAAACATCCTTATGAAAAGAAGAAAAAAAGGTTCGAGTCGTGTAAACTACTCTCAACATGGTTGCTTGAAAACAATATATATATATATTTATATATATATATATGCATATACATATATATAAACATATATATATATATATATATATATATATTTACTAATTTATTTATTGATATAAACTGGTAAGATTATGTCTCGAGTATTGTGATTATATAACCTATTTGGGATAGAATACTACACAATGCGTTACTTTTTATTCCTCTCTCAATCGGTTTTTCCAACATAAACAATGTTTCCCCTCATATCTCATTCGATTTTCTTTGTGTTTAATTTATCATTCTGACGTTTCCTCTTAGAGGGTCAGCCGATAAGGGCTTAAGAACAATTTTAGCAATTTTCTTTTTTTTCTACCCGCCCGTTTCATTGATATAAAAATGATATATTGATATATTAGAGGGTCAGACGGTAAGGCCTTAAGGAACCTTTTAGCATTTGTTTCCACCCTCCCGTTTCATTGATATAAGAATGTTTCCTCTGAAATATATATATATATATATACATATATATATATATATATATATATATATATGGGTGTATATATATATATATATATATATATATATATATATATATATATGGGTGTATATATATATATATATATATATATATATATATATATATATATATATATATATATATATATATATATATATATGTGTGTGTGTATATAGCATGAATGCATTTTGTTGTTTTGTGTGTGCGCACATAACTTTCTCAGCTGGGAACTACATTGACATTTTCATATTAAGTAGAAGGATACCCTAGTGTTTCAAATAAATGAGTAGAGCAGTGTTTTATAAGTCTTACGCCATGAAACTCGTTTTGTTTTGTATTATGTGTGTTACTTTAATTTATTAATTTTCCTTTAAGCGTTCGTGCTTTCTCAAGTTTCTACTTCTGATAGAATGCATCTCATGCAAATTTGTGTATAATTATGGACTACTGACTTACGAATGCACAATCTCCTATGTACCATCAGTTAAAAAATGTAAATACACAAAAAGTTTCTACGTGTTGATTTAGTACATTTATTATGTTCGTCTAAATTATAGTAATTACACGCGGTCATCGATCGACATCACGGTTACTTATATATATATATATATATATATATATATATATATATATATATATATGTGTGTGTGTGTGTGTGTGTGTGTTAGTGTGTGGAGGTATATACATATTTATTAATTTATTTGTTGATATAAACTGGTTGGATTATGTCTCGAGTATTATGATTATATAACATATTTGGGATAGAATACTACACAATACGTTGAATCAGCATTTGATATAGGTGTAACTCGTATTTGTTTATTTTGAATAGTACTTATATTGTTTGCAATTAGTTTTAATCTGTTGGTAAATAATTGATGTGCTTATGAATTTAACTAACCCTTATTTATTCGGGCAATTCCCTCAGTGGATTCAATGCAAGAGTGTATGGCTTTAATGTCATAGCACCCCCCCCACACACACACATATATATATATATATATATATATATATATATATATATATATATATATATAAATATATATATACTATTTTGGAGATTTTTCAACAATAAAAGCTATATTGAAGAAAACACACTTCTAGTCACAAGTCGTTTGATTAGAAAAACTATATTTGTTTGTTTCCAAGAATTCACGCTAGTATTTACATTATTTAAGTGATCATCAGTTGTTTACATGGTGAAACTGTTTCGGGAATTTCAAAACATATATTCATTTATTTATCCTATATTGATAACTTCAGTTTCACACACACACACACACACACACACAGGAGAATGAGACCTCATACACAAAATACAACCGGTTATATAGTCGACCTTATGCGAGAGTAACTAAGATTGGTTATACGTATATTTCTACATTGTAGTAACACATAGTAATACAATTAATAGAGTAAAATGAGGCTACCGTTATAAATAAAATATATAAAATAAAAATATGTATTACCATTCTAAGTAAAATAATATATATATATATATATATATATAAATATATATATATATATATATATATATATAGTATATGGTAATGTTCGATTTAAAGCAAGTAATGAGATATTTTATTACAAAGAAATACTGAACAAAAAAATGTTAGCTTATTTGACATTATAGAATAAATCGTAGATTTTTTAAATATTCGATAATAATTTCCGCAAAATGTTTAAATTTGCATTATTATCGGAATTAGTGATTCTCAATTGAAAAAAAATATTGTAGATTACTGTATGAATTTATTTTTAAAGAAAATGTTGCCGGCTGTGATTCGGTCAGTGGGGATTTTAGAAGGGATTGCTTTAAAAAATTGTACCGTATTCAACCACTTATAATTTGTTTTATGATAATCTTAGATTGGTATATGAATTTCGGAGAGAAGTAGTTGTCATGATTTATGCATTTTTTTTAAATTAAGGTTCATATTTATAGTTGTACTACGTTTCAATTAGTATGCCTTCCACTTAACCTTTTTCATTTACAGTGATTGAGGTACTTCCGTTAAAATTCATTAACCGCCTTGCCGTTCGTGATATTACATTATCGTATAAAAATAATTAAAGAAAACACCTTAAGAAGGCCGACTGTAAATTTGACAGCATGTAGTAGAAGAAAATAAAGAAATGGGGAAGAAGAAAAGTAGAAAAAGAAGAAGAGAAAGAAAGAGAAAAAGATGGCGACAATTAAGCAAACACCTGACGAAGGCTGAATTGGGCATTGACTGAAACGTAGTAAAAATATATTAACGATCAGACGAAGACATAAAAAAGAGAGAAAAAAAGAATAGCAACAACAAGAAGAAGGGACACCCTGATCTTGATCATGGATTTGACGGTGTGTGAAGAGGGTCGGACACGAAGTGCTCACTTGACCTAGGTGAGAGCTGACAATTTGGTGAACGAACGGTATTTAGCACAGGTAGACTGACACCGTCATCCATCTAAACTAGTGCTACCTGCCAGGAAACTGAATCTCTCCTGACCTCTGACACCTGCCTAACCCCAATTAATGATTAGAGGGAGCGATGTCCTCACGTGTCGCCTAAACCACCGTCAACCCTTATGCCCCCTACTCATCTGCATGTCACACACTTCTCTGTGACCCACAAATCGGGGACATGGTTTTACCTGTGTCTCGCTCTGTCACTACCTCGTTAATTTTCTGCCTACATCGCTGTTTTGGTTTTCTATATTTTGTCTTGTTCACTTGTTTCTCATTTTTCTTTTATTTTTTGTATATATATATATATATATGTATATATAAATATATATATATATATACATATATATATATGTATATATATATATATATATATATATATATATATATATATATATATATATATATATATATATATATATATATATATATATACAAGCCGAAATACCTTTCCGCGACTGGTAAGGTTATCACTATGACCTTTTAAAAGTACATCTTTTACATTTAAATAGTTTAAATAGCTTACAATAGCAGTGTTCATCTTCTTCCTATTTTTCTTTTCCTCTTCCTATCAATCTTCCTACTCATAATCATCACCATCACTATATGAATAATACTACGTTTTTTTTCCTTTGTGTGTAATTTGATAACACCTACTAGAGCCAACGAAGAATATAGTTGTGGGTTATTGGATGTCGCTGATGGTGAATTGTTCGATGTTTACTATTCTTAAATCAATTGTTTGAAAATAGAATATAGTATAGTGAATATAATAAGTTTATTTTTTGTAAATACATCTAAATATAACAGTTATACAAAGCTACATGTAAAGTGTGTTATATTTAGTTTATTTCTAACAAAATATGAAGATGATAGTTATTTGTTTTTTTACGTTAAAGAAAACGATTCACCATCAATCTATGCAATGATGGGTTAATTAATACATGTGCACATATATATATATATATATATATATATATATATATATATATATATATATACATCGCATCGACGGTTTCGTGTTTGCAACTATTTTGACGCAAACAAACTGTTCTTGTGCGTCAATATGTGACAATAGATTATACATAGATCCACCACTTTACTCTGGAATAAAATAAGCAGGAGGTTGTGTGTACAGCAGCCCGTGAGAACAACCAAAGAGGTGAACATCCGTACGCAGGGTTTGGGCTGCAGCATATTTGTGATCGCAGGGGGTGTTGGTCATCAATTACCTTGTAAAGGGATAGACCATGATATTGCATTTTTAATTTTTTTTTTAACATAGTTCACCCCAAACAAGGCAGGCCGCCACTGTAGACGTAAGGGGCTACTGAGAAAAAAGAATATGGGAGAAGATAGGGGGCGGTCAACGTAGACTGGGATCTGCGCAGCGAGATGTCTGTTTACATTAGTTTTAAACTTCTGCATGTCTGTACTGTCGGGGAAACAGGAGGAAGGGAGGGAGTTCCAGAGGCCAGCAGTACGAGGAAAGAAGCTATTTGAGTAGAAGGCTCTCTTGCATCTGGGGACCTCCACAGTTAATGAATGATATTTAGTTGATTGTCGAGTTAGTCTAATGAATTTTCGTCGAGGGGGCGCCAGAGTAGCCAATTCATCGGAGCATAATCCATTGAAGTATTTGTAAAACAAGCACAAGGATGCCACATTGCGGCGATGGGACAGAGGCTGGAGCTTGGTTCACAGTGAGGGACCTATTAGGTTTGCGATTATTTTTTGGACCTTGTCAAGGAGGGAGAGACTAGTAGATGATGCGCCAGCCCAGATGTGACAACAATACTCCATGAATGGGCGGATTGTGGCTTTGTAGAGATACAGGATAATGCCATGTGTGAGGAGTTTACTAGCACGGTAGAGGGAGCCAACTTTCTTTGCGGCAGCTTTGGCAATGTCTTCATTGTATTTGTTCCAATTCATGTTACCTGTTAAGGTTAAGCCGAGGAGTTTGAATGATGCACTTTCAAGTAGGGTGTTGTTTGCCATGACAATCGGTGGTTGCAAAGGTTCCTAGTAATTATTGAAGGAAAGGAGCTTTGTCTTTGCGGCATTAAAAGTTACCAACCATTTATGGCCCCAATCCACTACAGCCTGGAGGTCATTTTCTAAAGATTCAGCAATTGCCTAGGATATAATTGCGTCGGTTTTACCAACATGGCGAGAATAAAGGGTGGTGTCATCAGCAAATACACCAATCTCAGACTCTATGTCATCAGGGAGATCGTTTATATAGATCAGGAACAACAAGGGTCCAAGGATAGATCCCTGGGGTACACCAGCATTTATGTCATGTTGCATAGATGAGCGGCAATCGAGGACAACCTGGATTATTCTTTTGTCTAGGAAGGATCTAATTATATTAAGTAATTTCATTATGTGTGCATTTGAAGGAATACATCGCCTAAAAACAGGAATAAATGCAGAAAAGGTGCTCTTTAAATGAGACAACTTAACGTTTCACAAGTTGATCGCTACGATGATAAACTACATGAATTCCACTTGAAAATGCTTCCGACAACGCACTATACTCCAGATTCGTTTTCTAGCGATTACTAGCTGTGTGTAGGCATTAAAATGGAATTGAACCAAATGACGTTGGCCATTTAATTGTTCTTAGACTTTTTATATGTACCTTATTGTAATTATCTAGTTTTATAGGTAGCTGTCGGGAGAATATATTCTGTACCTTCTCCTATTATTCATTCGAATTATTCTATTGTTCTTTTACCCTCAGTTTGTTTAGACTATTACCACATTCTGTTTTTTTTATATTCGGTTTAAGTCTGGTCCTGCTATTGTTGTTACAACTAGAGAGGTATTCTCTGTTATTGTGGAAGCTAATATTTTAATCGTAACACGAACTTTTCTAATGCAGTATTGTAAATTTCAGCGTTCTCATTAAATGTTTGACTGTTAGACGAACTTCTAGAGATTCTCTTACAAATGTAAGGTATTATGAAGTTAATAGGGTAGTTCGATATTCTGTGTACGTTATTTAGGGTTTCGTTTAGGTTGGTTTATAAAATGTTTCAAAAGAACTGTTTCATATGTTACGGGATAAGTGTAAGACATACACCACAGTTTGTTTTATATGTAAATTTATTTAGAATCAATAGTGTTTTTAATGGTCGTGTAAGGTTATCGTAGTTATGAAATATTCATACATCCGATCTCTTTCAACCTAGTGCCTATTATTTTAAATGGTGCATCACCTATATATAGGAATCTACCAATCTCTGGGAATGTCTGTTAATCTAATCTATTGATAATAGGGTCGGGGTTAGGAATCATTGTAAATTCTAAGATTAGCTGAACCTCTTACTAAGCGATCGGGCTATTTGTTTTGTGCTGCAGAATAGATTTTTTTATAATGTCTTGAACATAAGTATCCATGAATATTTGTTAACATTCAAGTTATTGAGCATGATTGAATTATATAATTATTAATAATAACATATGCGGAGCACAATTCTTAATCATTTAGAACTATTACCCTAATATTTACTAGCATCCTATAGATTTAGAATATATTTATATTTGTAGAATTGGTCTCATTAAGATAAAACTAAATGCATATAACATGTCTTACTTTAATATATATATACACACACACCCACACATATATATATATGCATGTATATTATAGTAAGGAAATACACACATTTATTGTATATCTATGTATATATGTTATAAGAATTCAACATAAACAACAGCAATGTGTACGATTGTCTCTGAGACGACATAGATCTTTATTGATACAATATTTTTCATCATCACATAATATACAGATCAAAAGTTAAAAGTCAAGCTTAACTACATAAAATGGCAGTATAATAAACTATGAACTAAACGGAAAATTCAGAAAAAGGGCGGAGTATATCAGAAGTCATATCCTCCGTAAAACGCAACTATGATTAACCCACACGTAAAATAACATTACAATGGAGGAAAATAATGGGCAGTACAAAAATAAGAAGAAAAACAAAAAAATATAAAGATAAAAAAGTAAGAAATAAAAAAATAAAAAAATTATTAAAAAATCAACATAAAAATAAACTATAACATCTATAGAATAATAATAATAATAAAAAAAAATAATAATTTATTAAGAACGTTCTTTAATGTGCAAACCAACCCGCACGAATGGTAACCAACCATATTAAAGTTACAATAGAAAAAGAAAACTAAACACCACCGCACGAACCTAGCAACAGAAACTGTAAAAGTCTCATAAACTGTCCCCCCGCCAAAAAAGGTTATGCCACCAGATTTGGCTGAAACCACACAAAATAGTCGTGACGGGTCATAGAGGATGGGAGGACTGAATAGGTAGAGCATCAACCAGACCTCTACTGAAAAAAGTTTTGAGAGTGCTGAGACCTGGGAGAGGCTTATTGCCACCCAAATCCCTAAAAACACCACTGGTCGTTGCAAGCGATTAATCAATTGTATGTGGCTGTTGCGATAACACAAAAACAGTGCCCATAGTTGTAGAACGAGGTGGAAAGTACTTGAAATATGAGACTCTAGAAAATAACGCTGGTAATTATCAGTGAGTAAATCCTAAGGATGACCTGTGCGAAAACGCTTAGTGAGTAATAATAATAAAGTAATAATAATAATAATAACAATAATTGAATATTATAATTACAGTAAAAGATGCAAAAATATATTAACAATACAAGATTAAACTAAATATAAGTAAAATAAAAAACAGTTATGTATATATATATATATATATATATATATATATATATATATATAAAAAATATTAGTATTGTTCACCAACTATACAGTTGCTTTTGTTAGATAGTGAGAGGCGCAGAAGGCATGGACACTCCCTTGAAACGGGTAGGAGTAACAGGTACATCAGGATTGAATCCATGACGGTGGGAAGTTGTTCGATCTTATTTTTCTTGCAGACTGACTGTCGAGGCGGATGTGAGAACCGGCCACTCCGTTCTCCAGTAGGTAGCGTGAGCATTAACCACATCGACGAACCAAGATACACTAGCCAGCAAGAAATCCCCTAAATGAACCAAGCCAAACGAGTTAGGGGAGAATCTGCAATTTAAGCAGATTTTGTAATATACATTAAACCTTACAAGATACTCTTAAAAATACTTAAACACACAGAAGCATATATATATATATATATATATATATATATATATATATATATATATATATATATATATATATATATATATATATATATATATATATGTGATTTTATGAAGGCTTACCAAAGCATTCCTTTCCAGACACCAATGATCACCATTAAAGATATTTTTTCTTACAAATACTATTTATTCAAATTAAATGTTTTTTCCTACACGTGTTTCACTACCAAGCAGTTACTTGCTTGGCAGATCATCAGGGAAATTAAATGTCTGGAATACTGGTTTCAACTGCCGACAAAACACGACTGATCTCGCCGTGTATTTCAGACATGGGTGTAATCAGCAAAAAAATACTAGACAGAATATTGCCAGGAATTAAACGCAGAACTCAATTGAAACTGTGGACCTCATCAGAGGAAGTGCTAAGTTGGTATAAAGAATTACACATTACTAATCAAAGTAAATTTATAATGTTTGATATAGATTCATACTATCCCTCCATATCCTCTACTTTACTTGAAAAGGCGCTTACCATGGCTAGAAATGAATCCAACATTACAAACTTAGAAATGGATATAATTAGACTAGCCAGAAGGACGCTAATATCCTACAATGATAAGTTATGGACAAGAACGGATAGGGAAAACAATTTCGATATTACTATGGGGGCACCGGACTCAGCGCAGGTTACTGACCTGGTAGGGATATATATCCTCAGAGAAATTTGTATGAAAATACCTGAACTGGCGGGCGGTCTATATAGGGACGACGCTTTATTCTTTGTCAACACAAGTATAAGGAATCTTGAAACTAAGAAGAAAAAACTCAATATATTCTTCAGCTCAATACAACTTAGCGTAACTATGGATATAAACTACCGGAGGGTCAATTTTTTGGATATTACGCTTGATCTATGCAACAACACATATGAACCTTATCACAAGCCCAACCACACACTCTACTATATCGACGCTAAATCGAATCACCCACCGATGGTGAAAAGAGCCATTATTCCTGCAATATCGAGTAGGATATCTAAGCTGTCCAAGAATCAACAAATATTCGACAGCAGTAAGCAATTCTACAATGAAGCTCTAAACAGATCAGGATACAAGGAAAAAATTAATTACCTTGTGCCTCCTTCGGTTGGGAATGGGGGACTAAACGGGAGACCGATTGCCTCTCGATCAATGGTTTCATATAATAGGGCAATGGGCAAGGCTAGATATAGGAGACCTGGTGTATCCCACGGTAATGTAAACCAGGTAGGGTGGGAACCGGTTGATGATAATATTCGTGAAGTTGGAAGTAACGAATTGAACTCACATGCTACCCAAACCGGGGGGGGAAGGTAAGAAGAAAAATAGGAGAAGGACCACTACATGGTTCAACCCCCCCCCCCCTATAGCCAGCATATTAAGACTAATATCCCAAATATTTTTTATAGCATAGTGGACAAAAACTTTCCAAGGGATAGCAGATTGGGGGGAATCATTAACAAAAATACTGTAAAACTGTCTTATTCAACCTGTAGAAATATTCCCACATCCATCATAGGATATAATAATTCTAAGATAACTAAAACAAGGGAAGCCATGTTCTCTTCTGGTGTTGATCCCAGTAACACCAGTTCAGTGAGAACCTCCATTATAAATAACCATAGTAGTAGAACATCCAGCAACGGCCCAGCACGCAACTGTAACTGCAGAGCTTCTAACATCTGTCCACTGGGGGGGAACTGTAGAGTTTCAAGCATTGTCTACAAATGCGATGTGATAACAGAGAGTAGTAGGAAATCATATATCGGTTCAACCGGGGGTGAGTTCAAAGATAGATTCAGAAACCACATGAGTTCCTTCAGGGGAGGCCAAAGGGAAGACATAGATAGGCCTAACACTTCTGTTGGCCGTTTTGTGAGAAACCTCATTGCTAGGCAAGACCCTTTCGAACTAAAATGGTCAATTTTGGGGAGGGCTAACAAATATAAACCGAACAAAAAGAAGAGATGCAACCTATGTGCATTGGAGTCGTACCACATCATGACATCTAGAGATAATTTACTGAACGCTAGGCAGGAAATACTACAATGCTGTCTGCATAGAAACCGTTACCTGTTATCAAGCCTAAAACCTGGATAGGAGGGGAATTGGGGGAAGTATAAACTTACAGCAGAGATAGGCAGGATGGACACTTCCTGAGGCAATCTGGGGCAATAATTAGTGTATAATAGGGAGGATGAGAATTAGTAACACGTACTTATGCTAAGATATGTCTTGATTCAATTATTAGCGGATACTCGAGACTTAGGTTGGGGGTGATAAGGTAGGAATATTCTATCGGAATAAGGCCCAGTGATAGTCAACTATAGTAAATTCTTATTCAGCGGAATAGAGGGGGGAAATTGTGTTACATATAAAAAGATAGTGGAATAATAAATAATAAATCACAATTTATTCTCAGAAATAGATATATTATACGAAATGCATTGGGGATTTCAAGTAATTTTAAGTGAAAAATAAGAAATAGCAACCTGGATGCTATCACTATTTAATTAAATTAGGTTAAATTAAATTAGTTTTTAATTAGATTAAAATAAATAAAACAATTTGGGGTCAGGAATGGGGAAAAGTAATTAAGGAAAAAATAATTTTAAAAACATGCATGCCGACACGGACTTAATTTCTAAAAATAGAAACAATTGGATTTTTATAAAAAAAGTATTTTGTACGGGATTTTAAATTAGTAATAATAAAGTCTCCTGTCATTTAACGAGTAAGAGTGATATTTTCCCGTAAAGTTGACAAAAAAATAAACCGGTCCATTAAAAAAAAGTTGTTTTTTTTTTCAAAATAGAAAATAAGTTTCTGATAACGATATTCCGTTGTAACATTTATTTATGGAATATAGAATAATATTCTCCACAGAGAGTTACAAACAGACACAGCCGTTAAGGAAATATTTTAAATGATTTAAAATAATAAATAGATTTTTGTAGAAGACCTTTTTATAATAACAGTTTATTTTTGATATATGAATAATTTTTTTAAAAACAAATTCTGCGGGATGGGCTTTTTTCGCTTCGTTAAACAACAAAACGATAATAATTCGGCAGTTAATTAAATGAAGGATATTTTCCCAAAATGTAAAATGACGTCCCAGACACTAGATGATTAATTTCTATAAGGAATAGGTTTAATAATAAATATTTTTAGAATCAGTATTTTGAATAAATAGTTTCTATATTAAGATTTTTTCTTGATGGAAGGGAGTTTTCTGCGGGATTGACATTCAACTCGTCGTGTGTTTATTTCGAAGGGTAATAAATCAACAATTGAAATAAGACTCTTTGAACTCGGACGAACATTTGTGTTGACTTTTCTTTATGAGAAGTTGGATTTAGAATTCCCATACTATCATTGGATTGGAATGGTAACTTGTGAGCGGTATCTTGAATGATTTAGTTCTTTTGTTTTCTTGTGGGGGGGGGGATTTATTCATCATTGTACCGGCTAACGTGACAGTGTACTATCGCACATTGTTCCGGTTTTGTGGTTTTATTGAATTTATTTGGGACCGATTACTTGCTTGTTGGCTTGGTGGAAGAAATAATGCACAAGCTACTTTTCTAAGACTTTTCTAGGACTTTCTTTTCTTATCGTTGTTCTTCCTTGCTTTTTAAGTTTGACTTTTATTTTTATTTTTATTTTTTTCCTCTTCTCTTCTTAAGTGACCTCAACTATTACAACGCCACACTGTGTTTTGTCGGCAGTTGAAACCAGTATTCCAGACATTTAATTTCCCTGATGATCTGCCAAGCAAGTAACTGCTTGGTAGTGAAACACGTGTAGGAAAAAACATTTAATTTGAATAAATAGTATTTGTAAGAAAAAATATCTTTAATGGTGATCATTGGTGTCTTGAAAGGAATGCTTTGGTAAGCCTTCATAAAATCACATATAAATGCTCTGTACTCTGTAATCGAGTATCATCGAGCTTGTTTTTTATTGGAACAACCCCGGTCTTCACTGAATGAGCTATTTTATAAGTGAAAAATCTAAATCTATATATATATATATATATATATACTCGACCATATGTTTACAGAAAGCCACTGGTAAATGTACACACACATAAGAATAATAACGCAATTATAAAAAGCCCCTCTCTCTCATTCTCTCTCTCTCTCTCTCCCTCTCTCTCTCTCTCTCTCTCTCTATATATATATATATATATATATATATATATATATATATATATACATATATATATACATGTGTATATATATATATATATATATATATATATATATATATATATGTATATTTAAGAATAAGTGTAACATGACAATTGTACTAAATTTTCTAGACCAACACAGTTTGCAAGAATTGTATATTGTCACCAATCGTGCAATTTAAATAAACAATATATGTATATATATATATATATATATATATATATACATATATATATATATATATATATATATATATATATATATATATATATCATTCTAAATAAACAGAAAGAACATATCCTTCATAAGGCAAGAACCGCAGCATCAGCATACTCTCTGGAAAATATTTTTTTCTATTTGCGATGGATCATCATCTCCTTTTAGCTCTTAATTTCTACCACATTGTTTCTATTAGTTGTGAATATGTGACGACTTCATACATTTATAAATTCATGTAGTATGATTTCTCTTAAAATTAAGTTAATCGCAACTACATACACGTAATATCAGTTTCACACGTTTAGCCGTAGTTTAACAAAAATACGTTCAATTAAAAAATATCAATAATTCAAAAACATAATCTTATTTTTACCTGTACCCTTCGCAAATAAATAACGCCAACATATTGTGAATGTTTTGCTTTAACCAATATATTTTACAAGTGATGACCTATAGAAATGAGGTGTAGCGGTTAAACCGGCATTTCACGTATCTTTGTGGTTACTTTATGTACGATTGTCCGAATTTTGCTCATCATAAACAAACTGTTAGAATGCAACACCTGTTTTTGACATCAGTCTGGAGTGAATGATATGTGAGAATATTCAGGAAGTCAATAATAGAATTCTTGGCATGTATCACAGAAAAAAGGTGGGCAATCAGATCGTCAGAAATTGCACAAAATACAGAAAAAAACAAGAAGGTTACCACACAAAAGTTAGTGTAATGATACGACAGTATAGTTCAGCCTTACCTTGCTTAGTATAGTTAGGGAAATTAAAGGATAAGGGTCAACTAGAAATGTGATTATACTTAAGAGGTGAACATTCTTTAGATTATGAATTAGATTTCGATTTAAAATGAAATGTAATTCTTATTGTTCGTCTCGTGAACTACCAGAACCTTAGTGGCATAAGCTTAACACTCATGCGACGTGGATTTTGATGTTAATAGTCAAGAAAAAATAAGATTAAAATAATATTAAAAATACTTGACAAATAGCTGAACTTTTCTTGCATAACTTCAATATTGTTGGATGTATTTTCAAATCAGGCGTTATCTCATATATAAAGTAGACTCGTTTTCGCACTGTAATTCTCACTGTACTAGAAAAATAACCAACATCATCAAAGCTACAAAACTCACCTCTTCAAGTACATAATTCACTTGAGCGTGTTTCCAGATAAATTCACTTAATTTCATCTTCAAACACCAAATAGTATGTTTAAACTGCAATGTCTGACACTCCCAAATACATCATCCAAACAGAGGGTAAGAAACGCTTTCCCTTCTAAAGTATTTCTACTACCACAATCCCAATTAACACCAAGAAAAAAATATATAACGGCTACTTAACGAAAACGTAACAGTAATTTTTTTAATTTCATTCTACTACTAATTTCGTACATAATACACTAAAATTATACACCAATTAATAAAGGCTGCCTTATATTCCATTGAATTTCAAGAACATCGGATGATATATCATATTCATCCACCGTCGTTATTTTTAAGTATTATGCATAGACTGCATCCCGTTCTCAAATTAATGGATTACAAAAACAGAACTGAATCATTATTATTATATATTGATTAAAAAGGGCGTCTCCAATCAACTGATCGCATCGAATGATGGCATTGCATGTACCAATCCTTCCATTAATTCAGATATACTATATTTATTCATCTTATGTATTTAGATACTAAACACTTAGGCATTTTCATACATAACAATACCAGTGCTTAAAAATAATTTTAGAAAATCTAAAAACGGAACATACAGAGCTAACCTCGGTCGCAACCATACACTTGCCTAAACATATGTAATGGAAGTCCATCATAACATTTGCGTAACGACGCTTACAATAATATTTCACATCAACATCGGTGCATTTTGAGCAGTCATCAATATAGATATAAAAGTATAAAACACAAGCGAAACACCTGAACTTATATATATATAAATCTCTATTTCTGTCTCTCAATCTGTCTGTCTCTCTCTGGCTCTCTCTCTCTGTCTCTCCTATTACTATCGTTCACTTCGTTATTATTTTTCATTTTTACTTTGTTTTGGTTTAGGGTTAGGGTTAGTTGTTTTGTTTTTCTGCACTTTGTTTTCAATCATATAGACCCTTTTAGGTTGTTTAAATGCCGAAAGAAAAGTGTTGTTTTCGTTTCTGGTTCTGCAGAATACGATTGACTTTTGCAAAGGTAAATTAGAAAAAAACAATCTTCACAGTCATGAAAAAAGTAATCCTTCTAAACTGTATCATTTTTTAATTTTGTTTTCCAACGATATTTTTATCTTGAGGGAAAACCTTATAATAGTGCCTTACCCGTTCTTTCGGGGTACCCGATAAGATCCAACAAGAATGACAAAGAACAACAACTTTGGTTTACTTTATTTCCAATCACCGGGTGGTTTACGCCGGCTACGTACACACATATCAAAAATATATGTTAACATACTTTTGTCTCGTGAAACTCTTTTCATTGCTGAGGTCAGAGACTTAGTTTCCGCTAGAAACTCATTTATATATACATCCGATTGGTAAACAATTTGCTCTGCATTGTCTATCCGAGCGTGAACTGAAGGAATTGTTCCACAATTACTTCCAATCGTCTGTTTGATGAAATAAAAGTCAGGGGATTCCTTCACAGCCCCAACTTGCTTATCGGTTGCATTTTTAGTCAGCGGACACGAACGCCTAACAGCAAGACGGGCTTGGGTAGCATAGCCAATAAAGCTTCATCGATACCATTAAAATCGCTGAACTCCCATTCTTTTGGTACTTCGATATCTGATAACCAAGCGCTCCCCCTGTTCTCGTTTCTACAACCGTTGCCTTTCAAGTATCGCTTGCACTGCATAACATTCTCCTTTTGAATAGTTATCAAGTCGCTTTGTTTCGTTCTTGACGTCCCACCCACGATAGACTCGTCCACGATTCATTTTTGCCAGTCTTCATCATCATCATCATCATAATTATTATTATTATTATTATTATTATTATTATTATTATTATTATTATTATTATTATTATTATTATTAATATTATTAGTATAGTAGTAGTAGTAGTAGTAGTATGTACACCCACACACTTTATCTGTGTGGCTCCGTCTTTCTCTCTTTCTCATATATATATATATATATATATATATATA
>OY744526.1:103477051-103489551 GCA_963556195.1 Sepiola atlantica | reverse complement strand
GCTTAGCCATCGCATTGAAAATGCATCTGCCATAGGCAACATCAGGACCATGTATGAAGGCATAAGGGTTGCTACGGGCCCCACTCAGAGCAAGTGTGCCCCCTTGAAATCCTCCTCCGGAGAAATTATTACTGACAAGGGGAGGCAGATGGATCGCTGGAAGGAGCACTACGCTGACCTTTATGCAAGGACAAGTGAGGTCTCTGAGTCTGCACTTGCTACAATGGAACAACTCAGTGTCCTGCATGAGCTCGATGAAATGCCAACCATCTCTGAGCTAAACAAAGCTATAGATCAGATTGCCCCTGGCAAAGCCCCAGGTAATGACGAGATTCCTCCAGATCTCATCAAGCAGTGTAAGACAGTCCTCCTGAAACCCATATATGATATATATATATATTCTTTGCTGTTGCTGGGCAGAAGGTGAAGTACCACAGGACATGAGAGACACAAAATCATTACTCTCTATAAGAACAAAGGAGATCGGAGTGACTGCAACAATTACAGGGGCATATCTCTACTAAGTATTGTGGGCAAGGTTTATGCAAGGGTACTACTTGTAAGGGTACAGGCGCTTGCTGAGCGTGTGTATCCTGAGTCCCAGTGTGGCTTCAGGGCAGGGAGATCAACAGTAGACATGGTATTTTCATTGAGACAACTTCAGGAGAAATGCAGGGAACAAAATATGCCGTTACAGATTGCTTTTGTGGATCTCACAAAAGCATTTGACACTGTCAGTCGCAGAGGGCTGTACTTGGCACTTTCTAAAATTGGCTGTCCTCCAAAGCTTCTGAGTCTCATCAGATCATTCCACCAGAATATGAAAGGAACAGTACAATTTGATGGGAACCTGTCTGAACCATTCGACATTTGTAATGGAGTGAAACAGGGCTGTGTTCTGGCCCCAACCCTCTTTTCTCAATGCTTTTGAAGCATGCTTTTGGTGATGTGAATGAAGGCATCCTTCTTAGGACAAGATCTGATGGGTGCCTCTTTAACCTTTCCAGACTCAGAGCAAAGACCAAGGTAAGACAAGCAACGATGAGGGACATGCTATATGCTGATGATGCAGGCATTGCTACTCACACTGAGGGGGAGCTTCAATTACTTATGAACCGCCTCTCTATTGCCTGTAAAGATTTCGGCCTGACCATTAGCCTTCCAAAGACCAAAATACTGTCCCTGGGCTCAACAGGCAAGCCCTCTATCAAAATTGACAACTTTGAGCTAGGTGTTGTTGAAGACTTCCCATATCTTGGCTCAAACATCTCGGATTCTCTCTCGTTGGATACGGAAATCAACAAAAGGATTGGTAAAGCAGCAGGTACCTTGTCTAAGCTAAAGGGTCGAGTCTGGGAAAACTCCTTACTCAAAGCCAGCACAAAAATGTCAGTGTACAATGCTTGCATTATAAGCGTCCTGCTGTATGGCAGTGAGACATGGACACCCTATGCTAAACAAGAGGAAACGTTGCAGATATTTCATCTTAGAAGCCTGCGTTTCATCCTACGTTTCAGATGGGAAAACAAAAAGACAAACATTGAGGTGCTTGAAATAGCTGGTATGAAATCCATGTACACACTACTGAGGCAACGCCGACTGAGATGGCTTGGCCACGTTCACAGAATGGCTGATGGCAGAATTCCCAAAGATCTCCTTTATGGAGAGTTAAAAGAAGGAGAGAGAGACCATGGTCGCCCTCTTCTAAGATACAGGGATGTCTGCAAGAGAGACATGAAGGCCATTGACATCGATCCATCATCTTGGGAAAGCCTTGCCTCTGACAGGGATAAATGGAAAAAAACCCTCAAACGACAGCTTGACATCGGGGAGGCAAAGTGGAAAATAAAAGCTGCTGAAAAGCGTGCAAGGAGGAAAGAAAGGGCAAAAGCAAGTGACCTTCCTCATCAACCCTCCCACTTCATATGTGACAACTGTGGCAGAGACTGCAAGGCCCACATAGGCCTTCTCAGCCACAGCAAGAAATGCCCTGATCGAGCCAGTATGCCCCTTGGGATATTGACACCACTGACGGGATTCTAAAGACTGGAACTAGCCAACAAGATCTGCAAGTGCCATTCATGGTCGGACACGACCGACGAAGGCCTACTACTACTATATATATCCATTTATATATATATATACCTCCATGTATATTTATATATATATCCATGTATATATATATATCCATGTATATATATATATATATATATATATATATATATATATATCCATGTATATATGAGTATATATATATATCCATGTGTATATATATATATCCATGTATATATATATATCCATGTATATATATATATTCTTGTATATATATATATATATGTATATATATATATATATATCCATGTATATATATATATATATATCCATGTATATATATATCAATGTATATATATATATATCCATGTATATATATATATCCATATATATATATATACCCATGTATATATATATATATATATATGTATATATATATATATATATCCATGTATATATATATATATATCCATGTATATATATATCCATGTATATATATATCCATGTATATATATATATCCACGTATATATATATATCCATGTATATATATATATATATATCCATGTATATATATATATATATCCATGTAAATATATATATATATATCCATGTATATATATATATCCATGTATATATGTATATATCCATGTATATATATATATCCATTTATATATATATATATATATCCATGTATATTTATATATATATCCATGTATATATATATATATCCATATATATATATAGAGAGAGATATCCATGTATATATATGTGTATATATATATCCATGTATATATATATATCCATGTATATATATATATATGTATATATATATATCCATGTATATATATATATCTATGTATATATATATATATCCATGTATATATATATCATGTATATATATCATGTATATATATATATATATACATATATATATATATCATGTATATATATATATCATGTATATATATATATCATGTATATATATATCATGTATATATATACTATGTATATATATATATATATCATGTATATATATATCATGTATATATATATCATGTATATATATATATCATGTATATATATATATATCATGTATATATATATATCATGTATATATATATCATGTATATATATACATATATATATATATAACATGTATATATATATCATGTATATATATATCATGTATATATACATATATATATATATCATGTATATATATATCATGTATATATATATATCATGTATATATATATAATGTATATATATATACATATATATATATATATATATCATGTGTATATATATACATCATGTATATATATATGTATATATGTATATCATATATATATATATATGTGTATATCATATATATATCATGTATATATATATATCCATATGTATATATATATATATATATATATATATATATATATATATATCACCCAGCCCCCATCATTGGATTCATGTTTATTTATTATTTTTTTCTTTTTGTTTGGTTTAGTCTGGTTTGGTTTCAGTTGTTTTGTTTCACGGCATATCAAGCTTTTTTAATGGCGGCTCCAATCAGTTTGGAAACAGGTTTGTATTCTTCAAGTAAGTGGTATCTTCAAATATTTTTGTGGTATTTGTGGGTTTTTTTTCCGGGTTATTTAATGCAGAGCAACATTGTTGTTTCAGTTGTTTGTTTTGCAGAACCGGGGTGTTGCAAATTGAACGGGGAAAAATAACAATGCACAGGAAACATGTTGTTATTATTTATTGAATTGCAGAACAGGATTGGCCTTGACAAAGGAAAAGGGAAACTCAATCTCCTCGGTCAGTGAATAAATACTTCTGGATTGCAGCAGTTGTATTTTCCCAAGGAGATGAATTTCATCACATTACACACCACTATTGTATAAATTCCCCTCGCGAGGAGCAACTAATTGTTAGAACATCATGAATTGTTAAAGTGCAAGACAGTTTACGGTAGATAAATCGAAAACAACAAAGTAACTACAAATACTTTACATCAATTGCCATATTTTTCAATGAAGGGCCGAGTTAGAGTAAAGGTCGATATTAGATGTTGGTTAGTTTAATCTCCACCTAAAAGTGGGACAATGGATTAGGGTAAACATCATCTCAGTATAGAAGCATTTTTCATTCGCTCATTCATGGGAAGCTTCACCCATATTTTGGGATCAGAGTTATTTAGCGGGGGGCACATTGTATCTTTATTTTTACTAATAATCATATATTTACAATTGTAGAAGTGAAGCAGTCGACTTTAAACATGGAGAATATATTTTGTTTAATTCAAAACATGGATGAGCCTAAATAAATTACAGGGTAATTTTAGTTGCGTTTTTTTACGAATTAATACTATAATACTTATATGTATTTTAAATTTAAATTATATATCTAGTGTAACGCCGGTGTACGGGTACTGCTAGATCAATAGAAAAAAGTAATGCCATTGTATTTTTGTTTTTGTAAGTTATCAGTTAGCGTATAGAAACGAATTATTTCATTTGATGTTGCCAGTTATTTAGCATTGTTCGTAAGACGTGGTATATATTAAATCCAAGGTATTGAATACATAAATAATACTGATGGAGATTTTGTATTTGCTTAGCACCAAGTGTAGGGGGATATTTTCCCTAACAGATAGCACTCAGAGTTGTCAGCGGTAAATATTAAACACATTTATTTACACGTTCTTTATTGATTCCCGTTAATTTATTCATATTTCAAGCGTTTGTTTATTAACTAATCCATATATATATATATATATATATATATATACATATATATATATATATATATATATATATATATGTATATCTGACCAATAGTTGCATTTGTTGAAAAAGAAAAAGAAATGCATAGAGATGGCAAAAAAAGGGAACAGACAAAAGCAGTAGAGATATAAAATATGGTAAAATAATCAGTGCGAATATGACGGTCAGGGTTAGGGTCAGGGTTAGATAAAATTTTACCACAATCAATATCTTAGGATTTTACAGGAAAGATCTGACAGGATTTACATAATAAGCCAAGTCAAAAGTTCAAAACGTTAAAATTACATGTAAAATGGCTCAAATGCCGTATATATTTCCTTTATTTATTTTATTTATTAAGAGAAGAAATCAGAGAAAAACATATCATAATTTCACTTTGAATATTTTACGAAAGAAAAAAAAGGAACTTACAAAATAAACTGTTGTTTTTGTTGTTAGCAAGTCAGCACTTTTAATTGTTTTGATAGAAAATGAATTACTTTTTGAAATTCGAAATATAAAAAGAAATTCGAAGCATTAAATTTTAAAACAGAAAGTTATTAATTCATTAAAATATTTTGCAAATATTAACGGATTTAAAGCTTTAGAATCTGTTTACATCCAATAATTTTATAAATAGCGATTAAAACAACAACCATCTTTTATAGTGTTATGCTAAAATAGATCCGTTAATAATATAGTATTAATAAAATGTAACTTTTAATACTACTAACAAAATAATAATTTGATTAATCATACTTAACATACCTGTGAAAAGGCGTGGCAAAAATGAAAAATAGAAGACGTCTAGGAAACATTAGATAGATACATCAAGTTTTTGTATAAATGGTCAGGTAAAAATCTATATGCATGAATATGATTCAGTTTTCATAATTAGTTATGTTATTTATACTATCAAATGTTAAACGCTAACATTTATTTCAGTTATTCGGACATCCGAACGATTGAAAATTAATTTGTTTATTCAACAACTGCACGAATCTTGATCGCTCACCATAAATTAAACATCGGGATTTTTCTAGCGAGCGATAATAAACAATGAACACAAATTGCTGGAATTTTTCAATCCATATTTATGTTGTTAATAGATTTACATAGTATCGAACAATTTCATGATTATCCTACGAAAAGTAGAGGCGCATGAACAGAATAAGAAGCTTTCAGAGAAGATATTGTACAACATATTAATGTAGTATAAGTTATACCAATAGGATAAAAAAGAAAATGTAGAAACAAACATAACAAATACAAAAATAACAATGCAATATTTGGCATTATTGTCCCGGAAGCTATTCCTTTAATATTCGTTCATTGATTTACCTATTTTTGCTCTCACAATTACTTTTTCGTAAGAAATATTGACATTTTTTAGAAAATATATTGCAATGATAGGATATATCTGTTTACAAAAAGCAGTATTAAAAAGAAAACGATTGAATTCGAAAGGAAATATAGCAATTGAAATCCCATGAATATTATTGAATAAGTTTAAAGATGTATAGTTTTGAAGCCAGACGTGAAGTGTGTGAAAAAATATTTAAAAGTTTTAAATAATTTTTCGAAGAAAACATTTATCAATTTTAATAAATTATTAAATAATTAGAAATCAAAACTACAGAGACCCACTGATTTTAATTGTTTCAGAAAATACTATATATATATATATATATATATATATATATTATAGGGACGTGGATGACTCTACTTAGTAGAGCAGAAAGAGCAATTCCTGCATGTGATAAAAGAGATGCCCCGAACATATTCACAAATTTTCGTTTTTTGTCTATAAATAAATAGCGCTGTAAGCGGCGCTTTCCAAGATGTGGACACATTATTCCATCTTAGAAATTGTCCATATTGATTTTAATTAAGCAAATATCGTTGAAATAAACTTGCTTCATCACACATTCTACAACTGACTCGTGCCGCTTAAAATACTGATCGGTCTGTACTAAAGTTCAAAAGACTAATCGCCAATACTTTAAAATACTGGAGGAACCAACGAAATGTTCACAAGAGTTAACATTTAAACAACGATTGAATACCTTTTGTTAGAATATAAGCAATTGTCAGTCCCTGACATCTTGTCAGGTGCAATTTCCTTTCAGGCAACAAAGTTGCAGATGGATTTGGAAAAGTCCTGGATATATATATATATATATATATATATATATATATATATATATATATATATATATATATATATTCGGTTATAAATAAGAATTCCAGAAGTTAATGATTCTGATCGCAAATGATGGACTATTCAGCAAAGTCTATAGCAAATAGTTTGGTTTTATTAGATTCTGAGATGATCACTTAAGGGTACTCTCACAGATTAGGACCCACACAAACCTTGAACCCTTATCCTTACCATTACACTTACCCTAACCCTAACGCTACTCTAAACCAAGCCCTACTTTGACCCTAACCCAAACCGTAATCCTAACCCTAAGGACAGGGGGCAAAGTTAGCGTGGGTACAAATCTGTGAAAACACCCACTTAATATCCATTAATGGTGATTTGAATCAAAATGTTATATCTGTACACTACCCAGGTTTTTCTATTCCAAATTGAACAAAACCTCGCATCTGATATGAAATCGTTACTTTAACAAATTAAGAATAGGACTATTTTTTCTTTTTCGTAACTCATTTGTTGTTACTTCTAATGACTTGATTTTGTTCCATTCATCCTATTCCGTTTATACGAATTAACATAGTGATTTAAGTGAGGAATGCTAGCAGTATTGTTATAAGTAAATCATACATGGACATATCGTATGCGTTGGAATATTTTAGATGATAAATAATTCTCAATACTAGCGATAACCCAAGTTAGATATATCGAAGGCGATGCATCCCACATTTAAATTGTCATTATTCCTCGGGTCCACCATGTCGCGAATGCCATCTACAAATGTGTAATCTTTCCTGGATATAACATAAAATTGTATCCGAGAACTTACATATAATGCTACTTCATGAATACTAATTGAATACACATTTGAAGATAAAACACATATGAAAAAAACAGATGTGTATCAACGTCACTGGATTCTCATTTTACTAACGAGAAAAGCGTTGATATACCGTAAAATAGAAAGAAATTAACCTCATTAATTTCTGTTTTCTTTCAATGGAACTATGTTTTACGTAACTCTTCATATAAGCATAATAAATAAATGAAAGAAGAAAAGATTAAATACATTGAACATTTCCTCTCTCCACCTGTTTATTTTATATGTTTTCCTATTACACATTCATATGGCAGATATAGAGAGAAGCATTCGGGGAGTATTAATCAATTGATATTTAATATATATTGGTAATATTCTACCAACATCGGAGTTGTCAAAATTTTCACGAAGTCTTCCACCAATTTATACGTAACTTAATTAAACTAATTATAACCCACGTTTTACATTTTCAAGCATTGCAACTATTTTCCAATATCATAATGGTCGTCTAATTACTGCAGGAGTACATCTATACATGGAAATATATAAACATATGAAGTTCTAGAAGACTGCCAGTCTTGGGATATGTAAAATTAACGCCTTTAATAAAAATGTGTTGTTCTATTTGAAGCCCCCTAACGAAAATATGTACATATGTATATATAGACACAATCACGAAATATAATGTAAACTTTTGTTATGGATGTTTTATTAGAGTTGGACATCAACAAAACTACTATTGAGCAGATATTTGAAGAATTGGAATTGAGAAAGTCAGGAAGATAAGAGTGTATGGTATTTTCGAATAAGTACAATTCAATAACTCCTTAGTCTAACACCACACACTAAAGCATGCATCTTAATGTGCAAGGATTGGATCAGGAAATACATGAAAAATAACTTTTCTCATTCTAATGGATAATTCTCAATTTAGATTCGCTTGATCTGATGTAAGAGGAGATGCTTGGTTTTATCTGACGCAGATGTGACTGTGGCGTCAAGAAGGTTTCTAGAAAATTACAGCGTGATCATATTGATTGCAATTATTAAGCTGGGCAGTATTGACTCATACGGCGTCGGTAAAGTATCTAAAGTGAACAGTGTAAATTATTGCATTGACGATTATATACTTGAATGGTACATTATATGTACAAACACACAAATTCCCATGCATTATAATGGTACGTTTGTTATAGGAAAAACAATATAATAATTGCTATTATCAAGTCAATATCTGAATCTGATCGTACATCTACGATATATTTTGAAGATGAATGTATATGAATGTGCAAAATTAGATGACATATACACAGACTTATCAAAGTAATCTGAACAACCATAGCGAAAATATAAACGACAGAGGTAAACAATATCAACAAAAGAAATATATAACTAAGTATTGGTTGTGATTGAAAACAAAGTTTACTCAATTAATATGGCAATTGATTCCTTTAGCTTGTTATCAAAATAAATATTGACTTTTTTTATTTTTTGAAAACGAATTTAGACCGCGGGTTATATTATAAACATAATACCTCTACTGGACATTTTAAAACAATCTAAAATTGCATTAATATGTTTGCCATCAACATTTCTAATTTAAAGTTTGACAAAACAAATGTAAAACAATCTCGGGTTATTTCGGGCCATGATATTTATATTAAATAAAACGCACTTAACCTTGTTTAATAGTAGTGACATATCTATAGAATATCGATAAACATACGTGTTGTACTGTAAGTCTGGTGGTATGTCTATAGCAAAACCATACATAAATATATTTTCGATTTTATTCGAAACATATCTATATATGTTAGATATGAATTCTTTCAGAGGATGGTTGATTTATTATCAAGATGATCACAACGAAGCAAACCTAGCCTTTAAAATAAACTTAGTAATGCATTTCTGAACTAATGGATATATCTTTTACAACATCGATCGAATGTGTTAGAGTGTGTGTAATAATATATGGTTTATCGTTTAATTGAACTGAGAATAGGTTACTGGATGTACGTCTACATATACATATGTTAAATCAGTGATCATGAATTCAAAATATACTGGAAATGGTCTTAGGAAATTTTGGCATATATATATATATATATATATATATATATATATATATATATATATATATATATACCTATATATATATATACCTACCTACACACCTATGTATATCTATGCATACCTATATATATATATATATATATATATATATATATATATAGAGTAGAGAATGGTAGTTTGCTTGAAGCATTGCTGGGTATAGTAGTAGTAAGTTTTTGAAAGGCTGTGGGCAATGCAATTCCGGGTAAGATCCAAGTTGAAAGGAAAGGAACAAAAACAATAACAATAAATCGAATACGATATAAGACTTACTATTTATTTTTCCTTTTTTTTTTTTTTTTTTTTTTTCTTACATAACAGCAAGAGTGTTTTAGCTGTTCGTGTGATGTCCGGGTGATTAAAAATCAGTATTTGATATTTCGGGAAAAGACATCCCTTTGTCAAAAATAATTAGACCAGTAGAAGAATATTTTTCTTCTCCGACTGTGTAGAGAATAATACAAAACAAAATGGCTGCCAGATATAGACCGCAGCAAATAAAGCAGTTTCGCAGCGAATATTAATTAAATTAAGTTTTATTTTAATATTATGTTAAATATATGATTTGGTGTTTAAAATATTTGTGTAATGTTAGAACAATCAACACACAACATATCTACGGCTGTCAATGATGCCTATCACCATTGCTTCAACCTCGAGAAAAACCGACTTAAACGGAAATTCACTTGGCTTTCCCAGAAATATTCTCAACCTCACATCACCAAGAACACTAGTACCACCAGAACCTACAACTCCAACAACCACCTCACTAGCCCCCCCATGGTCACTGACCTCACCGGCTCCCTTACTACTGCCGAGACGGAGCTTCTCAGCCTTGGCCCCAAATTCATCACCACCCAAAAGCTAAACGACCACACAAAACTTAAGATCGAGACTCAATTCTGTAGAACAGCTTATCACCTCAAATGGCTCACAGCATTTAATCAACCTACTCAAGACATCCTTAATAATACAACCAACGCTACTAATTCCTTCCCTGTCTACCAGCTTGACCACCCACTACACCCACCACCTAGTAACCACCTAATTGATCAAAAACTTTCTAGATTAAAACAGAGGATCCTTGATATACTCCAACAAGAACAACCCCACATCACCCCTAACATCACCAGATCCCAACGCCTTACCCTAGAAAACCTGAAAAATAAAAACCTAGTTTACTTACCCTCTGATAAAGGTAAGGAATTCTGTATCATCTCTCAAGACTCATACAACATACTCGCTCTCGAACATCTTAACAACAACAACCTATACACCCCCGCCCCCAACATTTCAGCCACATTAGTCCAAAACTCCATTAACAACACCTGGTCCCAAATCTGTCTCACACGTAACCTCCCCAAAAAATACAAAATCAACTTCACCACCAAAAATAGCAGACTTCCCACCTTCTACCACCTCATTAAAACACACAAGACCAACACACACACAAATTAGACCTATAGTCTCTAGTATAGAAGGACCACTCTATAAAATCTCTTCCCTTCTCTCTCAACTACTCAAACCACTACTCCCAACCTTCCCCGCACATGTCAGCAGCTCCGACCAAGTAATTAGCAGACTACACTCACTCCAACACACACAAATACAAACAAACAACTATCTATTTAGCCTAGACGTAATCTCCCTCTACACCTCAATACCCGCACACCCAGCCATAGACCTCATCACCGACAACATATCTTCCTCTGACAACCTAGAGCTCTTCGGACTAACACCTACTGACATTCACAATCTCTTATACATCATCATCGACAACACATACTTTACCTTTCAGCAGCACACTTTCAAACAAATCTCCGGCCTCCCCATGGGTTCTAGCCTTTCCGGTCTCTTAGCCATCACCTACATGAACCGGTTAGAGCAACGAGCACTTAACTCCTGCCTCTCCTATATATTCTTCTCCAGATATATAGATGACATTCTAATCCTTACATCCTCTCAAGACGAAGCCACACAAATATTCAACACATTCAACAACACCGACCCCCACATACAATTCACAATAGAACACCCAAACGAGTCCGGCTCACTCTCTCTCCTTGACTTCAACCTTAACATCACCGAAGATGGCTCTATACACACTAACTTCTGTAGGAAACCTGCCTGCAAAAACCTTTTCATACACTATAAGTCTGCCCTGCCCACAAAAGCCAAATTAAGTTATGCCCATAATGAAATCACCCGAATACAAAATAAATGCTCTTCTGCTGCTGACAAAATATCACACACTAAAAACTTCCACCAAACCCTCCAAACTAATGGCTACCCCGCCCCCACCATAGCCCACCTAAATAAGCCCAAAACACGTAGACACCGCACCCTCTCTAACACATGCTTCTTAAAACTCCCTTTCTTCAGCGATAAGATCACCACCTCCATCCGCAAGGCAATACATAAGGAAAACCTTAACATACAACTAACACATACTGGCACCTCCTTACGCCAACATCTATCTAATAAACACACCAACCACACACCCGAACCCTGCTCCCTGGCCAATTGCCCTATCCCCAACAGAGGTCTGTGCCATCGCACTAACTGTGTTTACAAACTACAGTGCAATAAATG
>OY744526.1:103399551-103467051 GCA_963556195.1 Sepiola atlantica | reverse complement strand
GTATCAATAAAACAAACTATATAACGGATTTACCTTGTTAAATGTTAGTGGTTGATTTATGTCAATAAGAACATCTATGTAAAATATAAGTGCCCGTTTTCAATTTTAAAGTATTCTAAGTATTAACGAGCAGAACATCCCTAAAGCGATAATTGAAATAAAATGTGACTCTAATAACCCAAATAAAATTTTACGAATATACTAATGTTTCCATGAAATGTAAAGTGTGACATATGTATATGTTATTTAGTTCAGATGCTATCGGTAAATTGAGTTGCATTATTGCAAAAATTTAATTCCATCACGTGTGTAAACAATCAAGATTGATTCTCAGCTTGAATAATACGATTATCTGTTTGGAGTTAGCCAAACTCTTATTAAAATGAATAGCTTAACCAAAACGTTGGATTAGTTAAACAGTGTATTCACATCTAAAAATAAACAAATCAACAATATTTATCATTCTTAAAATATATGCAACACATTTAATGTGTAATGCCATAAAAAATAGTGGCGTACATCAGTTTTAAGATATTCCGGTATGATACATAATAAGATATATTGGCGTCACTCTAAGCGATGATGTAGAGCTCTTTGTATATAGATAGAACGAGCTAACCAGTTTATAATGTATAGATTAACATAAAAAGTAAAGTGTCTGACTTTCGACAAAACATTATGTTTCTCCATTGAGTATGTATGATATAGTGAAGTAGCATTTGCTTGGATAAGTATATGTATATGTATATATATTATATATATATATATGTGTGTGTGTGTGTGCGTGTTTATGTATTAATATATATGTATACGTCTGTGTGTTGGTGTGTAGTCATTCAAGAAAAGACTACTTCACTGTATCATATATATTTACTGTGTCCCGTTGCAAGCAAGTCGTAAACGTAAGAATAGAAAAATAATGTTTGTCGACAGTGATACTCTGATTACGCTGACGAAGTCCAATTAAATGAATAAAATATATTTTAAAGTATATATAGTTCACATTATTTGCTATATATATATATATATATATATATATATATATATATATATATAAATATATATATATATTTATATATATATATATATATATATATATATATATATATATATATATATATTATACACGGTTCGTTAAAGGTCACGGAGGTTTCTCTCTCCGCTATCTTTCTTGTTAACTTCTCGGTTCGTCGGTTTTCTAGTGTTTATTGGTAAAGTATGGCACCTAACGTTGTATCGTGCGCTATTTCTCTAGCGCTTTCGGTCTCTCTAACGTTAGATGCCATGCTCCACCAATTAACATCAGAAAACGGACGAATCGCTCGACGCGACGAGAAGTTAACAAGAAAGATAGCGAAGAGAGAAAACTCCGTGGCCTTTTAACGACGCATGTATAATAAATGACTTGTTGCCGAAATATACACAAACTATGAAAGCCAGAACCCATAAGAGCCAGAACCCATGAAAGCCACACACCGGAAGGCTTAGACTCAAGTTTCGCTATCATCAGTAGAACATATTCGAGCTCAGGATTCGAAACCCGAGTTATTCGCATGCGAGGCATGTATGGCGCCGCTAGGCCAACTCACCACATGAAATGAAGTTTTATTAACTAACACATACTAAGCAAACTGTGGCGAAGGCCGACTGTGGAATGTACCTACTCTTCTTAACAAGGGGTGTAGTCATCGAACTACTAAGAACCCAGGCCAATGTGAGAGAGAAGGAGAGACATATAAACAGACACATATTCTTAAGGAATGATGACACACCCACATTTACAATCTATGTTTAACTTTTCTTTTTATATTGCGCTCGAGGATTGTCGAATGCATGGGAGGGCAACCACCATTTTGCACTGAAGTTGCCTTTAGCTTATTGCCATAATTATCGCTGTGTTTCTCGATGTACACGAATGGAAATATTCCCGATGTTCACGAAATTAACGCCAACTCCCGCAGTCGTGTGTGGCTAGCGGCGCAGAAATTAATCTTGTCCGTGTTTTTGTGGTTTCACGCTTCCGTGATTTCTAGTCTCGCTGCAATGAACCGCATTGCAACCGACAGACAACATGTTCCTAATCACTGCTCAAAGAACCTGCAACGAATTGCTCGCTCCTTAACAAAATGTTGATGTTATCTTAACATTTACAGTCGCTTACTTGTTTTCCTTGTTATTCTCTGATATTGAATTCGTATAGACTTCCCTATCACATTTTCTCTTTCTACACCTCCCTCTTCCTAATATATATATATATATATATATATATATATATATATATATATATATATATATATATGCATATGTGTGTCTCTATATCTATATACATATACATATATATATAAATAAATATAGATGTGTATATTTATATGTATATGTGGGTGTGGGGGTGTATTAATTATTGTTGCGTACATATACGCAATATATGGACATGTATTTCTGGCTATCAGGCGTCATTAACATGGCTCACTTGGGTAATGGTCGAGTTTACGATATTATTGTTTACAATAAAAAAAACAACTATATATATATATATATATACATAGATAGATAGATAGAAAGATATATAGATAGATAGATAGATAGATAGATAGAGATATAAATAGAGAAATAGTGAGAGAGAGGGAATTATAGAAAGAAAAGAGTTGCAAATAATATCAGTATTATATGTGTCCGCATCTTCTTGGATGATTGCAAATGATCTTCTTCAAGGGGATGATCTTGCACATGCACCAATTGGCAGCTTACACTATATCATACACATAAATACGCACACACTTCCCCACAGCTACCTATCTGGAAAACGCAGCTGCCAAACCTGACATCGTAATATGGAACAAGAGAGAGAGAGTGACAACTTTGGTTGAAATCAGTGTCCCTAATGATGGGGGCCTAAATAGAGCTGAAAGGGAGAAAATAACAAAATATCAGGGTCTAATGTATGATATGAAATGAAACTGGAACCGAAAAGAGATCTCTATCATTCCAGTTATCATAGGAGCCACTGGACTCATGAAGATGAACTTGAAAAAGTATTTAGCAAGTATATCTGGTGAACCAAGTGCAAGAGAAATCAAAACAACTGCACTCAAGAGAACAGCCAGAATCCTGAAAAGAGCTCTCGGTTGGAGTCTGTAAATAGCGGGTAGTCGTATGGCATTTGGAAGAATGCCCCGTCCCCAGCAAATGAATGAAAAGAAAAGAAAAAAAAGGGAGAAACAAAAAATCTATAAATACATATGCATGTAAATATAACCTATTACATACAGTTGTCTCGTAGATACATGATTCATCAGTGTAATTAGTATAAGGTGCATATTAACCTTTAGATAGAGAAACCTGAAGTACTCCTGGAAATAGCAACAGCAAAAGCAAACAACAATAATGAAACATAAGAAGATGTTAGGTACATTTTGAATTGCTTCTTACAATTTTAAATAAATTAATATTTTACTCTATTGTTTTTGGTACTGTTATAGATGACGCGCCTGAGTTCTGTGACCTCGCATCGACAACGATCGTGCATATCGCGGTAGCGCTCGAGCGCCGACGGAATTATACCATTTTTCTTCTTTCTTTTATCTCATAAAATATTCACAAAATTTCCCCCCCACCACCTCAAAAAATAGACATTATTTTCAACAAAAAAAAATGAGTTTAATCTATGTATTTTTTCTTTGAATTTGTTCGTAATATATTAGCGTCTGCCAGTCTTCCAGTTAGGGCTTGACAGTTTGAATGCAGCGCTTGGCTATCGCTAAGAACGGGAGCCCTAACCCTAACGGGAACCCTGATCCTAACGAGAACCATAACCCTAAACTTAAACCTAACCGTAAACCCTAGCCCTAAACCTACCCCATTGTTCTGTCTTTCTTTGTTTTATGTTAGCAAGGACAAAAATAGAAAAACAGCGAAACAAATGAAAACAAAATCATTGACCCCCCCCCCCAAACAAAAAAAGGTTTATTTCTACACATTTGATTAGAAATGGTTTATTTGACTCCTCCACCCTATAGTTTGTTCGGATTTCATCTTTTTATCTATGTATTGTTTCTTTGAATGTATTCGTCTTATATTATCTCATGCAAGTCTTCCATTAACGCTTGGCATTTTCGTCTCGGCAACTTTCGGGCGCTATCGAGACCTGCACGATCGTTACCGAAGCGAAGTCACCGAAATCAGGCGCGTCATCTATGACACCACCGTTTTCTTGTTCATATGATCATGTGATTTGTTTCTGGGAATAATGAAGAAAGTATGTTTTACGCAGTTGTGATTATTTTTTGTTGTTGATTTGTCAAGTGCATTAACGGATCAAATATATTCACTTGTGTATACCATCTCGCATGTAACCATTCGTTTTAAAGGGAAATATCGTCAGTGATTTTATTGTGTTCACATCAGCCCGAGATCATTTGTATCCTATTGTTATGTTATCAAGATTCTGTTAAGTGATGGATTTAAACGGATATTAATAAAATATGATATAAGTAAGGTTACGTTTACATTGTATTTGGTTGATATAAATACGTTTTTTCCTACGCAAGTGCTGAATATAGCTGATTTCCACTCTTTATATATTTCCACTTTTTATTATATTTGACTGTTTTTAAGGTTGTTGTATGCATCGTAAATAAATGGTAGGGGTCAGCAAATATCTAATCAATTCGTATATTATCACCTTGTGATAATGGTTGATATAATCCTAAACTATACTCTCCAAGCCGAACCGCCGTTACACAAAATGAAGAGATAATACAAACGCTATTATTGGTAATTAATCAGCGATAACACCAGAGTTCTCCCCATGAAGTATTGTTTTCTTTCGTTGCTGATCAAGGTGGAAATGGGTTAAAGTTGGTATATAATCTCATGTACCGACGCGGATATTCTATATCAAGCCCCACTCTCACCAATGGTTCAATTTGACTTGTGCAGCTGCTATTACCCATAGAGTTCTGCAGATTCAACTCTCATACGTCTATAACAAAATGTGCAGAAATTTATAGCATCAAACAAGATAGAAAGAGTCTAATAGCAGCAAATGGAAAGGTACAACGAGATGACCAGGAATCGAATTGAATCATGGAAATTAGGAACTCACGTTTTCCTCAAAATCTATAATAATACAATGTTGGTAAATGAACAATTTCCGAAAAAATCATGATGCCGAGTACACGGTAACTCATAAAGCTGAACTACTTGCCCAGCGGTTCGCCTTCTCTTCCACTTGTAACTCCACAAACACACCTCTTCGCAAATTCACATTGAAGACTTAACCCACGATTGATTACCTGATCATCACGATTTTCCATGTCTAAGCTATAAAAAAAACTCTACAGAACGCGGGCCCAATATTATCGTTGTATAGTTCTATCGAAATGCTTTTCTGAGCTGTCCTCTATCCTCTCTTTACTTTAAAACAAATGCTTTGACGAATCTTGATTCCCTGATTATTAGGGGATTGCCTTTGTGGAAACAGTGATCTATAAAATCTGGTGAAAGCACGTCCACGTAAAATTACCGTGCCATCAGGCTTTTCCCGATCTTAACTATAATCTTAAAATCCCTTATTAATCTAGCGATAGTCTAGAAGTTCATTCATGCTAAACATATGTCTAAGTATAGATTTAGAGAAGCCCCTTCTACTGATGATATCCTAACAGTCGAGTCTTAACTCATATACCATACAATTGACCAGGCAGCTGTATCTAGTGCGGTAACGCTTGATATATCAACAGCTTTTAACACGGCATTTCATATATGTTATACTTATGAAAATGTATTCGTAGGGTATTATTGGACCAATATTTTATAAAAAAAGATTATTTCTTGCCAAAATATTGATCCAGGTTGCCCTCGATGGGCATGCATCCAAATAACATTACATTAATGCAGTATACCTCAGATGTCGATTCATGGTAATATATTATTTTTGAACTTGATAAACAACCTTCCTGATGCAATTGTGTAAGCGATGGGTCTATTTGCCGGTAAAACAACGCTCTATTCTCGACACGTGAGAAGAACAAACGCGCACATTACTAAGAGATTAGTTAATTATTTTAAAAAATGACTTTTGGTTTATAGTTAAATACGGATGTTAATATTAAATTCTACTAATTCAAAGCCCATTTCATTCAATAATTATGAGACACGTTTTTACTTACTAATTCACTATGGTTTATAGAACCCTACCTGAGAGTTCAACAGTCGAATTCTTCGGCATAGAATTTACAGGAAACACGAATTGCAAGAAATCCATGGAATATACGGCCAAAGCTGCTGCAAGGACAGAGGGAAGCCTCTCCCTTTGTAGAAACCTATCACCCCTGCCAGTATAGAATATCTTCAAATCTACCGTTTGTCCATACATTGCGTATTGTTATCATATCAAGGTTGTTAATGCATCCACTTGTGTGTTTCTTTAAGGCAGTGCTCAAAGAGAGTTTCTAATCTAATATGTTCATCACTGTCTCCCAACTTTCAACCCCTGGTCTATCGCCTCAATGTTGCACCCTTGTACTTGTTTTACAAGTTTTAATGGAATGTGTTCTCATGAATGTGTTGGCCCTCTCAACGTAAATACCACCGACTAACCCGGCAATCAGGGAAATCAAAACTAGACGTCCTCATATGTGGTAGGACTTTCTATTGTAATAGTTTATTTTCCGCTAGTCTTTGGAATACTCTTCCTGCTCACTGTTATTGTTATTTTACTAGCATGCGAAGTGTATATATATATATATATATATATATATATATATATATATATCCCAAAATCAAAACAAACCCTTTTACGTCTCAGTCGCAATGTACTGTATTTTGGGTTAATTAAAGTAATAACTACAAAGAAAAATAAACATGCGGTGATGAAAACATTTTGGAGTGCACTAGCACATCACGGAAGGCGCTGTATAGTTTCTCGTCTTGGCAAGAGGAAATACATTATTACTTTACATTACTGAATTGTTGGCTTCAGTGTTTATCTTTCCAACTATTATTTCTCTGTTTTTACATTGATCAATCAGACTTATGGTGTCCTAATTAAATGTATCTCACTATATATAATCTAAAGAGGTTGTAGTCATTTTAACTAAAGAAGGAAAATGCAATTTAAATTCCCAGAGATACTACCTAAATCCTAAATATCACGGACTTAGCACTTGCACAAGCCGACTTACCGCTGGAAAATTTACAAAATTAAAGATGGGAATCAAGTATATAACAGTGAAACAAAAACAGGAACCTTTACTTGAATTATGAAATATTAAACTTACCATGCAACTGTTTGCAAAATTTAAAAACAGATCAGTTTTAATATTCATAGCTTTCTAGTGGTATTGATCAAATGACCACTTCCCTATAAACTAAATGTCCAAACTTGTCAGTTAAATGTCATTAATATAAATATAAGTAAATAGGTAATAATAATAATGATAATTATAATAAAACATCATCCCTAAGATAATATATATATATATATATATATATATATATATATATATATACACGACTCGTATACTATTGGTATAAACAACGGGGAAAGGGCATTGTTTTCGATTCTTATTGCGTTCAAATGCGCATGCGCAAAGCTTTACCAATATCTAGATTCAATTCCTCAGCGCATACGGTAACAGTAATAAAGTGCATGGCACGCGTAGATGAATAGACAGGAAGTCGTTAAAACTTTGCGGATTCTTTAATTAATGATTATCTTCTGACTCAGCTTGTTTATTAAAGTAGACATGCGTTCCACTTGATTGGACCATCAAGCACCGACTGTGCAGCTAATATCCAGAATACCGAATTCGGTTTAAGGTGTTTGCTTATATTGAACCTGTAAACAGTTTTGCATTTACATACGTAGCAACAACAACCGTAGTAATAGTAGCAGTAGAATAAGTATTATTAATTATATATATAAATACTTCTCCATTGGTATGATTTCTCATTTCACAAAACACCCTGAAGTATATGACTGTGCCACTCCTCATATGCTTTATTATAAGAGTTTTCACCCAAACATTACTAATGAGTTTTCATTGGCAATAACACGTGGTGGTCTCTCGAGTATGAGTGACAACAAGTCGCCACATATTTCTAGCACTATCCACATATATCGATAACTGCAGCAAACGAGTTTGTGTCATCGCAACCCCCGTTTACTATTGTTTTCTTTTGCTGGTAACGACAATTACACTTTTACTGGAAATTGGGAGGTTATAAGCCTCCACAACGTCTCAAAATTACTTGCATTATTCCAGCAAATGTCCGGTTGATTTCCCCTTTTTTCTATCTTGTTCCCCCTAACGACTTTGTCTACTAAGATATGGATGTGTGTAATTTGAAAAACGGCGGCTTTATGGGTAATTCAAGAGATCGTGTGATATTCTTCTTATATGTGTGCTATATTTCAATTTCAACTTACGTATGTCTCAATTGGTAAGATTTCTCATTTCACAGGATACACTAGCAGCAGTGATTAGATTGGTTTCGGAATTTGAGAATGTTCCTTAAGATTTCGACATGTTTGATCAGTGCCGTTTATTGTATGGGCTCAATCTTCCGTTTGCTTCAAGTTTCCTCAAGTCTTTTTTTATAAAGATTTTCTGGGGTTGTTCTTGCTGATTCTACAATAATTCGTATTATATTTATTTTATTCATGTTCGATATTTATTTCAGTTCTCTTATCAAAACCATATATTTACTTAATTGTTATGTCAAGCTGCTATAGCGAAATCTAAGATTTTACAGTGATTTATTTTTCTTATTGTTCACTGATATGATATCTAATCTCTTTTGTTCCAAATTTGTCTGTTTGGTTCTATTAATCTTTCTCCCACAAGGTAAGATGTGACACAAGGTCAGAAAAGTGGGAAAACACCAGCGCTCGAGAATTTGAGCACTCTTGATATTTAAAAATTGCCTGGGCAGCCCCGTCGGCATTCCCCGATTAGCAATAAACTAACCCGTTCTCAAAGGATGAGAAGGGAAAGCCTGGGAGAGTGCACCTCCTAGAACTGTACAGGACGAACAACCGATAGACCGGCGTAAATCAAGACCCGAAGGCCCGGACATGTTTGTTTAGTTTTAATTTTATATCTGAAAGGATATTGTGCTTTTTGTGTTCAAGTACTGTCAACGGGCTGTATCTGTGCACTGTGGCTGCATGTTGAAAATGCAGCCGTTTGCATACTTTCCAATATATTGCCATTTCCACGCAGTCGTGTGAGTTTTTAATTCGTTTTATTAGTTATTTTGCTACATTAACTTATTATGTTATAACCCGTTTTACCTCTTTGTCGACAAAGTCTGTATTTATTGTGTTCCTTGTTTTGTATGTTTTCGCTTTTATTTTGTTTGACTCGCGTTGTTTTGCACGAGTGTTAGTAGCGATTCGTTTCTCTGTGCAAGTTCTATTTTCGTAATTATATGCAAGTGTGTACGTGCGTCTCTTCACTAATCAGTCTCGAAAACCGTTCATGTAGCTTCTTCTCCTACTTTTCTTTCGTCACCTTTATATTTCCAATTTTTCTGCTCCATGTCTTGTTTGACGGTGTCTCTTGCTGCACGTATACGAGTTTTAATGTTCTGATGCATGTATTTTTGCAGTCTTGTTTTCCATTACATTCGAAGAGCTTTCTATGCTTACTAGTCCTATTTTACTTTCTCTTTTTTACGTAGAGTTGGTCAGTATCATTTTCCCGGGTGGATCGCATTGGCATAATCATTAGTTACCGAGTCTTCTGATATTAGTGACTGAATTCTTCTAATGTCTAGCCTAGGAATGGTACGGCAGAGCTTACTTAAGACACTGATCATGTTTTCATTTCATTTTTGTAGGTTTCTACTATTTTATTCGGATGCTGATCGTTCCTTGTTCTTTCTAAGTTATTTTTTGTCAAATTTCCCTTTCATTTCTTATTATTTGATAATGTCTGTTTTCAGAAATCTCATATATTAATGTGTATTATGTTCGCAAGATTTATATCTTCTTTTCTTAGTTAAGGCAGTTAAATGCGCTCCAGATCCTCTAGCATAACCCTTTTCATCTCTAGTAGTGCACATTCTTCATACGTGAAGATTATCGTTGTATTATTCAGTGTTTTATTTGTTCCATTTTGTTCTTTGTAAAATGTTCCAGGTATTCCAAATACATAAGATCGTTTATTTTTTCGTTTGTGTCTGTGAACATGTATGCAACAATACTCTCTATGAGTAGTCTGTTAATATGCATTATGACTATGATAAAGAGTAGATGTGATAGAGAGTATCGCTTAAAAAAAGCATCGCTTAATTCTGGCAACTGAGTGTGAAAGATGGATTTTGGGGTAGCAGTGAACATCTCGCCCAAATATGTCTGGGGCAGGTGAGTGGCATACCCATGGCAATCGCCAGTATAGTAAGGAATGTGTTCTATAACATAAAAATGTATACTAATATAAATACGTCATAGGAACTTGAAATTTAGCAGGAATACTATTAAGCTGGTGATTGCTTGTTGCGGAATAAAGCATGGAAATATTGAAATAGTCCATTAGAAACAAAAGGGGCATTGCAAACAAGAAGTAATACTAGTTAACCTTTGTCTGGAAACTAAGATATAGAGAGATGGGTGGATATAGTGAGTAGAAAAATACTAATTTAATTTTTTTAAAAATTAACTGGCTTTATAAACTCACTTCAGGCTGTTATTATTATTAGTAGTAGTAGTAGCAGTAGTAGTTGTATTGTTGTTGTAGGTGTTACATATTACTAGTTCTTAGACAATAAATTCAGTTTGACAAGGATGTAAAATGACATAAGCATTTTCAAATAATAAACTTCAGAATATGTATATTCGCCCTCTAACTGCGACATTCCTTGGCCATTACCCGTGACAAAGGTGTATTCTTGTGTGCGAAAATAAAGTCATATGAACAAATAATACAGCTCAACCACGTGATCCCATGTTTAAAATCAAAATTCTATTTGAAACACAAATAGCAAAATATATTACATAGGAAATCGCGATACGCCACTAAAAAGGTATTATAATCGTAGATGTACATCTATTGAAAAATAATTAGATATAATACTTGACTTTTAGAGACTAAAATATAGCAACAGTTCGACAGTAATGAACTGAAATGTAATATTAAGTTTGAATGGATGTTGTAGATTATAATAAATCCGTGTCGATTCGGTGTGAACGAAATCAATACACCTTAGAAATGTAAGATGCACACATTACTAAAACCTAGAAGCGAAAAAACCACAAACTGTAAACGTTTATTAAAATGTGTATTGCTACTAATAAAAACTTAAATAGTAATAAGATGAATCGAAATGTCTAATCATTTTAAAAGAGTAAATATAAAAAAATAATGTCAAAACTAACACTTTGTAATGGGGTGATATAGATTTAAAATGGCATATATTAATACGTCATCCAAAAATAACAAATTATAAATTGATCACGTGTTTGCTCCTGAGGCATTAAGGCTAAAACATAGTAATTAGGTTCAACGTATATTTTCTATATCAATGGTTATATTGATGGTATAATTGGTTTACTAAATATACTGAATATCATTGGTTGACTGAAATCAAGGAGAGAGTGGTGTTAGAGGACGGAAATAACACAATGAATCCTCATTGTTTATAGGTAGGGACGGGTGTTTTTGGTTGTCTATAAAGTGGTATATAGAATGTTAACATATACATTTAGCCTGTAAACTTCATTCAGGGATAAGACACCAATATGTTTATGAAATACAACATGACATAAATGCTGGTGTACCCCAGGGATTTATCCTTGGAGTTTTATTGTTCCTGGTCTTCAAAAATTACCACCCTGATAACATTAAGTCTCAGATAGGTATATTTGCTAACTACACAATAGGTGTAAAACTAATGTTTACAGAAATCCCGCTGCACGGCTCCCAACGTAGTATAAAACCCAAAACCGACCCCCTAATTCTCAGTAAACCCTTACGCCTACAGTGGCTGCCTGCATTGCTTGGGGTGAAATATGATTTAAAAAATTGAAACAAAGTACGTTTCTTAAGTATATCTATATATTGCTACTAACACATTCAAATATCCCAAAAGGCATGATTACGTATTATTTTGTCTTGACCTAAACAAGAGCAGATATACATATATTTACATTAGGAAAATTTGATTTTATCAGAGTTGTTAAAAAAATGTATTTTTCAGTTAAAATACACCAATTATTTGAACAGATATTCAACGTAGTATTTGACAAGAATAAACCGATGAAGACAAAAGATTGCATTAATTATTCGCATTCGTGCTATCATGTTTTAATACTCAAACAATTAGATATCTTTTAATGTTTGGATTAAACTATCTGACTGATAATGTCATAAAGTAATTGCAACTTTACTCATCTATTCAGGAAATTGTGCGTTACGTTTTATTGCTATGTGTACACATTCTGTAAAGAAAGTTTGCATGAGAACATCGTGTTAACGTGCCTTTCACAAGTTATAATTGAACTTTGTATTAATTCAATAATATAATTCATATGGAGAAACATAGATAAATATATTGCCCGATGTAACAAATTCCAATGAATACCTAATTAAATGAAAGTCTAATTTCACATAACATTTTACCTATAAAATATGTAAATTTAAAACGTCCTGACATTTAGTTTGGAGCGTGAAAAGGCGTAGCCTATTCGTGAAGACAGATACGGTGTTATACCAAACCTGTTTCTTTTGCATATCTCCATATCTTAAACCTAATTTGTAGACCAACCACACTACAAATACAAAGACAACTATATATATATATATATATATATATATATATATATATATATATATATATATATATATATATATATGTGTGCGTGTACACAAATATATATATATATATGTATACATATATATATATATATATATGTGTGTGTACACAAATATATATATATATATGTATACATATATATATATATATATATATGTGTGTGTACACAAATATATATATATGTATACATATATATATATATATATATATATATATATATATATATATATATGTATACAAATATATATATATGTGTATACAAATATATATATATATATATATGTATACATATATATATATATATATATATACATATTCATGATACAATAAAAAAGGATGATAATAAAGTTAAAAATGTAAAAATATAAACTATTTAACAAACATTTTAACTTGATACAACACTCTGGTCGATAAAATACACCCCAAATAATTAAGACATCGATATGAGTCATTAGACTCTGCCCACGTTACCGACTAAGTGTTCTATATTTCTATTGCAAGAGCTTAAATGTAGATTTTAAAATATCCAAGGAGGATTATCCAGAGATTACACAGTATTTGTTACTAAATATATATACATATATATATATACAATCGGTAACAAAATAGAATCAATCCAAGCATGAATAAAAAGGTGTTGTTTATATAATTTGCTTGAATATTAGAGGATGACTTAATTTGTGTTTTAGCAATTTTTATTTTCATCATTTATTTTCTTTATATATATATATATATATATATATATATTTATATATATATATATATATTTATATATATATATGTATATATAAATATCAACAGTAATATTAATATATATATGCGTATATATATATATAAAATCAACTATCTAGTATATATATATATATATATATATATATATATATATATATATATATATATATGCAAACATTTAAAACAAATAACATAATTTGTTTAATTATACCTTCTATTTTTTATTTTATTTATTGTGTATTTTGTATTAAAATTAAAAGAAATTATAAATGTTCAATATTTTCCACAGGTTTCACAAAAGTTTTCGGTTCTTCGTCGAATCATCCTTAGCGTTTTTGTTCATTAAGTGTAATTAACAAAAAAGCTAGAGAAAGAAGACAAATTTAAAAAAAAACAGCGGAGAAATCCACAGATAACATTTTCGCATTGTTCCAGGAAGTGTTGACGAGTTAAATTCAGCAACGCTGGATGGCGCAGAACGTTAAGCCTTTTAAAATGTTAACACTGGTGTTATATGTGATGTATTAATTTTAGGTTATTGTGTTTTAATTTTTTTTAATGCGTTCAGGAATGTATGAATTTCGTGTGATAAACTAGAATGCGTCTTAAATCAGATGGAGGGCAGTTATGTTTTTGTAGATGTTGGTAAATTGAGCAAGAGATTACAAGATGCATAGTGAGCCGGCGGGGTATGGTATTGCTTGTAAAACCAATGTAACTACAAGCTATATTATTATCATGGGAGTTACATTAAATATATATATATATATATATATATATATATATATATATATATATATATATATAGGGTGTTTCATAAGTCACTTAGCTATTTAAAATGAGTACCGGATGAAGCACAAACATACTATGAACTTTTTATAATTGTTATCTTACTCTCTAATTACTGCTATTGAGTATTTGAAATTTGTTCGTTTATATATTTGTTTCTATATATATTTATATTAATTTAATTTAATTTTAAGTTCCGAAATCGATGGTATTCTTTGCAAAAAAGAATGGAGCTATGCATGCAGAAGGAAAGTGGACATTTTGAAAATTTGCTGTAATTTTAAACTCCCATATATGAATTTGTTGAATAAACTTTCTCTTTTGTATTACCGTATTTTTTAACTTTAGAATTTCAAAAGTAAATAGCTAAGTGAAGTGACTTATGAATCACCCTGTATATATATATATATATATATATATATATATATATATATATATTTAAATACATGTATATGTATACATATATATGGGTCTATTAAGACATCATATTTTCTATATACGTTTTTCGATTTTTAGTCAATCGAGTACTTTTGTCAAATTCTCGTATGTAAGATTCGTTGGTTTTATGTTCTGTTTTTCGTAAGTATATTCAATTCATTCATTCAATCGCTTTTAGGCAGAGTAGTAGTCGGGTCTGTCTATTTCTGCTAGGTTAATCTAATGGTCCGAAAATGTATTGCTTTTAAACTCATCCTTCGCTCAAGGTAAATTATTCCTGTAATTCTTACAATTTTTTATTACCTGCACAACAGAGTCTTCGTTCTACGATAAGATAAACATTTATTTCCAAATTAATAGTGTAGCCTGGGTTCAGCAATTTCCACATGACCAACGTTGAAAACAAAATATTTCATACAATCACTACACCCTCCATTCATGCCTGGTGCGTTGACGATATAATTATCCTAGCATATATGAACGATAGAATTAACTTTATATTCACATTAAACTATAAACTACACAATAATAACAACATTACTTTTCTGAGGTGTACTCATTTACTCTTACAATGAGTGCATCATTATTTTTTCTATATAAAAACTACCTTTAACAATCATGTTTTTAATTAAAGAGTGAAATTTAAACAGCGATACCATATCGCAGATATAAAAATTCTAGTCAACCGCGCAAAATCAAGGATCAATATATGAGGTAAACGACAAGACCACTACAGAAATGCTGAATGGTGAAAACTCATGACATTTAAAAGGGAACAGAAACCGATTTTACTGAAGAAACGCTGGAAACAGCTTTAAGAATGGCAAACTGGAAAACACCAGACCACGATGGAATGCATGCATGCTTGCGTAACAAATAACGATCCTATATGAAAAGCTAATACAACACCTGGATAAATGTATTTACAAACCAGACATATATAATTTATGACTAAGGGAATAACTACATTTCAAAAAGACTTCGAAAGAGGAACGACCCCAAGCAATTAAAGACAACTAACCTGTTAACCAATCATATAGAAAATCCTAAAGGTACACCTGAGACAACATATCTACTACTCTCTTAATTATCGAGGACTACTCTTCGAGGAACATAAACGATGCTGCAAAGGAAGAAGGTGGACGTCTAGGCTGCATTACATGAACCTAACGGTATTAAAGAAATCAACGAGCATCAAAATATGACCATGGCAGAGTCTAACAAGAATAATAGCCTGTGAAAAAATACTTTCAGCATGACCATTTAATGATTGAGAATGTATACAGTATCTGAGGTTATTATTAATGTTATTAAGAAAGCAATAACAACATGAAAACTTGAATTGACAACTGCAGGACAAAAGCTAACAGATATTAGAATATAGATGCGCCTCTTCCTAGGAGACACTATAACCACTAATGTTTATCGGAGCTATGATACCACTATAAACATAATCAGGATATGTGATGTCGGATGAAATTTTACAGACATAGAACAAATAAACAACGTCATGTATATAGACGACCCGAAGCTATTTTCAAAGTGAAAACGACGTTAACAGTTGGTAAACACGGCCAAGATATTTAGGCAGGAAATTAAATTGAATTCAAAATCTAAAACCGCACTACTAGAGAGCTAAACGGAAATACTAAAGGCAGCAGAGAGTATTGGACTTCCCAACCAAGACGAGATGAGATACATTGAAAACATACTTCCTATAAATATTTTAGAGTTGTGAACCTGACAAGAGACATGAAAGAGAATATTCGAAAATAATACATAAAATGAAAAAAAACACTTAGAAACCAAATTATATGGAAAAGATCTAGTAAAAGCGTATCACGAGTAAAATATCCTTGTCCATTCATAAATATAAAACTTAGGAATCTTAACCAGAAGACTAAGAAACTAATGACCATGCACAATGCGATAAATCCGAAGGATGATATTGTTCGAAAGTAATGGTAAGCATTGAAGACTGTGTTTAGTAAGAATAAGAAAATGATGACACACAGTAGAGAATAGGAAAATGCATAAACCAGAAGAAATAAAGGTTGAACACCGTAGTAAAAGACACCGTCAACATTAAAAATACAAAGAATGGCCAAATAAAAAACTTACAGATGAGAAAGAAAGATGACAATTTAAAACAGGTACGTGAAGGATTCATTAGAATGACAAGAGAAGAGAGTTACAACTACACCTGAACATGTCTACGAAAAATACACCTATACAGAGAAAAATAATTGCTACTGGCAAATTGAATGCGATTACAACTAATTATTTTAAAGCTAAAATAATCAGAACAGAATAAATACAGTAGATGCAGACTCTATGTACAAAAAGACGAAACGGTGAATTACATAATAAAGGAATACAGTAAACTAGCCCCCCAAAAAACGACAAGAATATGCATGACTCTTTGGAGAATGCACTACATTAGGAACTATGCACCCCATTGGATGATGGACAAGGATGCAAGTTGTACTTACACAAACCAGTGACAGTACTGGAAAGGAAAATCCAAAATCCCTCTGTGATCTAGAGGTACATACAGAAAAACTGATCTAAGCAAAGACACCTTATGTGATAATACTCAACAAAAAAGCCAAACAACTTTAAATTGTAGATGTTTCCATTAGTTAAGTGGGTACAAATAAAGGAGACGAAAAAACGAACAAAATACACGTAACTGGCCAAACAACTAAAAGGAATATGGAATATGAAGAAAGTCAATATAATACCGATAATCTAAAGGGCACAAAGAACAGTCCCCAAAAAATGAATAAAAATACTGAGGGAAATTAGAATCAAAGGACATACTTAAACTATATAACAGACGGTAATGATGAATCCAGCTTGAATCTAAAAAATGATATGAATGTGGAAATAGACAAAATCAGAAAAATAGAAATAACAACACCAAATATACTACAATAAATATGATGAATTACCCTCCAAACCCCGAAATAAACAACAAGCCCATTGCAGCAGCCTCGGCTGGAACCACACTGAATAGTCATAAAGAGTCAAACCAACTTGAAATTCCGAAGATACATAGCACTTCCTACACCTCTCCTGAAAATAATCGAGAATATAATGGTCATTTCGTGAGCCATATTGCAATCCAAAAGCCAAAAAAGAGTAATGGAAATTGCAAGCGAGAAATCAATAGTAAACGACTGTTCCTATAATGCAAAAGCAAATGTAATACTTATCGAAAGAGTTAGAGAGTACTCGAAATATAGAGGAACTCTTGTCACTAAGAATCTAGGAAAACACCACCGGTGTTTATCCGTGAACGATCACTTATGATGTCTTGTGTAAAGGCATATAGTGAGAATATAATTATAATAATAATTTTAATTATAATACAAATAATAATAATAATAATAATAATAATCATAATAATAATAATAATAATAATGACAATAAATAGTGTTTAAGCAGTCATCATATAGGACTAAAAGCTAGTATTTCATAAAGACGTGACACGTCTAGTGAATGCTTCGTTAAGACCTTCGTAAAAAATAAAAAGGTGCAATCATTTTATTTGCGCCTGACTTCTGGCCTTGAGAAATAATACGAATCAAATCGAATGTAGGAAGAGCGACGGAGAATAAGAATTAAGATTAGAAAAATAAAACAAAAATGTACAATTGCTCAGATTAAAAATGTTGAATAACTGCAATTACAGTGGAAATATTTGATATCAAGCCAGTCGTGTGACTGCTGGTATTGCACGTAAGATGGGTATACCATTCGGTTTACTTTGAATATTCAGTGTATCAAGATTGGAAATGAGTGGTCAAAAGATAAGCTATTACATACATATATATATATATATATATATATATATATATATATATATATATATATATATATACATATATATATATATATATATATATATATGTTTGTGTATGTATGTTTGTCAACATGTATCCGATATTATAACCTGTTTTTATTTGTTATTTTTTCGTTTTATAGAAATGTGAATACTAAATAATACTGTGTTTTAATCAGTAAATCGGTCATTTAAAATTAATAGTTTCTCAAATGTGACCAAGTCTTTTTTTTTATTAAAAAAAGCGCCAACCACGCGATACACATCCACCCCTGACTTTACTTTTAAAACAACCGTCACAAAAACCTAGCGAATAACTTGCTGTCTCCACGGTAGAGTTATCTCTCCTAAAGAAAGTTACTACAAGTAAAATAAAGAAAACAAGGGAAGTCTTGTTTTAAAACCGATACATTTATTCGTAAGTGTCAGCTAATTATGTTATTCTTTAAAGCAAAATAAATTATTCGATTTTCAAAATTGCTAAAAAAATATATACAAAAATATTATCTTTTTTTAATGTGATCAATTCCTTTTCAATTTATATCGTTTATTTAAAATATTAAAATCTGTTGCATATGTATTCAACACATACATATTAATTTGCCGGAATTGGCACAAAAATATCGTTCCCACGTTTTTTTTTGTGTCGATGTGTAAAATAACAACATATTCTACGCACTTCTTGGCGGAGCTACATACTTCTGGAATCTACCATGATATGAACCTCTATTTTGTGTTTTCAAGATTAATCCCTGAAGTCAACGGAGAAGCATTCTTTAGAAATTCAACAAGGAAGCGGCACTATGTAAATCAACCACTCCTCAAACTCACATTTTAGCATCAATTCAGATAATTAAAAGAGAAACAAAATGCAAAATAAATGCAATTACTAGTTGTATAATCGTTGTCATAAACTATGTCAGCTGGAAATAGATTCAGCGTAGATGTAATAGGTTATCCATGGATATGATCCCAACGAAATGAAAAAAAAACACACAACATTTTTCCGACAGAGAGTACACGCCATTTCATGCGTTGATGCAAGGAGACATCATACGATTAATCATAATTTCAATCAAGTACCACGTTCTCATCTACGTTCTGAGGTACAACAAATGCATAGGGGCACGTTTTGCGCAACTGTGAACAATACATGGTGATACAAACATGATCCAAAATATTTTCGGATGAAATTCTCATTTATAAAATGAAAAAATGAATATAAATAAATAACTGAGCAAAAGAGACTGTCAATCACTCCCCAAATCTGGTTCGTACTGAGCGAGTATAACAAGGACAAAAGTTAAGTTATGAAGACGTGACAATTTTTCAGTGGAGTGCAGTGTAAAAATGTGTTTCAATTTAATGGTTGATTCGGTATATAAAAAACGCAACAAATTATGTCCCCAACCCACCGTCCGTAGAATCTTATCCTAGCGAAAATAATTAATTAGTTTTATGAACACATTATATATTTTTAAAAAATACAATAATATTATTTTTACTTCGACATTAAATGTTCAGCTGTTAACTTAATAGAATCAATGATTTATTCTCTAACATGGCAGGGAGTCATATATTATACAAATTTACGCTAACAAATTTCTGCTTAACTATCCCTCATACGAAGCGGTTCAAAACTAGGCAAGTCTTGTGGGTTGAGTTCCAACCTGAGACTAAAACATACGGAAGTGAAGTGAGTTATTAAAAAAATTGTAAAATCTTGTATTAATGGGAGATATGCAATTCTAACCTTATTTTTACATACAATTTTCTAAAACTGCTTAATTGTCTCTTTCTGGAGAATCAAAATGTATGTTACATATATTTTCAAACAACTTATGAGCGGTGATCAAAGATTTCAGAAAATTTACCATGAAATTACCAAAATATACGACCCATCAAACCCCCAACCGGAGCTCATCGGTAATGTAAATATCATCCCTAAAATTCTAAAACTATTCAGACATATGTGAACATACCCTAGCAATTCCTTGACTGACACCTCCAACTAAAATTATCAAAAATACTTTCGCAATCGCAAACTAAAAAGTGAACATTACTTACTTCTATAATACGATCGACCGGGAAAACAAATGACGTTGTGTTCTCAATACCCAACTCGACGATATTCACAAATCTACCTCAACTTGCACAAATATTCTTTCACTTAACTCGACTAGTATGTACATCAACACATGCCGTATTTAACATTCATTCCATCGTAACACTAATATATATATATATATATATATATACATATATATATATATATATATATATATATATATATATATAGATAGAGAGAGAGAGAGAGAGAGAGAGAGAGATAGATAGATAGATAGAGATAGATAGATAGATAAATAGATAGATAGAGAGATAGATAGATAGATAGATAGATAGATAGATAGATAGATAGATAGATACGTTATTCTCCCTAATAGCATATTATAATGATTTCAGATTCAAACAACTAAAATGCGTGCATTCAACATTTTAACAAATAACATTATAATTTTTCTCTTCCCTTTTAGACAACACACCAACATCATCCATACATCTGTTTAAAAGTTGTGTTTATACTTTTCCTCATATAAATGCATATTTTAACGAATAGAAACCTAATGAGTGTCTATTTCGTCATTTTACAAATGTCTATCGTACTTTCTTAAGAGTTAGTGTTTGTTTACTTATCCTTTGTTTTTGTCATTGCTAAATGTTATAATTATCTGTAATTAATTATAACATTCTCATCGTTTTAACTTTCGTTTAAGATACATAATTATTTTTATTTTCTTAAATGGGTTGTGTACAAGCATGAGTTGTACTACATAGCATCGTTGATTTGTCCGTCGTTATCGTAGTTGTAACGTGGGTTCTTTTCGGGAAACTCCAAACATCCTTTTCGCTCAATGGTTCATGTTACTTTATAGCTGGATAAGTAAACGAAACCGCAAATTGAAAGACAGCGACCGAACAAGGGAACAACATTCCTCGCTACGTATCACACCAGCCTTCAGCTCATTATCTATTTTCCATACATGTATTATTCGTTATACTCTAAAATACTAATCATTTTTTTATTAATTTTACCGAATTTAAAACTTATATTGTTAATGTCCAATTATATAGTCACATTCTCACATCTAAATATGATAACCACCTTTCAATTTAAAGGTCATCATATTATTTACATAAACAAAATATAGGGAGTGCGCTGCGTATTGAAAGATCCATTTTTTTTATTTTTAAAGCAATTATCTGAACATAGATATAGTGTGTGTCAGGTATTCAATGAAATGTCTGATAATTTCAGAAGATAACTAAATATACATTATATATCATGTATTTTAGGCTATATATAATAAATGATAAAGCAGATATATCTGAACAGCAATGGCATATATATGGAAAATCGGCTATATGTGGGCACAACCAGATTATTTAATAAAGTATCTATACTTGACTCAACCACAAACACAATAGTTAGTATATATTAGGCTTTTAAGGACATGTTTAATTAAATATTTTATTAATAATACTAGATAGAAAACTAAATATAATGTAGCGTCAGGTACTTTAGGGCATAGACAATAAACAAACTATATCTGACAAAAGACCAGATATAGTGATTGAATGTGTATTTATAAATAGAGTAGTTATATCTTCCCGAAAAATATATGAATTGTATTTGTCCAGTATTTGACAACATGTATAATTGTTTAATACGCAAGTATATCGGATAGACAACAAAATATATTTCCATGTTTATTCGTTAGTATTTTTAACAACTTTATTAAATGTTGATGTCATGCATCGTCTTAAAACTGCTTGAATCATGGACCAGACTATTGAGCTGTGCGAATTTATTGGTGTCTATTAAATTCAGAAATTGTTTCATGATGCTAAACTCATGTTCCTATTTCCTACTGCGATTATATTGCTTCACTTTGCATTCATTCATTCTACACAAATAGTCGTTCACGTAAAATTATTTGCATTTCTGAAAAATTAAAACTTTATTATATTAATGTCAAGTAATTAAGAGAAGTTTGCCAAACATCCTCTACAAAATACGTTCTTAATTAAAACTCTAAAAACCCGTGTAGGAAAGAAGAGAGAAAGGATCTACATAGAAAATACATGAATATAAAGATAATGATATACCTTAAGAGGATAATGTTAAGGAGCGTTCACAAAAAAGAGAAATACATAGCAAATGTACATAAATATTAATATAGAACGATGGGCGAAATAAAGAGTGAAACTGTCGGACAGGTAAATGTAATCATGATATATAAAGGAAGGAAAAAAGAGGTGAATAGAAAACAGGCAGACAAACATATATAGAGAGAGAGAGACAAAGAGAGTAAAATACATTTAGATATCTAAAGAAAGAAGGAACGAATAAGAAAAATTTACAGACAAACGCACATATAGTCAGTCGATAGATAAATAGAGAGAGAGAAGGGGAGAGAGATGAGAAATCAGATATCCTAATATAGAGACAATAGAAATAGAATAAGAAATAACTAAAAACATACATGTGGTTAGAGGAAGGTGGGGAAGAATAAACAAATACTTACAGGTACACAGAGATAAAGGTAGAGAACGATAGAGAGGTATAGAGATCGAAGTGCGCGTGCGAAATAAAGAGAGAACGCACAGAGGAAGATAGACAGTTAAATAGACCTGGAACGTTTAACTTAAACAAAAAAAAACAAGATAAAAATAAAGGCACTTTATCGTAAATCGTTGTCTACTTTTCGTCAATGAACTATTTATCCATCGTGGGCGACGATCAAGTTTGTTTATATTGGGTCTCAGTTGACATCTCTAGGGACGAGGTGTGGACAAACATTCAATATATACGTTATTCGCGAAAAGAATTCCTTCCGTTGTCCCTGGTCGTTATGAGTGACGAATTACTCAAGTCTGGGGTCTGAGCACTTTCAACCATGTTTATGGGTTTTAGTTGTCTTGTGCTTTATCATGTGTGTGGCTTTGGCTGTGTGTGCAAAAGCTTTTCACGGCATTACTAAAACATACAAATATGTGCGTAGCATTTATTCAGTAGTATATACATATATATGCATATATAAAAAAATAATTAAGTTTATATATTACTGTAATACCAATAATTCCGAAAGCATTAGGAAAAATAGTAAGACCTGGCAAAAAAATGGAATACAAGGCAGAAATTGCAAACCAAAGTACTGATCAAAACAACATATTAATACACATGCAAAATTAACCTACACAATCATTGATCATGATCACGCATCGGTTACATTGAAATGTATTTGGTAGTAAGGTTAAAAAAAAAGAAGAACAGATGAATCATATTAAGATTACACCCAGGATGCTGATATGATATCTATAAGAAAGTTCTATAAACTGTTACTCTACTGCCCAGTAATACGCCGTGGCACACATATCCACTTGTATCGCAAAATGCGGGCGAGCAGAATGTCTGAGTATGAAAAAATCGTAGATATATAGAAATCAATACATAATGACTTAAGGATTGGACATATACTGGGATGGTGATGAGATTAATTTTTACCAGGCTTAACAGATACCGACCAGTGGTTATCAGTGAGAAATCACTTATGAACAGAAAGAGCGAGAGCACTCAGTTAGTTACACTTAAGACTAGAAATATAAAGAGACTTGTAATTCATACTGAAGGGAAAACTGCATGCGTGTTTATCAGTGAGGGGAATGGTAACGTCTTCCGTGAGAACATTTGATGAACACGTAATAATAATAATAAATCCAATACCAAATTAGCTTACTAGAATATAAAGTTTATATTTATAAGACGTTTACCCAATATTGCGCATGGAGATGTAGCGTTACTTAACAATAGATCAGTTTTAAATGGGAACAATGGCGAGATAATTGATCGGAATGTGATTTGATTTGTGTAGACATTTATCTCCCATTGTTTTTACATTATCCCATCATATAAATAAATCCAGAAAGGCACTTAGCACACTTAAAACAGTTTAATTTGAAAACAATGATACTGATTATGTGTGTATCCTCTCAATCAAACACCACGCTGGTATCGATTGAAATCTAAAATATAAAGCCAGAGTCGTGGGCGTGTACGAATACGGTTTACTGAACATTTTATGTGATATAATTCGTTATTTAGTACGGGATAGATGTTAGGGTTTTGTTAAGAAGGTCACTATATTATCTCTCAGCCGTAATTAATGCACAGTGCATTCAAGTTAATCCGCTAAAGGGTCATATGTTATGGTGATTGTTTCGCATTCATACTTAGGTTGTGCTTGTCAAATAGACGAATGCAGAGTCTCTTTGGAAGACGAACACTCGTCCGTTACGTAGGGCTTAATAGCTTTCTACACTACTTCCTGCTATGCGGCATGATTTATTTATAATCCTTGCAGAAAGAAGTTAGAAGGCATCACCAGAAGCATTACAGCTGATGAAATCTCAATATTATGACTACTGTCGTATCAGACGAGTTTACAGAAATATATTTCAAACCCTTTTATTTTAATTTGAATCTTGATAAAAATAATATTTCCTTGTCTCTTTTGATCTTCATTGATATTGCGCATCACCTACAACTTGTCCAAGGTTGTTTATTTTGCATTGAAATATGGCAATCATTTCAGATGGTATTTTTTCTTCATGGTGCTGTTATCGATTAAGTTATCGACAATCTATACGACAGTAAGTTGCCAATGTATTAGACTACTTACAATATATGTTTATATGTAGTTCTTAGATAAAAAAAAATGTTGTCCTTTACAAATAACAGAGAGGTAATGCTCGCTATGTTACCCCAACCAAATATGTAAAAGAATAGATGAACCATCGACAAAACACAGATTTGTAGAATCTCCAAAAATGTAAGAAAAATCTGTCTTATAGCCGTTCGCAATGTGTGAGAGTGTCAATTACAGTAAATAAACTCATGCAATTCATGTCAACTTGTATACGTGTATTACGTGTTCATCTGGTGTACGATTCGTTTTTCAATTCACAATTCGTGACTATGTCAAATACTTAGTGTGTGTGTCGCTATTGCTGTCATCTGTGATCTTCAATCGCTGTCAATTTTCATTTGGAGTAACACAGTTTTTGATCATCCAGTATAAAAACTAATGGCTTATTTCGGGAAGAAATACATATGTTGCTCGTCTAAAGAAAAGATGGGAGTATTGCCTTACATTTGCTAACGGAACTTGTTGCTTGACATTAACTACATTTTATGATGCACTTTCACGTACTATTGTAAACTTAATACGAAAGGCAACGAAACTCAAGATTACGGTTACTTACGCTTTCTGTTATTAAATATATCCAGTATAATTTGGAGATTTTTAGAAGCATGATTAATATATAAATATATATATATATATATATATATGTATATTACGTCCTTAGTTGCTCAAATTAAAGAAATGTATTAAATGAAATCAAAGTATCAGATGGATACAAAGCGATATGTAGTTAGGGGAATAACTAAAGTAATAATTTAAAAATATATGAATGTAATATCCCATCAATATGAATATAAAAAGTATAGAAACGGTCCAATGCAAAGAGATGAATGTGGAAAAAGTAATAAAACAGTTCAAAGTTGAAGGTGTCATTAGAATTGTAGCAGCGGTAAATCTAATGACGTCAAAAGTGATAGGATCCGTTGAATGTTTGAGAAGTTGAACCATTAAATGCGTAAGTAATTCTGTTGAAAGAATTGCGATGTAAAAGTTTGGAATGGCCTTTTTATACATAACTTACATCCTAAAGTTTTACATTACTACCTCGCAATATATATTGCATTTTTACAAAGTTTATCCCCATCTCTTAATCGTTTATATAATGGCTTCATCTGGTATATAGAGCATTAATTCTTTCATGATAGTTTCTAAATTAAAGATATACATAATATCTTTATTTTTCTATTCCCTCTGTCTCTCTCTCCTTCTCTCTCTCTCTCTCTCTCTCTCTCTCTCTCTCTCTATATATATATATATATATATATATATATATATATATATATATATATATATATATATATATATATATATATATATATATATATATATGGTTGAACAGGAGTGCAAACTTCTGTTTGTTCCTTTTTTGATCCAATCTTTCAATTGGTCCGACGAATAGAGTCAAAAAATGGAACAAACAGAAGGTGGCACTCCTGTTCAACCAGATATGTATAAAAGAAGGAATGTTGCCTAACTCTACAATATATATATATATATATATATATATATATATATATATATATATATATATATATATATAAATATATATATAGATATATATATATATATATATTATTTTTTATATTTTCACAGTAGTTGTGGAGTTTACTACGATTTCCATTAGCTTAAATAGCCAAATACGTAATGCAAACAAATATGTCGAAGATGTGTATTTGCTCATTTCTAGAATAACGCGTACAAATGTATTTTCAACTTTACAACTGACAAAAAAATGTCAGGCAGGAAGAACAAGAAATAAATAATCGGTAGAAATATTAAAACGAAAGCAACTTCACTATCTTAAAGACATAAATATATATTGAACCGGAATATTAATGAATGGAGAACCAAATTACCGTAAATTCCAGAGAATCTGTTTATGTGCACAGTGTAATAACCACAATGTGTCAGATGATAATTTTTCGGCATAAATTGGTCTCATAAGATATGTGATGTACGGTTATAGAATTTATCTTACCTTCCTTTAACATTTACAGAAACAAAATATCATAGAGCAAGAGCGGAAAGTAAGTATTATTCCCAACCGAATAAAATTAACACAAAACGAAAAGTCGCACAGAAAGCTCAAAATTTAAAAATCGTATAAACAATAAACAAAAGAAAAGTAAATAAAATATTATTTATCAAATCATGAGAAATAAAAACAGATTACAGAACAGTAAACTAGAGAATGACAATTATTAAGAAATAAATAATAAAATCAGGGAATAGCAAGAATGAATGTCTAATCGAAGATGGTAGCCGTAGGTAAAAGAAAATATGTACTATAATTTAAAATAGCTGACCAATGTGCATATTACGCCCAACGTCTGAAAAGGAACGAGGCAAATGTCAAGACTTAAAAGGGAAGGAAATAGCCCACCGAAACACTCAAAGCCTTACAGTAGTGATAAACTACTGGCTAAGATAACATTGATTTGTATTATTACCACACGGGAATAACTATTCCGCCTCTCATTATTAATAAAACACCTGGCTATCTACGTAAACGTTTATATATATATATATATATATATATATATATATATATATATATATATATATATATATATATATATATATATATATATATACGAAAATAAAAAAAATCGCAGATATATCTACATTACATACTACTCTGTGTAAGCAGAGTAGAATCTCAGAAACAAATGTAATATCACTTTTCAAGAAAGTGATATGAAATACGAAAATAAAAACGTATATATTAACAATAATATTTCATACTAAACACGGGAAAAATAAATCCCTCTATGAAAGAACACCTGCATTCATCTTCTATATAATCAAAACATAGATATTTAAAAACAACTATGTATAAAACAATAGTTTAAAAATTATTTAGAAGATGCCAACTATATTTAAATATTAAGATAAATTTACTTGAACAATATAAAAATTGTAGCTGAGTATTAAACATATATTTGAATCACCGGCAATACCACTTTTTGTGGTACTCGCCTAGACAAGGCATTCCACCTACAACTTCAGTGGTAGTTTATAGGGAACACAAATTCACACGCGATCACAAATAAGCATGTATATTCCGATTAGGTGAGATGGCATAGAGGCACCTAGTAGTTACAAATGCTCACACATATTGTACCGGCGAAGTTCAACGCAGATTAACTACGATAATCTAACAGGAACCGGTGTATTACCGTGATAATTATGTATATAAAAATATATTAAAATATCAAACTCGAGTCCAACGCGTAACCCATTTTTTAGCCTGAACTATATATATATATTTATGAAACATACGTTTAGTAACATTTCTGATTGTTTCTGACATAAATGTTCATTATCTTATTTTTTTCCTCTTTCATTCCTAGATACACAACTGAATATTTATTTAGATGAGCGAATATGAATCCTAGTATGAACAAGAACTGAGATATAAACCGAGTTAAAATAATAGGACACTCTCTTAAATAACGATTACTTGCTTAGTGTACATTCCGCGCCAGACTTTAAGGTTGACGGTAAATTTAACTTGTCAGTTTAACATTGTTTTTTTTCTAATAGTAAACTAGTAAGGATTATTTTATCTTGAGTCATGATTATTTATAAGTGATAATGCAGTCTATGCGTAATCACAGGCCCGTTACTACACGTTCAATGTGAAACCTCTATAGACGAGTAAAAAGCACACTTGTATGTTCAACGTCACACATTATGAGATCATTTGTATTTAAATAATTAAATGTCTACGGAAACATATAAATACAGGCTAATATACTAATCCTACGACGGGATAATATTTGACATTATAACACGCATTGTTTGTGAGTTGTAATATGTAAAATACATTAAACATCAATCAACTACAGAAATATTGCCACTACCACTTTTTTTCCGGGAATTAATTTTCATAAAATACCTTTTTTTGATACCGCCGTCATTATTTTAGTGTTCTGGCTTGCTATTGACTGTTTACTACTGTGAATCCATGGTTTAAATACAGGTAGCTCGCTTCTGATTTTGGGTCATTTGATTGACTATTACATATAACTTTTATACATTTTTATATTTCAAAATGACTTGCTTCTTACTACTCGGACGCATTAATTACAGTGAGCATACATTTTCTTACTATATTTGGTTTTTATTCTCCTCATAGAATTTATCTATCAACATTAGCATGTCCCGTCGCGTACACTTGCGAGTATTTACACTTTCTCCGTAATATAAACTTTCATATTCTTGAATACAAGAATACCATTAACGAACACAATCATATAAATAGTAGATCGCACATGACAGATACATATTTTCTTTCTCTGTCCGTTTTTTACCATTGTAATTATTTTTCGTAACAACAAACTCCACCTTTGCAATTTACTATTATTTTTGTAACATCTAAACCTATCTTTTTCGGCGAAGTCCACTTAAGACCAACAACAATCACAGTTACTTTCTTTTCTTCTTGTCTTAGTGTCAAGGTTTAGCCACAATTATTCAAAAAAACATTACTACTATTAAACAATATCCACCTCATTTTATGTCCGGAAATACACCTAGTATATTTGTCAAACACCTTTTCGTCTTTTACTTATATATTGTTTTTTTCTACTTTTTCAAAACATACTATTAGTTACACTTTGCACTAACGCTAAATAAGCAAAGAAACATCTTCAAACAAACCAAGAAAGAAAAAATACATTAGTTTACACAAAAAAATTACAGTTAGTGATAGAGTTAAAATAGTATTTTTTCTTGCATGACACACGCTAAACTTTACTCATGGTCCCGAATATTTTCACAATAAATATTTAAAAAAAGGAAAAAGCTATTTGCCAAAGAATGCGCATAAACAAGAGTGTATCAATAATTTAGATAATAACAAATTGGTTTTACCGAAATCATTTTTGAAAGATACACAAAATTAAGAAAATACAATTTCTGCAAAAACTGAAGATTAAGACTCCATGTTAACACAATGACAATTACTTCGGTCTATATAGATGTATTATTAACTTACTGTGCACATTTTCACGAATATGTGTGGGTCATATTTAGTACTTTTAGTTTTCTTGTGCAATGTTATTTTATAATTAGGACTAGTATTAAAATGAGATATTACGCAATTGTTATATGATGATTTATATTTGCTTATGTGTGCCACTTGCCAACCTTTTTTCTGTACGTAAGTCATGTGATTGAAATAGAATCTAATGATGTATACCCTTACGTAGTACAATAAACGTAGAGAACTCTGTTTGGTTAAATTTAAAACAATAAATACTTATTTGACAAATTCTTTTAAAGCCTCTAGATTACGTATGGCGAAATGGGTTGGGTTATTAGTGTGTTTAATTGGTATTCAAACATCTCGTTTTAATGAATGAAATTATTATTCCATATTTGTCGTCGTCAATGACTACACCTGAATAAATTTTTTTAGTTAAATAAATGACTTACATTGAAATAGGTGATTTCCTAATTTTCTATTTCTGAATGGATACTGAAATGCACATATTTTTTATTCATTTATTATTTTTTATTTCTCCGAGGCAACGCTGGGGCATGTGCCCTGCTAGTATAAAATAAACATGGGAGAGAGCAAAGTCTATATGTAGTTTAATTAAGCTATTCAAATAATTCAGTATTTAATAAATTGCCAAGATCCGTAAATATAGAGCAATGTCGACGATACGAAAGTAATTGCGTTAAAATATATGAACTTTAGAGGGTTCTTAATAATAAAAATATAGTATTTCCTGCATCTTGAACACACAAATATAAATATATAGCTCAAGGGGCATCTACATACATAATGTACTATGCATTTCATCTTTGAAGTTAGTAGATCCAATAAGTTAACAGAAGCCAATGCTCAAATCGTATATATATATATATATATATATATATATATATTATGACAGTCGAGTCGGCTTTTCCGTTTTTTCTTTATAACTGTTCATACTCGATCAATAAATAGTACACCTAAATGCACATATCAATGAATAAGCAATCAACTCCAACCACAAAATTATTAAATTAATTCATGAACTTTAATATTGAAAACATAAATTTGGTTCCAAATCAAGTTAAACAAGTTATACTGAGTTTACTTGTAGAGTTCTATAGAAATAAGTATACATTTTCTTTTTAAATGTTCGGTAAGTCACTGTCCAGTGTTACTCACTCATCCCTAACTTACGGCGAATCCGTAATAATACGGACGTTTGTTGTAAATTGGATGCGCTACGTGTGAAATTATGATATATAGACAGGTGGGCAATGTTTACGTACTCATCTATTTAAATTGTATTTGTATATGTCACTTATATCTAACAACTAGCAAAAAATGAAATGATATGTGTTCCTTTATCCTCGGTGAATCAAAACTGTTAACAGACGCAAATAAATTTGTATACATGATGTATTAGTCGTCAAGCAAACAGAAAATTAACATCATGAGAAGAAATTTAAACCTTAGAGTTTCTAATAAAATTAACAGGTCTGTCATCTAAAAAAATAAAAGCTACTGATATGTAATGTATAAACATCCAAACTTATTAAATACATCAAAGGTAAGTTGTCTCACATTTCAAATATTCTAATAATCTGCTAGATCGCAGTTGCATTAACTTCGAAAAAGCATGAAATAAAGCCAAGCAAATTTGAAATAGGTGATGAAGTGTTGGTAACTTAATAAACTTTACATTTTAAATATAATTTGTTATTACCAGGTGATTTGTCCAGATGCACACTTATTTCTAAAGTGTACACTTTATTTCGTGTATTTGCAAGGGGTTATTCTCACTGTGCTTATAATCAGGAAATGAAGCATAGATACTGACATTTCAATGTATTGTATTTATAAAAAGATTATTAGCAAAACCACCAGCACTGGTAAACAAGAATGCTCGTCTATTCCACCAGGAGAATTCATGACTTAATATTGAAAAAGTAGATATCTGTCCCACTAGAAGATGGATTAGCACATAGCGGTTCATTAATCCTATTCACAGGGTTTCTTCTCAACACATTATAACGTGTTCCTGACTTATTATACAGATTATAAGGTGCATATGTACAAATAAAACTTATTATAAAAAGTTTAACATATTAAACTATAGACATTTGTTTTTAATTTAATTATTATTAAATCATCGAGATAATGTTTTAGCAGTTATACTTGTATCAATAAATGTGTATTAAATAAAAGTATGTGATTTCAAGGCTAGTAGAAATTTGAATACCTGTGTTTAATCCCTCAGTTTCCTTAGCTTCGAAAAAAACTGAAAAAAAGCCAATCAAATTTTAAATATATGATGAAATGTTGGTAACGTAATAAACTTTTAATTCAAACTATCGTTTGTTATTACTAGGTTATCTGTCCAGGTGCACATTAATTTCTAAAGTTTACACTCTATTTGGTAGATTTACTATGGCTAATTCTCACTGAGCTCTTAATCAGGAGACCAAGAATAGATACTGACATTTATTAAAGTCTTGACATCAGGCTCAGCTGGTAGTAAGGTATAAACTAGGTAGATTAAAAGAATGAGAATAGAAAACACCATCGAGCCCTCTAGTAGAATTGCGCGTATAGTACTGGAATCCTGACTAGACTTACAGCAACTGAAATGTCAAAAAACACAAACAAAATTTATCATGGAGAACTTAATATAAACTGATGTTGCGATGATGAAAAATGACTTCCTTCGTTTATAAGAAGAGGCGGGATCTGCTTAATATCAGTGGAGACTTGTTGTCACACAACCTTCTTGTCGACCTACTTGTTAGTATCAATGAGCGATCACGGTTAGTGACTCCTGTGAACACGTCTAGTTAGTTAATAATAATAATAAAAATAATAATAATCATAATAAAAATAAAAATAATAATGATAAATATGTTTGATAATTTCGCGGAAAAAGGAAATCACGTTGTCTCGCACTTGACGTGAGCATGACGTTAACTCATGAACGCATCACATCTAGACTGCACACGTCCAAAACGACAAAAACAAATCACGATATAATGGAAAGTGTAAAACAATAAACAAGGAAATGACTATTGACGAATATTCGTGGTTATTGTTAAAGATGAATGATTTTTGCTGATCATGTTTAGTGAGGGAAGCGCAGACATTATCATTTTCGAAATATTTCTTGCGCAGTATAATTGGTCCCTACACGATCGCGTCATGTTTCTTCTCTGGATTGAGCGGACATGGCGATAATCGGAAACGTCTATTGTTTTAAATTATTGCATTTCCGATAGATTAGATGGTAGGGAAAAAATATCGTGACAGAATATGGATTGATATCCGCAGCAAAGATATATTGTGCCTAAATAAGCATATTGCTCTTTCATCAGCTAATACAAAAAGTGCGCTACTATATTTTTATATATATATATATATATATATATATATATATATATATATATATATATATATATATATATATATATATATATATATAAAATATGAAACTAAAAGTATACTTTACGTAGATAGAACCTATAATGAAATGGGTTAAGCTCAATATATGAGATAGAGCAATTATAAAGATAGATGAAAGAAGAGGGAATAACGTGTACGAATGTTCTTTCCTTAAGCGAAGGCTTTTCAAAGATTAAAATCGTATCATCAGAGGAATTACATAAATAGATAAGTTGGCAGTGGAGAAGCCAAAATTCAAAATTTGAAAAAAAATATTAAGTAATTGAGAGTGAGAAAGTGCGTGTAAAAAGATATGGAGTCTGTTACGTTGTAAAATGTTCGTTGGTGAGGTGTTCAGTGAAAGGTGATTTACAGAAGGGTTTTTGTGAAGGCAGCATAGAAAAAGTTCAAAAATGAAGTAAATTCAATCGTAGGGTGAACGCACTTAATCGGAAGTAATTTTGAGAATTCGGGCCATTTTAAAATTGTAATTCCTCTGATGATAAGATTTAATCTTTGAAAAGCATTGGCTTAAGAGAAGAATGATAAACTTTTTTTTAAATTTGTTACCGAGTACACCTTGCATTGAACAATCGAAGTTGAAATAAATTTGTCATTCGTACATGTTTATCCCTCTTCTTTCATCTATCTTTATAATTGCTCTATCTCGTATATTGAGCTTAAACAATTTCACTATAGGTTCTATCTACTAAAAGTATACTTTTAGTTTCATATTTCTTATATTTATATATATATATATATATATATATATATATATATATATATTCGTACATGTGTATCCCTCTTCTTTCATCTCTCTCTCTCTCTCTCTTTCTTTCTCTCTATCTATCTATCTATCTATGAATGAATGAAAAGAAAACATAATCTAAAATATGAATTAAAAAGGTAACAGCGACATCCCTACGCACTTAAAATGTTTTCTGTGGGAAAAGCGGAAGTATATGACATAAAACAAAAACAAAAGTGTATAATGTAAACTCGTTTCTTTTCGAGAAAAAATACGTTTTTTTTTTCTTTAAGATAAATTCGTCCATTTCTTAGCAGTTTCTCTTTAATTTCCAATTAAGTTGATGCCTTTTCTCAATATTGTTCTTACCATTTTATTCCACCGCTACGCGGACTTATTGTAAGCGTATATCACTTCGGTACTCGTTTTCTCTCACAAAAACCCGAGGTTTTCATTGTCCTGTCTAGTTTTGACACTCGACACAGGTCTCACCAGGCATTTGCAAGTTGCAACAGCACACATATATAAAAGATTAGACATTCCCGTCTGGTTGTAGAGCTCGCTATGGGTATCTACTATATATATATATATATATATATATATATATATATATATATATATATATATATATATATATATATATATATATATATATTACAAATAGAACAGGGTCACGGGTCACGACGTTAATATATACTCATGGAGCTTTGTCTCCCTTCGTATCCAATCTCATACCGCCGTATACTCGTGCGTGCCTACGCTATCCTCGTGGGCAAGTATGCTGTCGTCGCGATTGGGTTGTTGGCCGGAACGTGAACAGCAATCGATGTTCTTTGTCATCTTTTTAAGCGGGATAACAATCTAACCGCACGCAGTTATTTGTCAAGTAACAGAATTATATCTTGCAGCTATCCGGGAAGTACCGACTAGACTATGTGCTAATATGTAGAAATAATAAGATACACTTAAAAGATATTATCGCCCACAACATCAAGGACACACAACGGGTTCTTATCTTGTATGTCTGGCTAAAATATATTCACGTTTCTACAGCAAACTTGAATAGGGACGTAATGTCTATGGTGGTGTATGCTGTTACAAATCTTCGATTAACTTAATCAGCATTGTATATTTCTGCAGTCGGCCTTGTCGACATGAACAGTCGTCTATTCCAGTTAGATATCATATCTCTCGACGAGAATTAGTGAATGGAGGTGTGTTCATGGCCTTGCTAACTGCTTCTCAGGTTAAGCTGTAAACTTGTGAAAATCTTATGGAAATTCTAAAAACTCTCCGAAAACACTAAGTAATTTGGCGGGTACAATTACTTTAATAAACAAGAAAGGTTACATGGCTTCAGCCCGAAGATAAATATTTTCATCATGGCCAATACGCATTCTGATTGGTCGTCAGCTATTTCTAGCCTCTGGTTGTATTTCATAAAGACGTTTCTATGGACTGGGACTGGGACCGAATATTGTTTATACTCATGGCATACCTTACTCCAGCTGACCTTTTCAACTGTAGTTAACGCAATCACCCGTTTGTTTCTTATTCGTCCTATTTCTCACTACACTTTCCTAACTTTTTTGCATTTTGAATTGATAATTCCTTGTTTCTAGAGTGCATTGCTCAATATATACACTAGTATATTTAATCACCTCAATTTCTTCGTAGGGCATCAAGCATATTGTCACACGTTTAAGTGAAGCAAAACAAAGATATTTGCTGTGAAATGACAGTTATTAACCGTTCGCAGTTCAACGTCAATTGAAGTTAATAATATTCTCACTACGTACATGCTACTATTCGATGCAAATGAATAACTCTGTCCAAATGACAAATTCTATTCCTCGTCTTCGTCTTTGACTTTCCTGTCTATCATTTTAGACGAACGTATTCGCAGTGCTGACTTTTGAGCGTATGTAGATTTTAATCTAGTTATTTCTTCGGTATTTCCTTTTAATAAAATTAGTATGAATAGCCCTGAATCGCAGCTTGCTGGGAAGTTTGAGTTAACTAGTCATTTGCTTAGACTGCATTTCCTAAACCGATCTTGGAATTGTTATTCTGGAAATAATAATCAGCCAATCACAGTTTAAGCAAACCATGTTGCTGTTCGATCATAAGTTCCACGATCACCGATTGGCTCTAAGTTGCTTCATGTGTTAACTAATAAGATACGTTATTGCATCTTTTCAGAAGGATGTAATACCCGAAGGTGCACCTGCAGGAGGAAAATACTAGCATGTTAACATTGAAAGGAGGGAAATTGTGGCAATATTGAATTGATCTAGTAGAATATTATCATCAGAAGTAAACAGTTTTGAACAAAAGTACTGTAACATAAGTTAATCAGGGTGGATGCAACTAGGGTAATGAGCGTAGGAGCACACCTTGATATTTTCTAATGGTTTATTTTGCATCACTGATAACACTTTCATCGTAAAAGTTGACTCTGAAAACCAAGGTAAAAATACATGTATTGATTTATGATGGAAACTGACCAAGTTATTGCTTCACATGTAAATGGAAAATTACTTGTAAACCAGAAAAGTCATATTCGAAATTTGACACGTTCCCATACTCCGATCTTGTCAAACTTTTAGTATCTTGTTGACTGAACCCAACAAAGCACTCCCAAATGTATTTGTCATTTCGTAGGCGTCAGTGACTATATTGACTCGTCTAGAACGCAATAGCCCAGCATCTGAAACTAAACATGCCTGACTTCCCTAAACTGCGAGATATTTTCGTACATAAAAATATACATACAGAATATGAAAATAACAAAGTGAAACTACAGATATAAGAAGCCGTAAATATGAACTCTCCCACGCCAGCAATTAATAATTAACTTCGAACCCATTGAGAGAAGCCCTTGAATGTATTTCATACGAACCTCTATTAATACTACAAATAATCATCACTGTTCACACCCAAAATATTACTAATACATACAGCAGCTCATGTTTCTACTCGATACTCTACCTTCTGAAGATGGTTCAAGAAAGGAGTTACACTAATATAGTATGTTACACATACGGCAAGTCCTCGATTCAGTGTTACCCTGCAATCGAATCACTCATTAGGTAACTTTAAAGGCGCAAAGTTAAAACATGCAAGTATAAGATGTGTCTACTGTTTAATTTAATCAGTCTAGAAGAAAAATGCTGCCAATGAATATGCATATATATATATATATATATATATATATATAAGTACTGTGTGGTAGGGCAGGAAAAACCAGCAGAGTGCTCGATTAATTAAGAAATCCGAGATTTCGGAGGATTAAGAGCGTAAATATTTATTTATAAAATACAGAAATTCAATGTAACATCAGTACCGTCGGTTTCAAAGCGGGAGGTTAATCCCGATTATCGTCAGCTGATAAACATATTCAGGAATGGTGGGACTTATTCGGTCACGTCTGAGATCACGTGGGACGTGATCTGTGTAAAATGGGGGGGGGGGGTTACATATGTGTGCATGAGGGGTTAAATTTAGATTCTAATATTTAAATTGTTAATGTATATAGAATTGTTATTAATTAAAATAATGCAGAAGGAAAAGTTTTTTTTTTTTTTTTATATATAAAAAGTGTAAGAAATTCTGTAGGGTAGGGGTCGGGGTTTGGGGGCCAGAAAGTATAGGGGAAAGACGAAGTAGAGATGCAGGGTAAGACACCGAGGGGAGGGGGGAGAGAAGGGAGGGTCTAGGTGTGGTGAACATTGATAGCCGTTGGTTCTAAGGTTCGGCACCGCCGCTAACTTTTCGACCCCGTATCGTAGCATAAAGTGTAAGAGTGGGGAAGAAGGGAATAATATTACTGTTAATAATAATAGTCAAAATAATAATAATGGTGGTGGCCCGGCGAATTTAAAAGATAAAAATAAAAATAAACAAATAAATAAAAATAATAAGGATAAAAAAATAATAAAAATCCCGCGTGGCAGGGAAAAATACTGTAGGCATAAGCGTGTTATTAAAATAGCACTGGCTATTTGGTGTAACGGTTTCCGGGTGTCAAGCGGGTCCTAAAGTGTGATACTGAGTGAAGTGTGGAGAGGTATAAGGGAATGGATTTGGGGAGCTTGAAAATTTTAAAGGTTAGGTGACTTAAAGCGGAGGTTATGGAAAGTAGAGGATATGGAAGTACTATAGCAAAATTATAGAACGATAAATGAGCCTCGGATCTAACTGACCGATTCACTATCAACAGGTTCGGCTGTTGACGGCCCGAAAGAGCCTGCTACGAATCTGTTGATAGTGGATCGGGCTCTAAGGGTGTATTAAAAAGATCAAATATTTAAGGGGTCCGGCACGGGAGAAGTCTAATGGAAATTGGGTGTCTGTCTCCCGCTTTGAAACCGACGGTACTGATGTTACATTGAATTTCTGTATTTTATAAATAAATATATATATATATATATATATATATATATATATATATATATAATAAAATATTAAACTAAAAGTAAACTTTTAGTAGATAACATCTATAGTGAAGTTGTTTAAGCTTAATATACGAGATAGAGCTATTATAAAGATAGATGAAAGAAAAGTGATACACATGTACGAATGTCCAGATTTATTTCAACTTCGATTGTTAAATGCAATAATAAACATAATGTTATTACCGAGTATACCTTGCATTGAACAATCGAAGTTAAAATAAATGTGGACATTCGTACATGTTTTTCACTTATCTTTCACCTATATATATATAGATATATATATATATATATATATATATATATATATATATATTTATATATATATATACGTATATACATACATATATACATATATATATACACACATATAAATATTTCTACATATATATATATAGTATATCTACAAATATACATATATATAACATACATATAAACATATATATATATATTTATATATATATATGTATGTATATATATATATATATATATATCACACTGACTGGTTTGTTAGGGTACACAATCGATATTCGAAATCTAGTGAGTGGGTTAATTTTCTGCCCTGTAACGACTTTCCTTAAGACGTTACGTTTTGTTCTATAGTAATATCCAAGAAAGCTGCTCGACTGAGCTCCAATAATTTGTACCTTATTGCAAGATATTCACGGAATGTAACTGTGTTTGACCACCACGAAAAAAGAATGCCCTTTCTCTCTACATTTTCTTTATTTAATGCGGACTGTCAATGAACAAGGTTTTTTTCAAGGCCTTTCTATATGTAGAACACAGCATCTCGGGAATTTTCACCTGATGATTCGAACTTCGTCTTCTTAATATGTCATCAAATTCATGCCATAAACGGCCTATAATCAATTATCAGTCCAATACATTAATTAATATATGTACTCACATAGGGTTCTTAATCTTTTTCCTGGCAATAATTTACGTTTGATTAACTGTTATTTTGAGAAGTTATGATCGACGCAATTATTTTCTTAATGAATGAATGCGAATATTTTTCTAACTTATCGTAACTAAATTCTCATGACATCACATTATCGTTATGTAATTCTAGTATGCAATATAACATGGTCAATTACCGTATATATATATATATATATATATATATATATATATATATATATATATATATATATATATATATATATATATATAGTAATTTGAAAACGCCTGGAACCAGCTTCAGGTATTTTTATTTGCATATTTATTTTAGTAACAATTCCTTATAAGTTAGTGTTCTGCAATATACATCTGTAATTTTCATTTTCATATTATCTTATAGTTTGGTCAATGGCAAAACAGCTGATGCCGATGCGATGTTGAGAATATATAATACACTTTGATGATAGCCCCAAAAAACAAACACTTATAACAATGATGTTATTATGGCTAAAACTTTTTAAATGAATGAAAAGAAAACCTATTGTTATCTATTATTATATAATCTTTTAATACGCTGGAAAAGTGCAGTATTGGTTCCGTTATCATAAAATCCTTCCCAGGAAATTGTACTTCCCTGCTAAAGGATATGGAGGTACTCCCGCCAGCTATTAGATCGTCTTTTAGAGGAGGTGAATTTAGTATATGTTATAATGTCATGAGACTATCTTGCAAAGGACTATTTCCTCTGTTTTGCAGGGGGTAGTGTACTATCTGTTCTTTTTCAATTATTCCATATTAACTAGAATTACCTTCTATTTAATAGGGGAATCATCACAAGTATTACTTCCTCTTTTTGGAGTACAGTATAGTATATATTTGTTTTTAATGATACTAGCCCCCCCAAGATGAGTACCTCTTGGGTGTCTTAGTGTACTCTCTCTTCTGATATCATGATATGATCTTTTCAGGCATGAACTCTACCTTTTTTAGGTGCGTTAGTGTTTGTTCGATATGATAGAATTTTCTCAGTCATTACTTCTTACTTTAGAGCTCAGTGTAGTTTATGTCCGTTTACCATGATAACATTTTCAGAGGCTAGCAGAAATATGTGACCGGAGTGTATCAGTATCATAGGATATTGGTACAATTAAATCCAACGGTGACATTGTTACTGTTCTGTTCAGTCCTACAAGGGCAACCATCACTGGCTGTACCTGCTCTCTGAGAATGGGCTAAGCTTTCTGCTAATAGGCTGAGGCGCCAATCCGGGGAATAGTGGCGTCACTAATCAGACCTTTTTGTAGTCGAGACGGCAATTATTCTAGTGCGCTGGCTTACCAACATAACAACAGATGATCTTGTGTCCAACTTCCAAGCAAGGAAGTTAATAATATATATATATATATATATATATATTTGCGTGTGTGTGAACTATCAAAATATTTATTTAACAACATGTGTACATCCTGTGCCCCTTCATATTTTTCCATTGGATTTTATTGTTTACTCGCCAGTACATGTTTATAAAGTCACACGGTCAAGGGTAACAATTATTGGAGGCTTAACCGGCACTCCCTTTTCTTCTAGTTTTATATCCGACTAAGCCAAGACAATAATATACATAGCTAAACATTTGTTCAGGTATCCGTGAATATTCTTCAAACGTTTCTCAAAACGCATTTTCGAAAAAATGTGAGAGAATCTTGTGTAAGTATTGTTTAATCCAGGGATTAACATAATGTGGCAGTAAAATAGATCGTCTTGATCGGATTAAATGAAGATAAAAAACAACACACCTGAAATAATTTAAAACATGTAAATGTATACTGGGATACTGAAAATATAATATATATATATATATATATATATATATATATATATATTTATACATATATATATACTTGTACACACATATATATATATATATAAATATACATATATATATATACATATATATGTATACGCGCTTACACACATACACAACCACTCGCATTTATCAGAAATACCTATTTAAAATAGCATGCATTATCCACTATACAATGCGGGTCCTATAGCTTGATTCCAAGAAAACAGATCTCTTACACGTGTCATAGTGGCACAGGACAAAATGGCGCAAGTAGCAACCCTAAGGGGAGTCGGTGTCCGGAAGGATGCTGCCTTAAAAATAGCATAGAGTGAGATATATATATATATATATATATATATATATATATATATATATATATATATAGAGAGAGAGAGAGAGAGAGAGAGAGAGAGAGAGATATATATAGTGAGACAGGGAGAAAGAAAAGATAACGAAATACCCATGTATTATTTACAACATAAAAATTTACTTGAATCTCAGGAAGATCTCCATCATTCTAGTAATTATAACAGCAACAGGACGCATGCATAATAAGTTCCAGAGAGATACACACAATTGCTCTGAAAAAGACTGTATTGCAAAGCATGAAGTATTCGTTCAATAGAACAAGATACAAAGCTTGTCGTGTTATTCATTCGTCATGAATATCATTTATACTATATATATATATATATATATATATATATATATATATATATATATATATACATACATACATACCTATATATTTTATGAAAACCTATATATATGTATATATATATATATATATATATCCACCTATGTAAGAACATTAAAGGTGAGCACTGTTAGAATATATTAAAAAATATATACATTCACTAAAAAATAGCTGTGATTAAGTTCGTTGAGTTCTATAGAGTGTCTTTATATTTCTAGCTCGCTGCAATTGGCATAACCATAACCTTATTTCTTCGAATCACTTGATAATTTCTCATAACCTAGAAGATAAACAGATGCGTGATCTGTCAACAATTACTCAAGCCGTCCTGAATTATCACTCCCTACACTGATGTTGAGTGTGTGTGCATTTATGTGCACACGTTCATAATAATAATATTAATGTGTCAGTTTTGAAGACGAAAAGATTTTAAGGAGTTAATACAGAAATTATATAAGAGACTGTAAGTCAATTTGGTAACGTGAACGTAGACAAGAAGCTGACAGGTTTCGACACCTTACCCGCTTCTCATCTTCGATTTAAGGCGGGCGAGTGTCGTCGTCTGGGCAGCTGCTGCTTATTAAAGACTGTGATTACCTGATTTTTCTAATTAGGATCTTTTGCATAAATTGTTTTGATTAAAATCGATTCACTCTGACAAAGTACAAGAGGTACTAAAACGCAATTACATTTATGTAAGCTATTTGAAATATTTATAAAGTTTACATTTAAAAGCTCAACCATGTATTGAGCACTCTAGACAAATATTTATTTCTCGTTAATTTTATGAATATCTTCTGACTTGTTTAATATATATATATATATATATATATATATATATATATATATATATATATATATTGGTACAGAAAAATGAGTACAACATTTGTACCGTCGGTTTCAAGCACGGAAAGTCTTAGCCATCCGGCTCTCTTTAGCTTCTGTTCTCAATCTGTTTTGGAAATGTGAAGTCACATAACATTCTCGTTGGGACGCGTTATTGGCTAAGTGTGTTGTGTATGTTTGTTTGAATTTAAATTTAGTGTAATGAAACTGTTGAGATTTAAAACCGGAGGAGATTTGGAGAGATATAATAATATAAGATTAAAGGGAATGAAAATAAAATTAAAATTAAATTAAAATTAAAATAAAATTTGAAATTAATACATAAAAAATAAAAAGATAACAAATAAAAAAATAAAAAAGTTTCTATGTAATTCCCGTGAGCAAATTTTATGAATTTGTATCATTAGCCGTTACTGTTTTGGGGTTTGAAGGTGTACGTTCTAAAAGAAAAAAACCGTTAGTTAATATCGTGTTAAAATTCTTTTAGACATCCCGGAGTAATTTTAATAAAGAAATTGCTAGATCTAAGGGAGGTAACTTTGTTGGAAATATAAAGGTGTGAGGTTTTTTAAATGGATTTGTTAGATAAGTCTAATGACTGATAAATGAATTAAATATTTTTTGAAAGTCGAAGTTTTTGCTCTTGAAATTTATGTGGACATGAGTTGATGAGGTGTTTGTTCGTATTTTTTAAATTTGTTTATATTAGTAATGATAGGAAATAGAGGGGGGTAGCTAGACATCATGTGAATAGGTCAGTTCAGTTTATAAGATGTGCAAATACGGCCCTCGCGACCCGAATATGACAACTTAAAGAAGAAAATACACCCTTAACCATCAAATGGAAAGTAATTGAGAAAAAAAAAACATCCTTCTCTCCAGCCATAAACAGATGTCCTCTATGTGACGCTGAAAAATACCACATTTCAAGGCCCATTATTGATCCGAATACAGCCTGTTTGAATATCCGCGATTAAATTTTTAAAAGATGTATCCACAAGAGACAAGCACACTTCATAAACTGGACTGACCGATTCACATGATGTCTAACTACTCCCAAATTGACCAGTTTATTAAGTTATAATATATCTTTCTTGTTGTATTTTGTTCTTCTCGGATTCTAGAACAAGAATTTATCTAGTCTGGTGGAGTATTCAGTTAAGTGTTGTTACTTCAGGTTACAATACTAGGAGCAGGTCCTCGTATGAACAATTGTATAGCCGTGCTAATGGAGTATTATTTGTGCTGCGAATACTATGTTATTTTGAATATTTGGTCAGGGTGTATTTGTAGGCTGAAGTATCCTCATGTCAGGTTGTTCTGATAAACCCTTGTTAAAAGTGACCGAAGACACTCGCTGATAGTGTCTAGTAGTTAATTCAAACGCTTCAGTAAGTAATTAAAAATCTACAGTAGGTAATGCAAACTCTCCACATTAAATAACGGTATGCAAACTAATGTGCTATGTAAACTAGTGTTTCGATCTCTTTGGGCTGAACGGATATTCTTCGTTGTATGAGATTCAACGGTATGTCTAGATGTAGCAAGTTCATCCTCCCTAAAATTCGCAACCGCACGTACGGTCACATTCAAATTCGACGAGCAGGCAAGCAACAAAATAGAATACATTATAACTTTCTCTCTCTCTCTCTCTCTCTCTCTACACAAACACACACACACACGCACACACATATTTATATACTTATATATATATATATACATATGCACCTATATCTATCTATCTATTTATTTATCTCTATCTCTCTCTCTCTCTTTATATATATATATATATATATATGTGTGTGTGTGTGTGTGTGTGTGTGTGTGTGTGTGTGTGTGTGCGTGTATGTTTATGTGTGCACTTTCTATGTTCACATATATAATTTTGTATATCACTACCACTAACCGAGACAAATATGTTTTTAGTGAAGAGTGTTGCTTAAAGTTTAGTGTATATATATATATATATATATATATATATATATATATATATATAGTCATCCACGGCTGGGGGTTTACATCGTTTTTGTGCGTAACGATACATTTGCATATGTAGACGTATTAATAGAAATGACACAAAATAATGGATGTTTATATCTCAAGTTTTTTTCTTAATCAGAGAACGTATGAGCTTGCCAAAACTGAACTCAAAAGCTTGAACCGTATTAAAAAATAAACGAGCGTTTTGATCGCGATGTAGCCATGCGTGATGGATTTACTTTTTGTCAACTGTCTGCATGTCTGTTCAAGATTGAAAATCTATCCCACGGTTTTGTATTACTGAGAGGATTGCCCCAAGTACAAACGTGTTAAGACAAATCCCGGAAAACTCTCCAGATCGATTCTAATGTCACCTGATTTTAATGGTTAGATGTCAAACTATAATAAACATTTTTTTTCGTGTAAACAAACTTTCGTAACTCCCAAACGGCTGAGCACAAACTTATATTAAAATTGATGTATTATTAATCAGTTAAACGACATGTGTAATGCTATTGGGGGAAAAGCTATGAATTACCCACAACTGACATCTATGGTGTTTGCAATGTTTAAGTTTTACAAACGTAACCCTAGCTCGTGGATGACTATATATATATATATATATATATATATATATATATATATATATATATATATATATATATTCACTAAACGTTAAGCAATACTCTTCACCGAAGAACATATTTCTCTCCGTTAATGGTAATGTTATATTAAATTATACTTATTCGTCTCTGATGAAGGCCAATGTCACCAACATGCAGAAACATGTATAAATAATAATGATGAGAATCATATTAATAAAAACGAGTAATTTGTGAGTGGGCATGAATCAGTCTGAAAATGTAAAGGACAGATTTCTCTCCGTTAGTGGTAGTGTTATACAAAATTATACTTATTCCTCCCTGATGAAAGTCAATGTCACCAACATGCACAGAAATGTATAATTTAGTAAAGCGATCAACAATGTATAATAATGATAATAATCATATTAATAAAAACGGGTGATTTATTTGTGAGTGTGCATGAATCAGTCTGAACACGTAAGGATGAGGCAAACTCCTATTTTGGGCGTACTCTATATTGTATGATATATTCCCGAAGGTATGCAATAAAAAACAATTTTTGGTAAGAGTGAACATTTGCATGATGTTTATTGCGATTAAATAGAATCATATCCATACATTAACTTTGAAAAAAAAAACGAGAAAATAAAATTCCCTTAAAATTTGGCTATGAACGAACATTTTAAAATCAATTTAAATGCCAAATATCATATAAGATAAGATACATTATAAGTTATCATATAGGCAAAGTAACACGCCTATACGATGGAAATAACCGAAATGATCGCCAATAGTGTGATTTTAACCTTTTTCGTTAGCTTGACATTTGACCTAGATATCCTAAATTAAATCAGTTCTAAATTATACTGTTACTGAAAAATGAGCAAATTTTGACGACAATTTGCCAAGCGATTTCGGCGCTAGACTCTATGAAAACAAAAATATCAACTAAAAACATAACTTCATTGGCCGGGGAAATACACTAACAAACAAAAATGCAAAATATATAGACACAAACAAGGCATCACGGTTATATATTTGATATTGATATCAAATACCTGCTTTAATTATTTGGTTTTACACCTTGTAATGAATACTAGTGTGATCACTCGTCTGAACTTAGTTTCCTCCGAATGTTCCTATATCCACATAAACACAACTAGAACATTTACTTTAATTAGGAATTGTAACATACATACAGTAAAGTTGAAATGTTAGTTAGTAAACGTTTTAATGCAATGAGAAAAGTTATGAATTACTGTTTTAATTTAAAAAGAAGATATTCTATTTATATTACAAACTAAATTGCGAGTTGGTGTATTTAGTAATTGTTAATTATTTGACTTAAATTATATGACTATTGAAGTAAAGCATAAACTCAATTTATAAAATCTAATAAAAAATCAACTTTTTATTAATAAAAAAGTAGTTCTTGTGTTTTCTCTGAACAGGAATTCTCTGATTATTTATAAAGTAGTAGCTGGTTTGAATTGAAATGTTCGTAACGTAACGACAGGGTAGGTGTTAGCCCCAATTTATTTCTCTAATTATATTCGTTGAGGTGTGGGGAATTTTAATTAAGATGAGGAAGACATATATAGAAAGTCTGACACAAACATTTAGTATGTTTCTATCTACGGTAGATTCGCCCCAACCTGAATTTAACACCAACACAATTTAAGAAAAATAGAAAATAAGAACAATTATTGCTATGTGAATGATATATTTATCGAAAGTCTTTACCTAAAATAGATGAGTTTTTCATTTTAAAATTGCATCATTATTTTGGTTTTGAAATTTTAATATAAAATATAATTACACAGAAGTTCATAAGTTGGTATTTAAACAATCGTCAACTAGCGCAATACATGTAAATTTACTCTCGTCTTTCACATATTGACGTACATATTTCTATCTCACTGGTACATAGCAACATAATGAAAAACAATAAAAATGGTAAAAAGTCTTGCTTTAGAATGACATATGTCATTCATTTTATAATTGCATCATTGTTTTAGTTTCCTAAGTTTGACATATATATATATATATATATATATATATATATATATATATATATATATATATATATATATATATATATATATGATTAGATATCACGCAAACATCCTGGTAGATGAAGGGTTTATAAAAGCAAGATGAATTATTTAATGAATTAACGATATTATTATTTAATAAAAATTGTGTATTTTATGTTTTAAAAATAAAAAAAGAATATTACTATTGAATAGTATTATGATATAGTAATAAGAACATGTTACGTGTACTTTTTGTATATAGTAGTTTAGTTTTGCGTATCAGCTACCAGGGTAAGTAATGTGTTCAACGTGAAACAAAAATGATAAAATTTAAACTCTGTGCGGTTTCGAAAATATATTTAATTGTGGACTAAATTTAAGAAAAGTGTTACTTCTAATCGTTCAAAAGGACATCAGTATATAAACATATAAACATTTGCACTTCATGTCAATACTTTTTAGAGATTTAACAAGCGGGTTTGTTTGACTATCAAGAGATAACTCTACATCATTTAGAAAAAATAAAATGTAAGTTAGTATCTTATTATTTTTTCTATATATAAATAATTAATTTGTGTTCAAATGTGCATTTTTCTTAATAAAACATAAATAATTGATTTAGGATGAACAATAAATTTGTCTATGTAGTCACACATTTTTATTCATTTTTCAGACGCTTTTAGTTTTAAATAAAAAAGGATTCTCGTTACGACACGTGTAAGAATACTTTCAATGATATAATTGCTTAGATTTGTAATCAATTCTTTTTTGTCTTTGAATATATTATTTTCTATTAATGACTTACAGGCCGGACAAAAAATCCGAGGAATGCAGACGATCAAAAAGAAAAAAAAACATATCAAAACAAAAAAGGTTACACAAATAAACTAAACCGATTCATAAAAAAACTATATCTATCATATAAAATTAAAAATAATAAAATGAAATATCATTGCGGTTTTCGTTTCCAACTTGTCCAAATCTCAGTGCCATTTTATTAACTCTCTTAAAATAAGTTAATTTTATGTCAATGTTACTGTTTTCAAATAATTATACAATTTTTATGAAAGTAAGTATTTTTAAACATAAATTTAGTTTCTTACGGCTTATAATTACTAATTATCTTGAAATGTTTCCAGAAAACTATTATTAATCTTTCAAGAGATTTTTCAAATTTTTTGTTAAAATTTCAAATTTCACTGAATTTATGTGTTTTTAGTCGCTGTCAGGACAGTTTTCATTGTAATATTTATTTCCAGACGTAAAATAAATTTACTAAAGATTAACCAAATTCTACTATTTTTTCAAACATAATCAAATTCTCACTGAAACGAATAATACGATATTGTGATGAGTCCGTTCAAAATATATATTCTTTTTAAAACACTGCCTTATTTGCACGTTGCTATATAACATATATCAACGAAGCCATTAATTTATTTATGTTTTTACAGTATTGATAATCGAAAATACTAAATACATTTTACTGAAGAACATTGCCATAAAGCTAAGTGTAAGATATTTTATCCACCGACTCATGTTTCGCCGTCGTTACTATTCAATAGCGCCCTCTGCCAACTGAGCTAATCAAGACTGCTAGTGGTAGAGAAAGAGAGGAGAGAAATGTATTAATATAAGTATACGCAGATTAGAGTGGTAATATTAAGATATATGGTGTGTGTTTCGTCTCATGGATACCGTCGCTAATATTCCTCGCACTAACTTGCTCCTTTTCTGGGTTGTATATTTTGTATAAAATATTTCTTGGGAGATATTTTTTAATTATATAGGGATATCAAATGAAGTTAACCTTCTGCCCAACATGTATCTTCTCAAGAGGACAACCTATTAAACGAGGTTACATTTAGGGATGCTTGAACAGAATACAGTCTGAATTAACAAATACCCAATGAAAAGGTCTTGCACGAGACGAAAATTAAACATAATTGTCATCGAGATACTCCAAACCTTCCCGTATGAACTCAAATCTCGAGAATAAGAAGCAGTTGGGAAGAAATTAATCAAATTTAGACTTTCTATTGTGGAGTTATTGGCAACAATTTTCGCCTGATTCGCCCGGCAGCGAGAGGGGCGAAGAATGTAATGGCGATCAGCAACCCCTTATGGTGATCCTTACGCGCGTATTTAGAAGGAATATTTTATATGGAAACACAGTAATTAATAGTTATCACAGGCTCCTTAAAATTCGACGTGCCTCTTCGCATTTTCACGTCGGATGTGGGGTGTGACATCACTCAGTTTAACCTTGTCTTAACCTAGGCACACTGACCATGAACTCAGCCCTGTCGAGATGGAAAAAGATTGGAAAGAAAATGTGTCGCACAAAAAATATTACCAATGCCACATGGATACGATGTTTCCATTCCTTTCGACATTCTGCTATTTATTTTTAAGTAAGATATAAATTACCATTTTCTTTAAGATTGCCTTTTTTTTATTATTAACATAGTTCACCCCAAACAAAGCAGACCGCCATTGTATACGTAAGGGGCTGTTGAGAAAGACGGTGAGAGTTACTTTTATACCCCCTTATAAAAGTGACTCTCACCCTAAATTGGGAGCTGTGCAGCGAGATGTCTATTTACCAGCTACGAAGGTTGGGTGTTGTAAAGTATGTTTAATTATTTGAAAGTGAGCTGAAATATCTGTATGCGACGGATTATACATTATACTCATCATATAGATATGTTGTCAGTCTATATAATTGTTAAATTATACAAAAAACATAAAGTTTGTTTTCTTTTTCTGTATGTTATATTTATGTTAATACATGAATTATATTCATAAGAATACTTTTTAATTTAATTTAATCGTGAAAAGAGTTTAATTAATAAGCTAAAGAGATACACGCCGTCATCGATACACAGTTTATCGCAATATTTTGTGTCTATATTTATTGAGCTATTTTTAAAAATTAAAACTGGATTAAACGAAAACCTTATCTATGGAATATGTTGTCTGTAAGTGCAAGACCACTCTGACTAGAGTCTGTATTATAGCATGTGTAATTAAAACCTCTGTGAATCGGTCGATTATGAAATAGAAAAAGGTAAATAATGAGAATGGTTTTAATCAAGTCGAATTTTATAGACTAATTTTAAGGGGCACTTATTGCAGTGTTGTTTAAGCTAACTTAGTTATAATCTATGAGGATAGAACGCTTTTCAGTATCTAGGTATCTCTACACTAGAAGGCTGGAATTTTCCTTCTAGTCGGTGTATATGGGTTATTTGTAAAGGGTGTGCATGTGCCGTAAAGTAAGCAGAACCGTGGACATACTCATCAAACAATCACAAGGATAAATACATTCAGCGATGTGACAGAAACTGAAGCGTTGCAGACAGTGCGAAACCTCTACTGTCCAAGAGGATGAGCGTAGTGGTTGGTGCACCGGCCCAGATGTGGCAAAACTACTCTATTCATGGACGAATAATGAATACTGTCGTTGTAAAAGGTATTCTAGATCGGTAGAAGGAATGAACATTCATTGTGGCAGACTTAGCAGTAGAATCTATGTACTTATTCCACGTAATATAGCCTGAGAATGAAAGGTCCAGCAAGTTGAACGTTTAACTACCGAGAAGTGTGCTATCAGCTATATGCCATCTAAAATAAAACCCAAGATATGCTTTACGAATTACCTGTTTTTATTTACTCGAATCAAATCTTGCTGTTGTTAACTTTTCAAATGTAATAACCTAGCTTGATTTGAAGTCAAATAGTTGAATAATATTCAATTTTAGCTTAGAGTTTTAAGGTTCTAATCTTGACTCAATCAATGAGATTTAAATAATTATATTAAGATTGTTTCCGTTCCGATATATGCGAATGATGGAGTGCTACTATTATATAAGGTGGAATTAACTTGAACTATCAAGAGTTCTCCTCTGAAGACAATCAAACGGCCAGCAATTCCAATGTCATTACTATGCTTGATATTTTCTAAAGAACACTTTCCAGCCAACCTACCTGAAAGTTCAAGAACTTAGAAAAAAGTGTTTATTTATTGACAAGTCTGACACCGAATAAAGAAACTGTGTAGTTAAACAAAAATATAACTCTGTTAAATGTGTTTTTTCTTGTCGCATAATAACTAAATCATGTGTATATATTTGCTTTTATTCATGCCACGTTTTACAGGAAACAATACGAAACACATATGGTATTGATCCGTCTTATATTAAATGGATTACACCTACTTTAAGCCGTTTTAATCTTATTATTATTATGCTTTTTTAATTTTTAATCTTACGTTTTTGCTAAACAATTTGAAAATATATTTTTCGATTTATTTATGCAATTATCCATTTACTTTTGTTTTTATCATTCCATCCGTCTTGCTTCGTTTATTTAATGGTGTTAAACGTGAGACATCGTTTGTGGTGACGAAATAGTTTGTAACCAGATTTATTGTCAGAGATGGGCCCTTTCTTGTTAGTTCCATAAAAAAACAAGTTTGGACGCATTAGCCGTTTGAAATTCAATCAATATTAAAGTAAGACAACATAAAGCTAACTAACATTAATATGTTGTAGAAGGTCGTGTTGATTATGTGTTTATTGACGGTCAATTTGCATGCCAATGTATTTTACAACTAATTTCTCGTTTCTTATTAAAAATTCTTCTTTTAATTTTGTCGATTATCTATTTTTGTGTATTCATAACTAACGAGTAACCAGACAAATACACTAAATTTCGTTTCTTCTCATAAAACAAAATAATAATTTTGCAAATACAATTTTTGTATTTTTTTCTTAATAATAAATACGATAAATGTGTATGGAAATATTACGTCACATTTCAAATTCGGTATAACATATTTGTGTTTGCTTTTTGGCTCCATATCTAAGTCTTCTAAATCATCAATAACATTCCATATTTGTGATTTCATCTGAGAAACAAATTAGAAACGTTTTTATAAACTACCACTATATGTTTCCAAACCACATCAAGGATGTCCTCCTCGCAGTTGCCAGTGAACTACACCCACACTAACACCCCACACACATCCACCCCCGCATACATGTATATACTTTATTTAGGCAGCGATTACTTATATATATATATATATATATATATATATATATGAAGAGAGATGAAGAGACAGAGAACTGTAGTTCCTGTCTGTTTTTGTGTAAGTACACGTCTACTTTGTGGGTTTAGGTGATATACACATATGTTCTATACATGAATTAATTTGTGTACTTGTCAAGTATGTTTGATTTTGATGAAACTTGTAAAATACTATCGTTTCATTTGTGTTTGCGCTGGCCTTCCATGAAAAAAATATAATAATACTACGGCATTTTACTTCATTTCTTTGATTTAACTAGAAAATAGTAGAAATTAAAAAGACAATTCAATAAATGGTAATATTAAATTCAGGTACTTGAGCATAACCTTCATTTACAATTTTCCGTAATCACTGAGTGTTCGTCCTATGTGTTTAATACTATAATTAACTAAAATTGTTTCAATTAATGACAATGCAAGCTTGACATATTAACACACTTTATATACGGATAAGAATAGATTAGTTTGTCAGGAAAATATTAAAAAAACAATATTATTATTACTACTACTACTACTACTACTACTACTACTACTTCTACTACTACTACTACTACTACTACTGCTAATGATTAATATGATGTTGGGTGATGGTGTTTTTACATACATAGACAGAACTGTTAAGTCATTGATTTCGTAATAATCAACATATAGACGGCGATCGAATAGACCGTATACGTATTTAATTATCATAAAATGTAATAAAGTTTTAATTGAATTCTGTTTAATTGCTCTTGAATAAATTAAAAATAGATAATTTACGCTAAACCACAGAACAATTGAAGTTGCCTGTTTTACCTGTTAAATAAATATCAACGTTTTTACTCTTAAAAAACGTCACATCAATATAAGTATTCTTAATGTATACAATAAGTATTACACACATTACTTGCTTATCCATAACTATAGGCTAAATTATAATACACATATTTCCTACATATAAGTACAATCAAGAGCGGGAACGGTGTTAGCCGGGTTACTATTATTTCCTAAACAGATAGGAAATATACTTAAGCAATTATAAACCGAAAATAAAAGACTTTTCAAAGAGTTCATTTGTTGCAAGTTCACTAAAAAATCGATGATTTTCTAAATTATTTCGGAATCATGCACAAAATCACAGCGGAGACGTCTTTTCCATAGGTACGACTTTTACTCAAGACATTTCTACAAAAGCTTTCTTAACATATAATCCACGTTTTATTAAAATAAAATCCGAACAGAAACCTGTTATTGACATTGATAATCTCGCAACTTCGCTGCCTGGTAATTGAAGATAGTCGGAACAGTAGTATACATTATTTTTATCAGGAAATCACGTAACACGGTTCCATTAGAATCTAAGATTGGAAAAGCCGCAGAACTGATTCTACTACGGTCGGATATTGTCTCGGTCGATAACCGACAGCGTGATTACAATCGTCAGTAATCAAACGCTGGAACTTCGGACGCACGATGGCGAAATAATAACAATGTGCCGGACAAAACTCATATGCATTTCTTGGAATTCATCTCACCTGTTGACGTAATAAGCGCAGAGATAAGGGGCTTGCTAATACGACCAATTAATTAGGGATCTAATATTAATATGGAAGATCATCATTTCTGCTGGGTCTTTCGCGCTGTGCTGTGCTTTCGTGCTGTATTACACTGCACTTATTTGATGCAAGTAAAGTTTATTAACTTCCCACACTCGGACAGGTTAGACACTATATCATTTTATAGTGGGGAGTCTAGCTCCCACAAAAGCGGATCAGCAATATACTGACTTGTAAGAGAAGTGTAAGTAATGTCTGGTACGATATTCTCATTAAACCGACGGTAATAAGTACTAATTTTGATCACATAGATCTAAAACTACATATAATCGTATTTTTACAAACATAGATTTATGCACAATCATATAGCTATTAGAATAAAACAATACTACAGGTTATTGAATGTATGAAATACCTGGATTCATGCCCAGACGCGAGGTTACGCCTTTCAGTATGATGAATATGTACATTTTGTAATATGATCAACCTAGGAGACACAAACTCTTATTTATAATCCGCGACTTTCACCATCCCTTAGTGTTCTTCTCTCTGCGTGCCACTGCAACTATATTTGTAGGCAGAAAGCGTGTAATGCGTAATGTACACATATTCTTACAAGTCCCATGACGATAAAATCGCAGGTTTAACAACGGGAAAGTATACAATGCATCTGTGTTGGATAATACCCCGATGGGGCACGACGCATCTTGAAGTGGACATATCAGTGGGAAATCGTTTAGGTTGGCTTGCGCAATTTAGTGCGGGAAGACCCGTACATCCGAGTACAGAATAGACGGGTTGTTACAGTCAAGGCTCACAGACGTTGACAGGCCACCATTTTGATGAGACTATTTAGGTCGGGAGTTCAAGGGAGTCAGGCTGTGACGAATGCTCTTGTGCATGGGGGTCTGTGACGTAACCGGCGTTTGTGCGGGCAGCTGTGTATTGCTAGTCTGATTAGTGGAAGCAAATCGAACAGACGTGTTTCTCTATGTAGTCCGAAATTAGAAATGGAAATGTATTTCCCTAAGAAAATACATGCATGAGATTCCTTCTTCTTTGCTAAGGACTTAAATAGGAATTAACTACGACGAAGCAGTAATTTGGTCTCTCCCTCGACGTCAGTAAGGACTCTCCGTGGCCGATATAAATTTAACGCCAGAAATAAACAAATGAAAGTTTAAAAGATTATTGCCTCGTGAATTTGTGCTATAAAGGTTTTGTTGCAGACACGACAAACGGCGAGGTTCACGGCAGAAAGAAAGAATGAATAATTCAACCACATAGAGACGGCGCCCCTCCACTCGACGAAAGAAGAAAAGGTACGGGAAACTAGACGACATCGAGACGACACCCCTGTATGCGACGAGGAAAGAAAGAAGGTACGAGGAATTAAAAGGTATGCAAAATATACATTTTTGGTGTTAAAAATGACCAGTTTTCAAACGAGTACTGCCACGGCCAACTCCGGGACGGCTATGTCACATATGGCGTTTGTCCTTCATAACTAAAATAATGGTTGTCCTCTTCCCCTTTCCACCACTACAAAGATGCCACCATTTCATTAGTACATGCTATATGCTCCATAACCTGGTAGTAAGTGTGTTATTAATAGAATTTACAGCAAAGGGTGCTGGTAGAAGGCGTTCTGGCGTGTCGAACGTCTTAGCATTCGTAATTTTTTTAGTGAGCATATTGTACCTAATAGATGCAAGAGAGTATTTCTGATCCTCATTGAACAAAGCTACCTATTGTTACATCCATTGGTTTCCGCAACATCTTTAATTTGGTTTTGACAAGATAGTGCTTTTGAACAGTCTCTCATTCACATTTCTCTCTTTACGATTCGTTATAACCTTAACGTATTTTCTATTCGGAAGACTCTGGACAGCACATTACACCCCTTAAAACATTCAGAAACTGTAACAGAGAGTTACTAAAATAAAGATTGGGTCCAAACGGGACGCCGAATTGTCATTTTGGTATTTTCATAGCAAACAGTCCAACACGCACGAGAACGACGCGACGTTTACAATCAAACTTTTCGTCCAGAATTTGATTCCTTTTATATTTTATTTTTCTTCTTTCTTTTTCTCTTTGGACTCGACGTGGTCACAACGTCAACCTGTCTTGCTCTTTCCCCAGAGCAAAGTGTCTAAGCTTTTTATGACGACGAGAATTAGTCCATGCAAAACAAAGCTCATTTGCATATGTGAAGTCTCGTCGCGTGACAAAAAGCACACGTTTCTATTTGGTTACTAGAACACCCTGCGTTCAATCCCAGATGGACAATGCACGGTGCAACCCTCACTCTTTTTCCTTCTGGACCTGCATGGTAGTTGCTACAGAAACATCAGATCATTACACACTGAATCGCCAAGTACATGCGTTCGAATTTCGATATTGTAGACGTAAAGTGAAAATTAAGTGCAGTGCAATTATAAACATAGACATAGAACAGCAAGAGAACTCGAAGGTCATTGTTGTCTTCCATCTCGACGTAAACATCTTGAATAACTTCACAACCTATATAGCGCTTTCGTACCATGATTAGCTTGATCAGCGCCTGCTTGTTCGCTGCATTCTTCTAAAAGTCCTTATTTTTCCTAGCAAAGTGTGTCTCCTAACTTAATGTTCAGCTTACGTGTGTTCAGCTTTCGACCTCGCCGCTGATCACTACAGTATTTTATACTTAGCCTAACTTCATAAGACGACAGTTGCTTTCCTATAGTGTTCAAAATTAGATTAGACATACTCGTTTGCAATCAAACTGTAGGTACTCATCTTCTACCATTTCAGACGATGGAGAAGAGACCCTCCCTCCGGTCTAATACGTTGTGCTCTGTTACTGTTACGGTTGGTGTCACAGAACTGTCCGATTTTATTTCAACATCTGCCAGCTGCAGTTTGTCAGCTTGACTTAAGATGCGCTTACCTTCGAGCAAAGACATCGGGTAGAGACAGGTGTTATAAGAGGTGCAACATTGCAGCCTTTGATCAGCCACCGTTGAGACCACGAGAAACATCTTGAATATAAGTGCTGGCTCTATGTTACACTCTACAATAACTTTGCCGTTCTTACTCGATTCTAACGTGTTTGCCTAAATTTAACTTTGAGAGTGTAATTAAAAACTGATTGTTCATCCATCTTCTGTAAAATGTCTTTTCTGATTACGAAATGTCTTGCACAGTGACATTCTCATTTGCGATAACTTTTGTAATAATAATGTGTAACGATTCATCGCCTGAAAACGGTTTAAATCTGTCGAGTGGCTATACAAATCTTTCGAGGTCTGTTTCATCTCTTCTTACCTGAGAGACACATCAGTATTAATGTTGTTCGCTTGATGTGTAACTTCGTGCGATTAGTTCTTGCATAACGAGGTGGTTATCGGATTACACAGTAGATAACATGGCCCAAAGTGTTTACTGGTGCTCGGACATCCCAGTCCTCAGTGTGAGCACACCTTGACTTTTTAGCGAGCTCATTAGTGTTTACTCGATGACAAGATCGTTTCAAAGACCAGTTCAGTATTGGAGACTGCGTCTGGTTACGTAATACCCATACTTAAAATGTTGATGTACTACAGAGTTGTCATATTTCAAGGGACACATCTTCTCAAGATATAGAAGAGTCGACTTCAGATAATTTGATGGCCAGTGGCTGAGAATATTTGTTGGCAAGCGGAAAAGGCACTGAGATGCAGTTCCCAAGACCCGATTTGATCAGCTGCAACACGTGTCCTAGCAATCCCTTGCATGTGCTGATAGTTTATCAATAGTTTGCTAGTTTTAGAGGTTTTTGTCAGCTTATTCCATTGTTAGACGTACTGTTGTAAGTCCTGCCAATACAATCCGATTCCAACAACGACTTCAAGTCACATTTACTAGTCTCAATAAGCATGTACAGCCGCTATAGTTCATCTACTTGATCCTGAAAAACAGGTACATCCTCAATGATTTTGACAATAATCTGACGTGTGAGACACTGACCCACCAACAGGTGGCTACGAAACGCTCGTTGCACTGATTTTCTCGCTCATCATGGGTACGGAATTTTCACTATATACTGTCTCCACGATCTCCTCCTATCTACTATCTACCAACGCTTAACAAATCAATCTAATATATGTAACGTGTTTAGCAATTGTATAACATTCCTTATTGTGGTACTATCTGGAACAGCGTTCACAATTTCAGAACCTTCTAAAACAGAGGTTAATCAAATTTAATGAAAGTTGGCATGTTGTGTTTTTACGAAATACTGGATAGGTAATCTAAGATTGACAGGATAAGTTGTTATCCACCGTATGAATGCCTACCACAGGGAGAAAATCTATCGATGATTTTCCTGGATACTTGCACTCTTAATTCATCAGATGTGGCATGCCTTGCCAGCTGGGAGTAATCTGATTGAAGCAAAATGACATTTTCCCAAAGATGTCTACCTTGCGATAACATACATCAGATGTAAGGAGATAGTGAAATTCAATGCCAAAGTTTACTTTTTTTGAAAACCGGTAATCTATGATTGTTATCTTCGTAATTTTAACAAATTTCAAGTGTTGTGTTTTTAATCTTGGTATGCAATGTCTGACTTGCTTGGTGTTGTGATATCCGCAATAACATCAATCGCATATAAGGTCCCCTTTCTATCCAACTTTATAATGCCGTAATCAATATTGTTTCCCGCAAATAACAGGGACTAAATGCCATCTAACACATCTGGAGAAGGGGAGCATACCGCGTTCACTTCACACCTTTGTACCTCTGAGTATGATGAAGCAAATACATTGTGAGAAAGTATCGATCAAGGATCGTGGTCTGTACAAGTAATACATTTTAGCCGAGAGATCCAGTCGTAAAGGGGGCAATTACAGCTCTTGGACACACTTCTTGAACAGCATCATTTTCAAAAGCAGCAACTTTTATTGATGTGTATTTCCCAACAACCATATGCTACAACAAAAACGGATGAAGCTTAATGCTTCCACTAGTTTCAGTGCAGCCGTTTTTTAATATGTCTCCTCCACTGGCGCCACTGGCGTCTTCATGTCAGCTTTCATGAGTTTCGCTGAGATTTTGAGAATTGCTAATATTTTGATCTTCATCATCGTTTGTTGGAGGTTAATTGTACTCTTCACAGGTTTCATAGTAAAATCCTACTATGTTTGCGACACCAAAATGGCTTTCGGTCACGAATAAAGAGTTTCCATAGCGACTTATCAGGTTTTCCAAAAGGTACTGATTTCAATACGCAATTGATTTATTACTTCGTCAGTATTTCCCCATTGTAGCGACAATGTTTGATATCGTTATCTGTTTCCTATCGTTATCTTCAATAAAATGCACACACCCTTTCTAATTCTTTATCTTGGTCGTTGTCTTTTGGTTGTCCACTTTTTCGTCGTTTGCTTTATTCAACTAGCGTGAACTGTCTTGGAATGTTCGCATTGTACGGGAGTTCACGTTCCATCACTGGTGATACACACAGTTTGCACCGTGAAGATCACCACCAAAATATTCGATCGGACCTTCAACAGTAGTGGCCCATTTATTCCCTATTGTTGTGCAACGAAGCATCTACATCAGTCTTCACATAGCAACTCCGTCCCTCACTTTTTCGTTTATAGTTTTTTTACACCGTATTACTTCCTGAAGCACTAATTTCTCAAAGCACCACATATTTTTTACTGTCCAAATATCGTTCGCATAAGAGTTAAGGTGTCCCTGCTGGCGTCTGAACTCATGTTTGACTTTGAAAATATCCGCAAATATGTTAAGTTATTAACCTAAAATGTAATCTTCGAAATTTGCCTTTTTCCAATACTATGATTTTGTCAAAATTTTGTATGTTGTAAACAAGACGAAGTCTAATATAAAACCAGCAAATAATTGCAGTTTCTTTTTTAGTTTGGATACTCTGGCGGTATATTGAGCCGCCAATTCGTTTCAGATATTGATATGTCATAGAACTAATACAAGGTTGTTTGAATAACGTTTAGCAAATCATTAAATAAGTCCCGAGCCTAAATAATAAAACAAGTTTTAGACTAAATTCGACTATTAATCAGGATGGTCTACTGATTCAAACACTTCACTAAAGATTAGATACCTTTTTCTGTACACGATTTGTCTATGGCCTTGAAATACTCATCTGTTTTCAATATTACATTTTATTGGAGCCAGCTCAAACTTAGTCATTCATATTGCTCTACTTCTTACACTGTGCATTGTCTAGATTAAATTGTACTTGTCGCTTCTGGGGTGTGACCCCTGTTAGACGGATTTCTTCCATCAGACGCACTAATAATGTTATATAATATTCGCTAGATGGGCTTCTTCCTTCCACAAGATAATTGATGAACTAAGTGCATGCGCAACGCAACATACTAGTGACAAAACTTGCCTTCTGATATTAGCGATTGTGGTCGATGTAAACGGTCACACCTGCCTATCTTCACTCATGTGGCTGTCGATTTTATCCGAAGTGAAGCAATATATCAATGTGTTATAGTATTACAATACGTGTGAATCTAAATAGAATAATATATATATATATATATATATATATATATATATATATATATATATATATATAGAGAGAGAGAGAGAGAGAGAGAGAGAGAGAGAGATATTGTGGTTGTATTTAGGCAGAGTTTTCTCATTGTTAAAATGACAGATTTCGTCTGTTTAATTACACCTTTTTTATTTTTATTTTTTTCTGATGGTCTATTTTGTATTCAAATCAAAAAAAAATGTTCCATAGGTTTCACAGGTTTCACGAACGTTTTCGATTCTTCGTCAAATCATCCTCAGGTGTCAAAAGAAAATTTACAAAAGAAGAGGATTTTAATAAGACGGCGTAATTTAAATCGTCAACGAATTCATGGAACAATGCGAAACATGTTCTATGCGCGTTTCTCCGCCGTCTTTTAAAAAGTATCTTCTTTCTCTTGCTTTTTTGTGCATTTGCTTTTGACACCTGAAGATGATTTGACGAAAAATCCAAAACGTTCGTGAAACCAGTAAAATCTGTGAAACCTATAGAGCATCTATTATTATATTTCTTATTTTAATACAAGAAAGACCATCAGAAAAATTGTAAAAGATAAAAAAGGTATAATAAAACAGACGAATTCTGTTATTTTTTACAATATTTGCATATATATATATATATATATATATATATATATATATATATATATATATATATATATAAAATAAATATTAATTATCTACAGAAATCGATGCTTCATGCTTACGCTATCTTCAGTGCAGGAAGCTAACTCCGACCACAAATCGCCACTGATTCGCAGCCAAGAGACATACCCGTTGTCCACCACAAATGAGCTTGGAAGTTAGGACGAATTTAACTTTGTAAATGCCAAGTCGGCGAGTATTTACAACAAGAAGCGAAGAGGTATCAACAACAACAACCAACCGTGTTGGATCTCGCAATGAAGCTAGTAGTACTTCTTGTTATTAAATTAATTCAGAGTGTCCAGCCTTAGTAAAGGGGACTATATGATAATATTTTTTATAAATAAATATTAATTATTTTATATCTACAGAAATCGATGGTTCATGCTTACGCAATCGTCAGTGCAGGAAGCCAATTCCCTACTGTCCGCGAGCGCGAACTCCGATCACAAATCGCCACTGATTCGCAGTCAAGAGGCATACCCGTTGCCCACCCCAAATTATCTTGGACAGTAGGAGGAATTTAACATCGTAAACGCCAATCGGCGGGTATTTACAGCAAGAAGCGAAGAGTTGTCAACAACAACAACAACCCGATGAAGCTAGTAGTACCTCTTGTTATTAAATTAATTTAGAGTGGGCAGCCTTAGTAAAAGGGGTTATATAATGATATATTATACACACATATATATATATATATATATATATTGACAATTTTTGCTATTAATTCGTTGTTACCTGCATGACATATTTCTTTACTTTGTTATTTTGACATATTCTTTCATCGCCATCTGCTATTCGTTTTACTGTTGTATAATTCAATTTGGGGTTTCGTTATTCTTTATTCTGGGTCTCTTTTTGTCTTCATTCTATCTTTGTGTCCGTGTTCCCTATCTGATCCAAGCCAACGTGTTAAACCAAACCCGAAAATGTTCTTCTTTCCCTCTTCAATCCAATCGAAACCTACACAAAATAGTATTCTTTCTTCCAAATCGAACCTGATCTCGTATTCGTCGTCTCATATATGCATCATGATCATCATACTATTTGCTTCTGTCTTCATCTCTTAATATCATCTCCTTCGAAACGACCCTGATTACTTGAGAAATGGAACATAAAGCTTTAGACGGGGATATCCTACTCTGACCTTACTCATCGCGGGGAGTGGACTATTAGTCCTGTTCCGATCAGAATAAATATTGTTTGAAACAGTCTACCTGCCCCCGCTGCTCATGGGACAGGATAAGTGACGGACAAAATGGGTAATTAGTTCGACGTTTAACCGTTAGGATGTTAGGAAACTACGTTTAGAATAAACCTGATGACCAAGATAAGGGACGATTGATGCACGGCAGTATTTTCCTATTTTTTCGCAGAGAGCATTTAATTTTAAAGTATAAAGGTTAGCAGAGGCTTTTTAAATTTCTTTTAATTGCAATCTCTATACATATTTATGAATATCACATAAATACATAGAATAGTACACGCACTAGCATACATTATGGATATTTAGTGAGTGAATAGAAATAAACTTTACACATAGAATTGCCATGAATAATCGAAGCATTTTTATTTCTGCAGTTGGTGTAATGGATGCAAGTCTCTGGGCGTTGTAGTTGCAAGGTGGTAACACTGCATGAATAATAAGTTATGGATAAAGAATTGTTATGGACTTTGCCATAGAAGAAAAATTAAGCTGTAAGTTGTAAAATTGTAGACATATGATGCCATATAGATTAACTTGTTTATCAAAAATTAATGGAGGCCATGTATCTCGGTAATTTACGCATTAGAAAATATTTCGGGTGTGTAAGAAAGTTCCCATGCGTTCACTCTCGTCCCGGTATATGACAACAGTCACGCCTCTGATGCACAATGTGTGTCTGCTCTGTGTTCAGTCGGGCAGCGGAGAGTATGGAATTGAGGCTTCATTAGTCATAACATGTGTACATATATAATCTATTCAGTGGCTATAGTATTTATGTTTGAATTGACTTAAAGATAATTTATTAAAGTAAAGTAAATCAAAGACAAGCATTATATTTTTTGTTTGTAATAAATGGATGTTGATTGTTTATCAACTTAGAAACTATTTTTGGAAATGTCGGATTTGCATTTTGAATCTCTGGATTTTGTCTGGATGCTATGATAAATAACGAAAAAAGTGGGTTGCTATTGTAAAAATAGTAGTGTAGAAATTGGTGTTGCTGGCGACTAGCGCCAGGCACGAAGTTAGTAATTGTTTTATTTGTATTAATTGTGCTTTTAAAAATCAATTAAATAAATTAATTTGTAAAAAGAACAAGATAGCATACGTTATTGTCACTAATCTATGAGAAAATACAACGGTGTGAATCAGTAATATAAACAGTAAGCGTGTTATTTTTTAATTGTGAATGTGCGTGTGCATTTTAAAAAAAATCAATGAAAATAAAATATTGCATATAAAAACTTTACTATATATTGTTGTTACTTGTCTAAAAAATGCGTGGTTTAAAGAATGTGATAAGAGTATTAAGCTTGTACATTTGACTTGTTTTAATTGTGTACGTAAATGTACACATTTTACGAACACATCAATAAAATTAAATAATTCATGCAATATGTAAATAAGATCACATGTGTTGTGAAAGCTGGTCTGGGAGAAGGTAAAAGAATTAGAATCAGTTGTAAGAGCACCGTAGAAAGATGATATTAGTTGTTGTAGACATTTGATTTACATGGGGATGTGTATATGGGCAACCTGGTAGCACTCTACTAGGCTATAACATTCATATTGTTTTAAATACTTGGGTTGGGGCTATTTTTAAAGATTTAAATTAAAGAAAAGTGTTTGTTTCACAAATGTTAAAATGGTAGAATTACCACAATCGTTTGTATAGAGTTTCTGAAAGTTTGCAGAAGAAATCTGGATTAAAGAAATTTGTGAAAATCGAAATTATCGAAAGGGCGTTTGTTTGAGAAATGTATAAATTATCGAATCATGGAAATATTTTTCTGTAGAATTCCTGCAAGTTTCCAGAAAATATTGAGGCCGATGCAAAATATTAAAATTGTAGAAGGATGATGATGATGATGATGATGATGATGATGACGATGATGATGACGCTGATGATGATGATGATGATGATGATGATGATGATGATGATGATGATGATGTAGTAGTAGTAGTAGTAGTAGTAGCGGCACAACTGAGAAAAAAAATCAACCACTCTCTGTACACTCGTGGTCGTCTTCCCGAGGAACAATCCTGATACCGGAAAAGAGGAAAGAGTGACGCGTGATCTGATTTAAATAGATCAAAATAACCCGAAAGAGGTAAAACGCAAAAATAAACATATCGATTGCATAAATTTGACTACAAAATAGTTTCATACAGAATCGATCAAGCACGGACAAATATATTCAAGATACCCAACAGAATTATTATTCTTATTAACAAAGCAATTGAAATATGGCGACTAGAACTGACAGCTGGGGGACAACACCTGCCGGAGATAAAAATACAGATAGCCATTTTTCAAAGAGACTCCTTATAACAACTAGTGTTTATCATAGCTATGATGCTACTCAACAACATACTCAGTATATGATATGCCAGATACACGTTTACAGATACAGAACAAAGACTAAAACACCTGATGTGCATGGGCGACCTGAAACTATTTGTAAAAAGCAAAAACAAACTAGAAACACCTGGGAAATACGACCAGAATCCTCAGCCAAAAACAAAAAGACAAGAATAGTAAGGTTGGAAGAAAAGCATCTACATGGAAGCTTCATAAGACTGAGAAGAGACGCAACCAATGAAAATATATTCGTATGGCTGCGATAAGGACACCTGAATAGAGAAACGGAATAATTACTAACGGTTTCACGGAACAATGCGATTATTACAAACTGCATTAAATTTTAAATAAATAAACCCCAGGAAACAGTAAATGCCGACTGTGTGGACAAAGTGACGAAATAGTAAATCACATAATAAGCGAATGCTGTAAACTAGCACAAAACAGAATACAAGAAAATACATGACTGTTTGGGGAACGAAGTACACTAGTAAGTGTAAAAACGATTGCATTTGGAATACGCAGACAAATGGTACAAAAATAAAACAGAGACAATACTGGTAAACGAAAACAACAAACCCTCTGGATATTGATGTACACACAGATAAACTCATGCAAACAATGGGAACGAATGTCATAATAATCAACAAGAAGGTACAATCCTGCTAAATCGTAAACTTTGCAGTCCCAGCAGTCCACAGAGTGAAGATTAAGGAGACGGTAAAACAAAGCACTTACCCAAAACTCGCCATAAAAATGAAATTAATATGGAGCATTAAGAAAGTTTATATGATACCAATAAGCGTAGGAGCGCTAGAAACAGTCTCCTAAAACCTAGGGAAAAGACAGGCAGTAATTGGAATCAAAAGGAAATATCATAAGCTCCCTCCTTTCAAAATGATAGCACCGGCCTCGGTTGACACCAGATAAAATAGTCGTAAAGTGTCAACGAGGATGGGAAGACCAAGGAGGAAAAGTACTAACCAGACCTTCACTGGAAGAGTGCGAACAGTCCTGGGACCTTGGGCCGGCTTATTGCCACCCAAATACCAGGGAGGGCCAATGGTTGTGGCTGTGAAAAATAAATGGTGTTCTGCTGTTGCGATACTACAAAGTCATTTGCGGTGGTTATAAAAAAGGTGGAGAGTAATTGAAATCTGAGGAGACTTGTTGTCACTCAGACTCGAGGATACACCACCGGTTGGTGTCGGTGAGCAATTACTAACGATAACGTGTATGAGTATTCCTTGTGAGTAGAGATGATGATGATGATAATAATAATAATAATAATAATAATAATAATAATAATAATAATAATAATAATAATAATAATAATAATAATAATAATAATAATAATAATAAATAATAATAATTACACTATTAAAAATAATAATGAAAGTAATAAGTATTATGATCATATTAATAAAACAAATGATGATGAGGATAATGATGTGTATGATAAATTATACTACAACAAACACTAGATTCGTTATTAAAATAAATTAGAGGGGGGGCTCTAAACCCAATAAAGAGCCCGACACTACATGATGCTTAGATTATGAAAAGCAGCTTAAGATCATTTACACCTTCTTAGTTGTCGAAAAATGTTGTCAGACTTGATGAGAAATGTTACTAGATTACAAGTGAAATCCATTTTCTCCAAAAATGTTTTGTTCGTGCATGACCTGACTTGAAAAATCTGTGCATGGTTTCAAAATAATAAATACTGAAAAATGGACAAAAGAAATTGCATTACTTCAGACAAAATAAATATACAATAATTGTAAGAAAAAAGTATACATGCGTAAACGATGATTACATCATGGGGCTTTATTAACAAACTATTAAAATTTGCAAATTTACATTTTCACTTTCGTTTGGAATTGTTTTGAAATAATTTAATGTATTCTTTTTGGGTAGAATTGAGTTGAATTCTGCAAGCGGCAGCATTTCCTCTATGGTGATAGATAAGAATGTAAACGTGCACATGGTGGCATATTTGTAGGGTGACATTATTGCAATGCATGCGTACAATAGACTTGCAGTGGGATATATATATATATAACTCAATGAAGTTTTACGAACCAAGAACTAGAAAATGTGTATGGTTTGTGGTTTGACCACATAGAATTTTATTTAACAGCTTTGGAAAGGTATTTTCTCTCTAAACGAGTGTTCATGCTGAGAAATAAAGCCA
>OY744526.1:103394551-103397051 GCA_963556195.1 Sepiola atlantica | reverse complement strand
AACTGTTTAAAGTCCTTAAATGATAGGTAGAGTTGTATACATATTTGCATATGCACATTTAGATTGGCTGAAGCAAATTCGATTGCATTTCATAACCATAGTGCATGTCTCGGCTCCTACAAATCACTATATTGCTGAAATAATATTTCATTTGCAGAAAAAAATATAAGTATATATATATATATATATATATATATATATATATATATATATATATATATATGTATATATTAGTAATCGTTGTCTATATAAAATATACACATGTGTTTCGTAGGCACATTTAATATTTTCTGAAACTATTGTAATTATTCAATACTACCCAGAGAAGAATTAGACAACAAAAGGGTTTGAAAATAGGTATTGGACTGCTTACAATTTATTTATTTAAAAAACAATGCTTACTCTAAATGACACCCTGTTGTTTAAATGTACGTTAATAAACACCCACAGACAGACACCCACATGCATATATATATATATATATATATATATATATATATATATATATATTGTAGAGATGAAAGATGAGTATAAACAATTGTAAAGATACAATATTTATTAGAACATCAAAAGTTCAGAGCTATGAGCTTCATATCCTTAATCCATAGTATTTTTTATACTCATCTTTCATCTCTACATTTGATTGATCTATTCAATATATTGAGTTTCATATTTTTACGGAAGATTATTATTAAACGATAATCTAATTATCGTTAATTTAATTCAACATTTAAATATATATATGTATATATATATATATATATATATATATATATATATATATATATGTATATATATATACATATATACATATGTATGTATATAGCGAGAGAGAAAGATAGGGGGTGTATGCTTGACATGGGCGTATTATAGTTCTTATTACTTGTTGAGCGAGATTGTCGGTCGTAACTAGGTAAGCTTTCCGGTGAGGAGTTGTAATCTGGATTGTTCGGGGTATGTAAGGCTGACCCACGTACTCAGGTGTCGATTTTAACTGTAGTTTATGAGCGTCCCAATTCACCAACCACTGGCGATATAGATGTGCCTGTTTTCGACACCGTTGCCATCATAACAACCCCCTTCTTATTACATTTATTTATTTTGTCCAGGCACCGACCATTAACCGAGTTTCCCTCCATTGCTTCTTTTCTCTAAAATCGAGAGTGCGTAGCCGAAACTGTCTTACGAGGCTCTCTTCGCTAGACTACTGTAATATTTTAACTATTAATAAAAGTGAGTCTTTTTTATGTATGTCTGTTCGTATGACTTATTATCTGTAGATTAAATGCAACCATAGTGGTGGTCTATACGTTCAACAATTTAACATGTTAAAAATCAGGGTAGTATTGAAGCCTAATCACGGTAGCTTTATCTATTAGTCCATCAATAGTTGTGGTATTAGTGTAAGATTGATCGAATGCGGCTATTATTTGGGGTCCGGTTACCGCATGGCGTATTCATTTCTCAATACATCAACTTCCGGTTTTGAGAGAAACACTATATCCTATATAAAAATCTTCCGAACTGTGTGAGATCTAATAATGTCGTAAGGCCTCGATAAGAAGAGCTGCAGTAATACTCTGGAGGCATCATTATTTTTATTAATGTTCGCTTTATTAAAATGGAATCAGGAAGATGATGCAGAGTTACTTTAATCTGTAGCACGATAGTTTAAAATAGACGTTATTATAACGCTCATACTCCCGTGACAATGTATATGATTTTAAATTTGAAAACTACATAATTTTATTATTTATGTCCATAATTTCATTAAAATTAACACTTCTGGTGATGTGTGAAAATAAATGCTTTCCTTTCGTTTACTAAACACAATCTTTTGATTAAGAGCGTTACTAGTCTGTAACAAACAAAAACGGGTAGGAGAGCATGGTTAAATTCGAGAATGCTCTCTTGTCGAGAATTAATTGCGTTTAATATACTTCATAGAAATAGAAGAAGATATAACGTTAGATAAGTACGTTATCCAAAACATGTTGAATAGTTGTACTTCAAATATCCCTAACGTTTAAAGCAGTTTTAAATGTATTAGAGATATAAGAAGAAAAAAGTTCGCAATTGACATTTTATTTGCATCTGAGAATTGAGGGCTGACTTGTTTTGACAGACGTTAAGAAGTGTGGTATGCACATTTCTAAAATGACCATTTGTAGTTTGTTATCCAAAAGAAATGTGTAAGCATAAAAATATATTTGGATATGATACGGTGAGCTGATCAGAAAAAAGAGAACACACTTGATTTCGAGAAACTGAGATCTTATGTGCTATAAAATTCCACTGAGTCCGCTGTATGGAAACCGTTGTACGTAGAAAAGGTATGTGTGCAATCCTTTTCGTTTGAGTCTTCATTGTATTTTAATATGCTGGAGAAGATGGCGCAAGGGATAAATAAGGTGCAGATATCCAGTCATTTATTTATACGTGGCATCTTTTAGAGGGGCAAGCGAATCGCCTCAACGGTGATGCTAGCTATGTTGCACAT
>OY744526.1:103339551-103387051 GCA_963556195.1 Sepiola atlantica | reverse complement strand
TAGTTATACCATTTTAAATATTTTCAATCTGTCTAATGATTTTCTTTGTCTTGAAATAAGAGAAATGATACAAGTCTCGTAGAGGGGTAATAAAAACATTTTGACCAATATCTATAAAGTTACGTGGGATATTAACTCCAACTCACGATACTATACGTCGTTTCCTCGTCGACTTCATTACTCATTATTTGTTGTATCCTTCTTCTGTGATTCAAGCGAACTAATAAATAAAAAGGTATAACAATATCGTATCATTGCATTTGCACGGTATATCGATCATCTTATATATGTCATTTCTGGATATAATCAATGTTTGAAGAAAACTAGATTTCCTGTTAAACCGTTTTGCATAAGAACCCTCATTTTGTTTGAGAATTTTCCTAAAGCAGATGATGTATTCTGTCTTCTAATTTGTTGTTCCGGCCGATTTTTTTATACATTTTAAATAGTTGGAAATTTAGTGTTTCTACAGTTTGATACAATTTAGTCTAATATGCGTTTTATCGTGTCTAAAAATCAGCTGGTGAACGCTCGTCTTTTCGATGATATTGGTAAATCGTTACCTTCGATTTCTTATTCGGCTTGCACAAAGCTCTAGGCTTCATAATGGGGTATGCGTCTTACAAATACCACAAATCATAAAAATATTTGATTAAAAAACTTTGAGCCTGAATCCATTGTTTTGGGCGAATTCACATCATGGCTTTCAGATATTTGAAAATGTCAATAAGTTAGTATCATAATACTTTGTATTGTAATAATCTTAAATTATGCATTACACACACTCTGTTTATCATGTAAGACTCTAATGTAACGTTTATCTGAAAATATATACATGACGTCTGTATTGTTTCCATAGAAATGACGGCAACATTTTCGTTAAAACATGTTTTTAGTTTTTTATTATATTTTAGCTGGGTTCGAAGTAAAACAAGTGAAATTTCCTTGACTCATATGTTTTAATGTTTAGTTTGTTCTTCATGTTGATAATGTCTAATAAGAATATAAAAATGCATTGTCTCATGCATATGTACATTAGGCAATCATTTTAAATAAACATTTTTAAATTAATTTTATGAAAGTTTACAGATAAAAAGGACGTAATTAATAAACTACAATGAGGTTGTCATAAATTATTCGTGAAAAACAGTTTTTATATGAAACAGTTCTAAGTAAAAACATATCCACTGTTTCTATCATCAATATAGCAACACAATTGAGTATGCAAGCATGTATTATGCAATACATTATTGTTGATAACAGATTGTTTACAGATGAAAATGAACAACAGAAGTTGCTGATATTAACGATTTCCTGAAGCGGAGATAGATATTCCCATATTAAATGTGACAGTTGGAGGAAATCAATAAGTGTAATGCAAAAATCAATAAGTGTAATGAAAAAATCAATGCAAACTTGATAAGATCGATGTGTTTCTCACAAGTGTGAAATACTTTATTCTTTGTATTTACGATTATGATCGCCAAAATAAGTCGCCTTATATGGATATATATATATATATATATATATATATATATATATATATATATATATGTGTGTGTGTGTGTGTGTGTGTTAATTATTTATCAACATACATATATGCTTTGTCTTAATAAGACTAATCAGTGTGGGTACATAAGTCTATACCACCAGCCGCTAGATCAAAGCGTCGGACCAAAGTCAGACTAAGTCACATGGATAACATTATTTACTGGAAATAAAATATTCCTATTTAATATTCTATACAGTATTCATACCTCCTGATGAAAGGGATGAATAACGCAATATTGTTCTGATTAAAAAGATTTTGATATTTCCCTTACATAGTGCTTCAACTTTGATAAATATTTTGATAATACACGTACTTATTTATATATTTATTAATATACGTATATGCCTCGCCTAAATTAGACTAACCATTGTTTCAAGACAAAGCAAACACCGGACTAAACTCATCTATTACTTTCATTCACCGGCTATGAGTAAAGATAACCGAGGTTGCTCTAGAGCATGTGTACTAAAATGCAAAGTGTTAATAATATCCGAGCAAAATACTTTTACTTCAACTCAATTGTACATTGAGCTGGAGACCTTTGAAATTTAAACTCTCATTATTGTTTCGTTTTTTTTTAAATTTTACGTAAGAGTTTTATATAGTTTAAAAAGTAAATCTAAAACACGCTCAAAAAGCTAAGAAAAATTGACAACAAATCTTATGTTTACACGTGTAGGAAGTTTCTTCAGTGTCCGTTCCATTTTTTTTCCATCTCTTCGTATTTAGAATACTCTGACAAATTGTTCATGTAATCATTTTGGTATCAACTGGAGTACGAGAAAGATAATTTCAAATCCTTCTTGGATTACGTGATTGGTGTAATATATATCGTGATGGAATATTAATTATGGCGACTTACACCTCTATCTAATTGGGATCGGATGACAACTTGTTGTCGCCATTTCGTGTTTTGCCCGATCCAGAGCATAATTCTACATGTGCCTGTTGGAGGCCTTCGATTTCTTTAGATCTGCATACCAGATTCCAATAATCTAAGCAATTAATATTAAAGAACCAAACAAGTAAAAACATTTACTTGATTATTTCTACGAATTGTATACAACATACACATACATTTTTTTCTTTTTTTAACAGAGATACCACTGTTCATTAGACGGTTGTTTGTTTCAAATTGATTGCCAAATATGCGTTACGAATTGACGACTGACATGGAGGCACGTACATTCATATTATTAGCTTGAACATTAAATTAAACATAAGATCAAAGAAATATCGTGTTTACGTGTTGAGTCACGTCCTTGTTATCGTAGATACGTGTGCTCATGAATAATGGTGTTGGGTCCGTACAGATGGGCACGTGTTTTGTAGCAAATCTTCGTCAAAACACGAGCGTGACGAAAACGTTTCACTAGCAGGGTTATAAATTTAAAAATAAAATTGCATATAATCAATTGCACCGTATTTTTATCACACTCTCAATACGATTTGCGACAACAAAAATATATAACAGAAAATCATAATAAATTTAAATAAAATACCTTGACTGATTTTTTTTCTTTATACACATATATTTTTTGGTAATGGATGATTTTTATTTTGTATATTTTTATATGTTCACTCCCTTTTATACCCCCTTTATCCGCGGGATGTTTGCCTGTGCGTGCTGGGGAAGAGATATTTTGAAGGGCATGACATTAAACTGGAGAGTTATTCGTCGATGCAGTGATCAATTTAAGTACAAGATGATGACGCACAAAAACGGACGGTTACCCAAATGTGCGTGTAATCTATGAGCATGCATCATACATACATTTCCGGTTTCTTCTGTTAATTCTGTTAGCGCGTAAGACATAATGTACTTGACTCTGCATCAAATGCAGCGTCTACTTATATGCAGTTTAATATATGTGTACTTGGATTATGGAGTTTACTAAATAGCAAGTCCGTATTACATTAATCAGGTACCGGAAGTTCATTTCCGTTCTTTAAGAATAAAACAATCAATAGCAAATTGACACATTCTACTTTAGTTGACATGTGTTTCCGATCTGTTTAGAATTTTCTTATAATTGCAACAAAGTACAAAAGGAAGCGTGCCATGTGTGTATATTTGTATATATGTAGATGTGTTATCTGACACTTTTAGACACTTACGAACGTGATATTTGTAAGGAATAATCCAACATACATTGCCTTATAACCTTATCCGACATCAATATGCATGTATACATTAATATCGTTACGAATTTTAATATGGCATTGTGAGAGCGCTTTATCAAAATTTCATAATCATATATATATATATATATATATATATATATATATATATATATATATATATATATATATATATTTATATATATATATATATATTAGAATATTAAATAAAATTAGAGATAAGCTAGGTATCGTTTTATAATATTTGACGTGATAATATAAAGCTCAATATATTGAATAGAGCTATCAATTCGTGAGATGAAAATTGAGAATAATAAATTGTATCGATACAACATTTATTAACACATCATAAGTTCAAAGAAATGAGTGTCATAACCTTAATCCAATCTTAAATATTGTAGCTATACAATTGTTTATTATATATATATATATATATATATATATATATATATATATATATATATATATATATATATATATAGCATATAATGGGATATACAGTGTGTATCCTATTTATCTGTTTACAATACCTCCAAATCTTATCACCAATCCGTAAGTCAGGCTGTAATTAATAAACATAATTACTAGTGCGAGCAAAACAGTTATGTCTGTTAATGTAATTCGAGACAAAGTTAAACAAAATATTAAAGCTTACACTACAAGGGCAGATTTGAGAGTTACTTGTAACGTCTCTTCCGTGAGGAAAGAGTTGTAGAAGAACTGAGATCAGTCTCTACTAGATTGCGAACTAAATTTTAAAGTGTCACATCAGTAATGAGAGCTTTCAGTGGCATCTACCCAGATCTTTCAGGTGTACTTGACCTTGTATATATATACCTATACAAATACGTATATATATGTATATATATATATATATATATATATATATATATATATAAATTACTAACTGAATAAAACACTAAACTAAACACATATGTAAAGTAGAAATAAATGCACATATTAATAGAAAATATTGATTAGTTCAATCTGTTTGTGTTGAAATAAGAACACTTATTAACTTGGCACTATTGTATGATTAAAAACTAATTAAAAAATATACCTCTAAGAAAAGAAAAGCGTCTCAAATAAATTGCAGTCAGGCTTTCGTTTAGGAGGACTCCGTCTATTGACCAATGATGGCATAAATCGGTGGAAATTGTATTATAACTTAGCTGTTTGGTAGTAAGCTAAACTGAACACTGGCAAAAGACCTGCACATTTTACCTAATTATTTATTTTTGAAATTAAATATGTGTGCATAGATACTTTGTTATACACCTATACATGTATACATCTACACTTTTTAAAGATAAACGCTACTCACTGATAAGTATTAATAAAATCGATTAATTGTCACGACGTAAGATATTTTGAGATGATTGAGAATGATGAATATACATGACAAACACTAATGTTCATCTGATGTAAAGATTATTATGTTGTATTCTACAGGGAACCAGTCCCGTGGCAATGTATTCAAAAATTTCAGTACTTGTTTAGTATCTCTGTTCGTGGCAATCTAGTTTAATGTAAAGAAAAATGAGGAAGAAAGAAATCTCTTTGTAGTATGTGTTGTACGGAATGTTCTACTATGTAATGTCTTTTAAGGACTAACCGATTATTGAATCTCAGTCGATCACCTTTCATTGAATTTACGATATAGTAGAATAAGAGTAGCAATCTATCCGCTGTTATTAAAAGCGAAGTTGAGTACAGTAGATTCACGATAGGAAAGATTGTTCTGGCCATCTCTTCCCGAGATGTGAGAGCCGTGCACCATCTTGTAGCGTGCCTTATGCTTAAATATATAGAGGATGAAATAAAGAAAAGGGTAATTACTCGGGTGTTAGAATTGAAAAACTGTCTTCAAGCAACTATGCCAACACATTATATATAAATCTTCTATTTTCGATATAGAGCGAATGTCAAGCATTGGGGCATCGATAGAAAGTCTTACTTCAATGAGAATGGCATGCATTTAAACTTGCCCCCTTCGACGTAAATACACTAGATTAATTCGACAATCAGCTAAATCTCATCTATTCACTGTGGAGGTCCCCAAATACCAGGGAGCTTTCTACTCCAATAGCTTACTTCTATCGTGCTGCTGGTCTCAGGAACTATCTCCCTGTTCCTTGTTTCCCCGACTGTACTGACATGCAGAGGTTTAAAACTAATGTAAACAGACATCTCGCTACACATCTCCCAACTTAGGATGGCACATCAAACATACGCCTTAATTCTCAATAGCCCCTTACGACTAAAGTTGCGGCCTGGCATATTTGTGGTGAAATACGTTAAAATAATTTTTTTTTAAATTGATGCCTATCCAGGATGTGTATGCTGTTTAATACATGAGGTCAAGTTTGAATTTTGATGTATTAAAATTAAGATGCCCCTTTTACCAGTTGCATTACATGCTACAGATGAAGCCAGACATAAACAGCACAAAGGGTATTACACATCCACTTCAAAATCTTATCATAGATAGTTGTGTCGTCTGCATAGATGCCAACAAAAGAAAATAGCATTAATTTCAACTGAGACATAGCAAGGATCGTAACGCTGTTTGTGAAATGCTCCCGACTATGAATTGGATGATCATTAATAAATATCAAGTAAATATCTGAATCCGGAATTGATAACTGACCATCTTAAATGACTATAATATGACGAGATATATTACCCCATACATAACTCTTCATCGAAAGATTCACTGATCCTATGTGATATTATGAAACTACAACAGTGTATCTTGCAAAATGAGATCCATATTACTTGTCACGAAGTAGATTGCTTTTAATGAGAACGCCTAGAATTCGTTCAGGTTATAACAACTTACTCAGGGAACGTATGAGATTGATCGTTCAGTATTACAATATATATACTAGACTTCTATCAAGTGTATAATGCTGTAAGAATTCATAGCGTTTGTCGATTGTGTTACTTTTACTAATACCTTTGCGAAATGAGGCAACACACACATATATATATATATATATATATATATATATATATATATATGAAGGAGAATGGAAAGGAATTAGAGAAAGCAAAAGCCAAATCAAAATTCAATTCAAAAGTTCAAAGCAAGGTATATTCCGCAAAAAGGCAATTTATTCAAGTTAAATTTTCCTTAAGCCAGGCTTTTTACTCTTTTAATTTTTAACTCATTTTTCTAGTCCTACCCTTCATATATATTTTGCCTCATTGTTTATATCTAAAATCATTTGATTAAACATTTAAACCCCGAACTCTGTTCTTATACATATTCTGATATTTTAACCCCTTATCCTAACATTCGTTAACTTACCCCCACTCCTTTCTTCCCCTTTTCTAGTTGAATCCTAATTCGCGCTAACTTCAACTTTCAACTTTATGTTTCACCCCCCCCCCACACACTTTCACACTCTTAGTTTTATCCGCATTCCTTCACCGCATCGCTCCCTTTCTCCTCCCCCCTCTCTTTCCTCGTACCCGTCCCTCTCTCCTCCCACACACCCCTTACCCGTTTCCTCCCTTGCCTACTGGTCGCATATTATATTCTTGTTTTCACTGTCTTTGCTTTTCTTCATTCATAGCCGGCTTTCTCAACTGGGCAGACTTTAAATATTCTCGCTGCCCCTTTTTCACACTTTTAAACACTTTCCTTTGTCATCTCTGCCCGGGAAGTATCTTTAATGGCGAATATTTTCCATCTTAATCTTCTCTGACGCCTGCCTGCATCATCGAATGTACCTCTTATTGGACTTTTTACCCTTTTTGGATTTTCTATTTTCGCCGTACCTGAAGTTGTGGCTTCTTGGAATTTAACTTTGAAACCTCTCTCACTACATCTCGTGCCTCCAACGACCTACCTATCTACATCTTATTCTCTCTGCTGGACTCTTCGACACCGGACTTTTTGGCAATCGGACATTTGCTTGCACCTTGGCACAGTTTTGCCCTGCGTTTCTTTCCCTACAACTTTTATTTTATTTTTTCAAATTTTAAATCTTGGCCATTGCCAACTTATCTATCCCAGCGACTTCCTCTGATGATAAGATTTTGATCTTTGAAAAGCCTGGCTTAAGGAAAATTTAACTTGAATAAATTGCCTTTTTGCGGAATATACCTTGCTTTGAACTTTTGAATTGAATTTTGATTTGGCTTTTGCTTTCTCTAATTCCTTTCCATTCTCCTTCATTTCTACCTTCTCTATCCTGGATATTGAGCTGTATACTCTTCACAATAGGGTTCTACCTTTCCTAAAAGTTCGCTTTTAGTACACCTCTTTATATATATATATATATATTTCAGCAGATTACAGGATTGGAATACTAGAATAACAGCACCGTTTTACTTCTATACGACGTTCTTACTAACACTGCCGCAGAGACAGCTATACAAAAGAAAAGGAGAATATGCCTATGTTTGATTTAACGGAAATAGTAGACCCCCAACGATTGTTTAGTAATATAACTAGTAAAGGTAAAAACTGTGGAATCTCTACGATCCCCATTATCTAATTCCTTTTTAGTTTGGTTTAATTTGTTATGTGTTTGAGTTTGAAGGTCACCTTGATGTGGTCTTTATTGATTTTTTTTCTGCCTATGATAGTGGCGTAGCAGGCAAAGTTTGTGATATAATTAAGTGGTGAGCCTGACAGCTGGAATATTGCGAGGCAGTTGGGTGAGAGTCTGTGTAAAGATTATAACGTGTCTTGGACAGAGAGATGTTTAAAAATAACACGCACTTTTTATTACTGATATCATTTTAGTTAATCACGGCGGGCAACGACGCGTAGGCCTACTAGTGTGTATTAAAAGACGCATGGAAAGCGATAGACTAAAGATAAAAGAGAGAGACAGGGGGAAAGAGAGAGTAATATACATAAATTCGCAAGATATTCTCACGATATATTTCGGTTTGACTCAGAATCTCTCTGTTTCTCGTAAGTGTGTGTATGCCCATGTGTCTGGTAATTTACGTGGTACAGTGTGCGAAGATTTGCGTATGTGTTGATTAAAAGCGGAAAGTGCGTTTGCGTCGAGCCATATGAGCATTTATGCCTGGAAGCCTGTCTATGGAAAGTGGAAGGCCTGGGTGGGTGCATTCTTTGGAAATGTGCGGTGCGTGTTCGAGCAGTCTTCTAACGAGAGACAGCCACTCTTTAGAAATCCGGGCTTTTTCGAAAAAAAAAATATTAAATCGGTTTTTCTCTATCGGTCGACGTAACAGCGTCTTAGAGAGCTTTTGTTTAACACTGAAAACGTGTGGTGCGGAAAGGGGTTATGGTGGGTGTGAGGCGGTAGGAATAAAGTGGGTATTCTGCACAGAGAGAGAGAGAGAGAGAGAGAGAGAGATAGAGAGAGAGAAGTAAAAGAAAAATAGAATGATAAAGAGGGAGTGATATAAGGATAGTGTAGGTTCAGGTCGGGGTGAGATAGTTTAAGATTGAAAAGAAATCGCGGGGTCTGGGTGGGATGAGTGAAAGAGTTAGGCGTAACGGCCATGAACGAGAAAAATGCACGAATAAAAAAGAGAAAAAATCTAAAAATAATAAAAAATAGTGATTAAAAATCTTCTAGAAGAATAAAGAAAAATTCGTTGTTTTTTCCAAAGAAAAAAAAATAATTAAGAAATTGAAATATAATTTTTCTTTTAAATTAATAGCAGAATGAATAATAATATTTAGAAAAATAAAAAACAAAAAAGGAAATAGAGTGATAAAAATATCCGAAAGAAATAAAAATTAACGATGAAGTAACATGAAGAAAAATATTTTTCAAAATAAAAACATGGAGAAGTACACAAGAGAAGGAATGAAAATGTGAAAGAAAAAGAAGACAAAGTATTTTTCTAAAAGGAGAAATAAAAGTATTAACATATTATTTCTAATAACATTAAACGAAGGGTTTACTCAACTTATTTTAATAGGTTAGAATTAAAATGTAAATATTTAGAATGAAATTTGATGTGACAAATAAAACTGAGGAATAATGATGAAAACGCAAAAACTGATATATTTTCAAAGAATCAATTGAAAGTGAGTACAAAGTCATGCATGACTATAACATATCTTTCGAATAAATGACGTAATAACAATATTTAGAATATCAAAACCAGTAAAATAACAATTAACTAAGAACGAATATATAAAACGAACGTGAAAACAAAAGAAGGAAACAATGAAAATTATGAAACAAGATTAATAATGAATGAAAAGCAAAATAAAAAGTATCACGTATGAATTAGAACAGAATATGTTTCAAACAAAATTCAGAGATTAAAACATGAATACATATGTAACTGAAGAATACGGTAATATTTAAAATAATAAAAACTATATGACTTAACCGAAATCACTAATAAAATAATTAAAAATGAGCATATATAAAAATACAAACTGAATTATCGGAATTAAATACAAATTACTCAACTCGATTAAAATAAACAGAAATTACTCATTTAAATAATATTATTTTTTTAAATTAATTGACTATATTTTTTTAAATAATGAAAATATATTTTAGTACCTGTTATATATACACGGCTCAGCTAAACATTTACAAAGAATCACCAGCTACGATAAACATATAACATAATAGAGTTCAATGGCCACAACGGTGTAAATATATCAACAATAAATAGGATAACAACGTTTTGAAATAAAAATAGCGATATATTTTGGTCAATATATAGATAATGAGCAATAAACTATCGTCGTAACCGCAATTAATGCATCGCGTTATCAGATCATTATTGTGACAGTGAGTAATCATAAATACACAACGCCTTACCATTTCATGGATAGACGACAAGAATACGACATACGGCATCAATGCTTGGGAAGGGATAAAGGAGTTTTTAAGTATGTTTTTTTTATAATTACCAGACAATAGTGTAAATATAATAAAGAAAACAGTGAGAAAGTGTAGACATATATCTACAGGTGGGGGTCGACGACTGATTGAAAAAATTATAAAATGTCATAAATGTCAAAGCAGGCTCCCTATCTCCACCAGAGAAGGCATTCACCAATATACTCAGGAAATCCAAATCTAGAAAAAAATACAAAAAATTAATTCGCCTTTTTTATATGGTTTAGTATAGTTTTAGTACCAAATATAAAGATACGGGTAGTACGAATAGCCACTAGCAGCATTTTAGTCAGTATATACGAATGGAATTGGGGAAATGTATAATAAGCTGGACAAAAAGGGTGCTATTTCGGAACATGGGGAGTCATATAGCTACCTAACCGAGAATTAATCAGAGCAATTTGCAACATGTAAAGTTATTCATACCCGTGGACTCTGGAAGCGGACATCATCAAACAAGCAGAGATTAAATATGCAATAAAAATATAGTAACTCCATAGTATGGGCGAATGTTTTAAAGTCAATTATTTTGCGTACTACCCCTCATGAAATATTTAAAAACGTATAAGCGTGTATAAGCATTTAGTAAACATCAAAATATAAACACCCGTATTAAAGAACCAAGTAATAGCTGAATATTCGCAAGAACGCCATTAATGAAGAAAATAAAAAAGACAAGGATTAAATATAATTGACGATTGTGTTAAAAGTGCAATTAAATATAAACAAAACCAATGTGAAGAAAGCCATTACATTGCACAAACCGCCACTTTCCCGACCCGCATCCGAAATTATGAGATACATCAAGCCACCATTTTCAAACATATTCCTTACAAAACTATTTAATCGTTTATGGCACATGTGTGATGGTCCACTCGATAATGCTAATCACCTTAAATCATGTTTGGTATCACCAAAGACAATCAGACATTATCAATGTGCTGGTTGGGAATGCAAAAGAGACCTCATGAAATGTGCACCTTTTTCTCTTCCTGCTGAGAATTGTGCAAAAAACGTAGCTTAATAAGTGAAAGCTGTAATAGAACACTTCCTACCCGGAAATTCTACGTCAAGCTCTTCCATCCTCAATGGTTCACTTCTACCTGTGCAATTGCTTTTGAGCAATAAGCGTTCCGCTACTTCAATAAGTGAGTTCAACAGAAGCAATCGGTTGTAACAACAAGAAACCACTGTTCAAGCAGTTAATTATAGTTAGATTGAGATGACTAAACTCACATCGCTTTACAGAAATTAGTAACTCGGGATTTCTTGAAAATCTATAATAATCTAGTGAGCAAAGAGCAATCAACTATTACTATAATATATAACCACCATAAAGTCACGTGTACGATAACTGATGATTATGAACTGCTTACCCAGCGGTTGCCATGATGTGTAACTCAAACTGCAGAAAACACTTACTGTCTAATTGTGCACTACGAGCGGAAACCGCAATAAAAGATACAATCGTAACCCCTTCCCATGCACCGTATGTCATAAACCACGTAGACACCCCAAAAGCATGGTTAACAGATCATTTCTCTGAAATATTAGTAATGTAATTATCTGCTAAGATGCACTTGCCTTCTTCAAACTCTTTAAAAAATGTCTTGCAGAGTTTTATACTCCTGTTAGTTGGCAAATTGCCTCTGTCTACTATTTCTTTAATAACTCTAAGAAAATAATCATAGAATACGTACTATTCTCCGTAGTATTCCCGATTCTTTAATTAAAACCTGAAAATGGTAATCATCAGCGTCCCCGTTCTGATGCGGATAGCTTAACAGTTATCTCTAAATGTCTATACCACCCACTGAAGCAGACAGGTAAAGCAAGCGAGATGGCCCTATATATTCTCCGGGTTGTATACAAGGGTTTGTATCAAAGTTTTCTGGACAAATATTTTATCTAATCAGACCTTTCTTAGCTCAAAGATCGTGTTTGATGGTCATATATCAATACAACGACACATCAATATCGCTTGTCCCTCAAGGCTTGATACATACACGTACATCATTCTTGGTCTTCCAAAACGATTTCACTGTTTTATTTGATGTAGCAATGACAGTCTATTTTGAGAAGGATAGAATAACATTCTCAGAAATGCAACACAATGACCAACTGCTAAGAAAATGACATTTAGTTGATAATAATACACACTATAAAAAAGAACCCACTGTAATTGCATTGACAAAAGTAAATGTCGTTTAGGTTATAACTGCATACATAGCCGCGGTTTATAAATGTATAATAATAGCAGTATGCTATAGTACAAATACCCAATAACAGTCTCAACCTATATAAAGCTGTAGGCAATGATCAAAATAAACTAAACTACATACTAATTATGCAACGTATACTGATGTATGAACATATTTTACATCTAAAATACAACAGTGTGACTTCACTTCCTTAACATATTTTGGATAGAAAGCCGGAATAATTAATAAAAGATCAAATAGTCAATTATAAAAAAAACAGTATAATATACTTTATGTAAAATTATTTCTTCTTTACGAAACTAAAACTTTTATCAAACATAGATTTGTACACCAAGTTCACGTGGAAATATGTGTGGGTATATGATTTATCTGGGAAATGAGTGCAAGCCAAACAGAAATGTGAAGTAAAAATATGGTAACTAGCAGAGTCGTGTGCAATGCATATTATAAGGGTTTACCTCCTATGAGTTTTACCCACAATGAATCCTTTGTTGCATATTACTTTTAGTAACATATGGTTTACCGAGGTTTCTGAGTCGCAACAACTCCCTCCGTTGCAAACCATTTTGCATTAATACAAAAGCAGTTTACCCTTATTGATAAATCGTAAGATTTCCCGGCAATTTGAGTTGCAAAAAGTATATCCAAGATTCCAGTACTCCCAGCGATCGTCCAGCGGAGGTTGGGATGATATGCTAACTACTAGACCATTTATGTTGTTCTAGCCAAGGCTGGTATCAGAATTCTGATGGTGTAAGAGAGTTAATGTATAGGATGTATGTGAGTTCAAAATCACTTTGATTCTTGTAATGTTATTTTGATATTTTTTTAATATATTTTTTTAATATCTTTCTATTTAAATTAATATGTGTTTGGCCAGTGTTACCTGGTTATCACTGCACATGAGTTTTCATTCATGCACCTGAGTATTTGCCAACATATTTCGGCAGGGACATACCTTGTATGATTGTTAGCTACACCTAAGTGTTTTTGTTTATGTTTATCCATAATAAAATGTTCCTAAGGATCATTAAACAATTAGCATTACACAACTTTTCTACATATTCTAAATTCCAGCAAGCTCTATAACTATTCTCATTATTTGCTACGCATATCCCTCTCATAGTAATATTTTGTCTATACACATTTTGGGTATCGTAGATTTCGCATGTGTTTTTCTATATTTTTCTTTTTTATCAGTTATACGTTGTACATTTGTACTCCTATGCCCGTAGATATTTATTGTATATCTTTTTTTTTTAACATGCAAGCAGGACAGGCCGCTCGTGTAGACGTAAAGGGCAACTGAGAAAAAGGATGAAAGATTTTGGGGTCAAGTTACATTGGGAGCTGCGCAGGGAGAGGTCTGTTTACATAAGTTTTACATTTCTACATGTCAGTACCGTCAGGAAAATATGAAGCAGGGAGGGAGTTCCAAAGTAAAGCAGCACGAGGACAGAAGCTTTGGGAGTAGAAAGCTCATCGGAATCTGGGGACCTGCACAGTGAATAGATGGAATTTGGCAGATTGTCTGGTTGGTCTACTGAATTAACGTCGTGGGGCACCAGAGCAGCAAGTTCATCAGAGCACAATCCATTAAAGTACTTCTAGGACAGGCACAAGGAAGCAAAATTGCGGCGATGGAACAGGGGTTGAGGCTTGGTGGATGGTGAAGGACCTATTAAGTTGCCAACTGTTTTGTTTACCTTGTCTAAGAGGGAGAGACTACTGGATGATACCCCAGCCCTAATGTGGCAACCATTATCTATGCATCGGCGGATGGTGGTTTTGTAGATATTTATGATAATTTTACGCATGAGAGCCTAACTAGCACTGTAGAGGGAGCCTCTTTTCTTTGAAAAAAGCCTGGGAATGTATTCAATGTATTTATTCTAATTCATGTTATCTGTGAAAGGTAGGCCGAGTAGTTTGAATGATGAACTCTCAGTTAAGATGTTATTTGAAATCGATATCGGTGGTTGAAGAGGTTCTTTGTAGTATCTTTGTCTTTGCGGCATTAAAAGTTACCATCCATTTTTACCCCGATCCACTACAGACTGGAGGTCATTTTCTAAGGATTTAGCCATTGCCTCAGATATATGCGCGTCGATGTTGTCCACATGACGAGAGTAGAGTGTGGTGTCGTCAGCAAATATTCGTATCTCAGTCTCAATTACATCAGGGAGGTCATTTATTAAAATGAGGAACAGTAGAGGTCCAAGGATGGATCCCTGAGGTACACCACCATTTATGTCATGTTGCTTAGATGAACGGCCATCGAGGACAACCTGTATCATTTTTTTGTTAGAAAGGATTAAAATATATTAAATATTTGTCCAGTAATGCTATATGACTGCAGATTTAGGAGAAGCCCTCTCATGCCAGACCTTGTAAAACGCCTTGGATATATCAAGCGCTGCATCTCTAGCGTCACCTGCCTTGCCCAGTGTCTGATATATGCGTTCAGAGATGACCGTTAGGATATCTGCGGTAGATAGTGCTTGTCTTAATCCGTATTCATGATCAGTAAGAAGTATAGCATTAACTAGGTGCCTGACTATCTCTAGATTAGTTAATGATTCAAAGATTTTAGCAAAGATCGGGAGTAGACTGATTGGGCGGTAGTTTGGAGGATAAGTTTTATCTCTGGAATTCTTGAAGACTAGTACCACAGAGGCAATTTTCTAACTAGCAGAGAACAAGTTTCAGCAAGGCATTTGTTGTATAGTTTGGAGAGGACAGGGGCCAGCTCACCAGATAATTTTTATTAGTATTATTGGTATAAGATGAGGCTCACATTGTTAGGAAGTGTCAAGATATTTTATGATGTATCTTACCTGAGATGGGGTGATTACCAGGTTCTCAAGTGTGGATTCAGTCCGCAATGGGAATTTAAAAAGGGAGACGTTTGCTGATTCCAAAGTGGGGTTGTAATTTGATAGCGGGGGAATTGTCCATTGTTTATCACACTATTGTAGATTTTCCAGAAATCACGCGTACCTAGTTTCTGTGGTTGAATGCGTTTTCTGGTTATCTCTATATACGTTCTCGTTGCTTCATCTATCACTGCTTTGCAATCATTTATTGCCTCGATAAATGTATGCCTATTCGCAGTTAACTTATGGCGACCGAATTCTCGGCATGTCTTCTGCATCTCAGCAATAGCAGCTGCACTTTCTGAGTGAACCATTGAGGAGAGTTGGGCTTGCTGAAGGATTTTCGCGTGGCGACATAAGCACCAATGCCTGATTTAATCCATTCGGTTAACTCATTTACATATGGATCAGCAGGGAGAGAGAAAGTTTCCCTTCATGGGGCGTCGCTGATGTGATCCCAAAGGGATTCAACATCAGCCTGCTCATAGTTTCTCGTCGTTTTGAGCAGCGGCTCTTCATCGTTTGGACGAGTTTTTAAGATAATAAATATCATTACAGCAACGTGATCAGAATTTCCGAGCGGGCCATAGGTAGTCGCCGCACAAGCGTCGGATGTGAGTTCAAGAACAAGTCGGGAAGTGAGGCTTTCTGGTGTGTACGATCAGTAAGACGGGTCGGAAAACTGACAGTCTGCGAGAGGTCGTAAGCTGAGGAGAAATTAAACATAGAGTTTCAGCTGCATCAGTAACGCTGGACAATCCCAGCCAGTCACGATGGTGGGAATTTAAATTCCCAAATACATGTATTTGGGAATTCGAGTGAAGTGAGCGTCCACTGTCGAACGAAAACGGTATAAGAAATATAAGTAACTAACTCTGTGATGTAAGGTCAATCTAAAGCACATGTAGGCTTGGCTATCTGATTCTTAACTATGTTCTCTAGTTAAGGGAAGGGTGTTCCGAACATAAACTCGTAGCCTGTTCATATGTTTGTCGGAGTCCTTACGGTAGAGTGGAAGTAATGTCAAAGGTGTTAGAGGAGATTTTGGATTGAAGGTTTGTTTCACTTAGTTTGTCAGGAGAAAAGTTTCTACGTCGTTAATGTGGGTTCTCAGCCCCCGCATATTTGTAAATGCGAGCCTCAAGGGTAGAGGCGGATATGGTTTTGTTGGGTGTCTGGTTTAGGTTTGTGTATGTTGTAAATTCATGTTTCTTTTGTGATAGAGTGGGGAGAGCAATGTTGGTGCTCGGTTAGGCCCACTAAGCTCACACATTAGTCGTGCCTTGATTCATGGGTGTAATGACCTCCGGAAAGCCCACCGGGGATTACTTTCGGGTCCTTGTCAATGCGCGACATGGCACGTACAGTTACCCGCGATATTATGCAACTGTTGATGGAGCAGCCTTCTTAGCGCTTCCTATTAGTTAGGGCTTCTAACTAGCAGTCGGAACCAGCAGCCTTGTCTTACCTGTACCCTCAACCAGTCGAAACAAAAGCGACCCATACTAATTTCGTAGGACTTAGTCACGAAAAAAACTCTCCATGATAGAGAGAAAGAGAGACGGCGTGCATTGCCCTAGTCAGAGAACAATGCCAACACTAGGTGTATTTAGAGACGCCCCAGTGTTGTTAACTCTACGCCTGGCTAATAGGCAGAGAAGAAGTACGAAGGTCGTTCGATAGGCAGAACCCATCTACTCCTTACGCAATTATAGGTTTGCAAACCGGTATTTTGTTCGAGATTTTAGCTCTAGAAAAGTTGTCAAGACCAAGAAGGCCTCCTTTCCCAACGGTTTTCTCCCAAGACGTAAGTGGTTAGCAGCAATGTTTTATTATCAGAGTTTTCCTTCTCTTAGATGGATTACCTGACAAGGTCTACGAGTCCAACATCCCGAGAGAGGATAGCTCGCGCCCGTGTACTAGTCAGGTATTTCCGAGCTCCCGCGCGTAAAAAATAAATTTCATCCACATATGCACAAATATATATATATATATATATATATATATATATATATATATATATATATATATATATATGACGATATAGGTTTACTGTACATTTATCAGAATGAACATACATTTTAAGATATGTTTCCCTCCCACAAGTCAGTACAGATAAGAGATAGACAGCCGGTAGTTAATAGAATCAAAAAATCACAAGGTAAATACAAGTAAATGTGGTAACCTGATTAAAATTAGTAACATTTAAGACAGAGACAGTCTAGAAATAAAAAAAATTACAACTTAGCTTTTCTTTAAATTTCACCCATAAGCTTTTGATAACATTTTTGGTTGGGACTACACCTTCCTATTTAACAATATTTTATAGTGGATTCTTCACCCACCCCCCTTTCTTCTCTTTTTACCTCGAATGCGTTGACCTCTCTGAAACCTCGCAGAATATTAGCAAGAAACATGACAGACAAATAAAGAGTTGTGCAACAGGACAGAGAATACAAAAACTTGGGAAAAACACATTCTTTAACTAAGTAGTCATCGCAACGTTAATACATGGATTATTTAATACAGACAGTTCAAAAATAAAATAAAAGATTTAAGAACCTAGCTTTTTAAAAAAATTTCACCCATGAGCTTTAGTTCAAATTCTGGTCTCCATTCGCAATCGGTGGCGGATATAAATATGTTTTAACTCGTGACTCTTTAACTACGTCATGCTCGTGCGTTTGGTTGGGACTACATCTTCCTTTTTTAACAACATTTGATAGTGGATTACTCACCCCCTATTTTCTCTTTTAACTACGAATGATTTGATTCCTCTAAAACATCGCAGAATAGTACCAAGAAAAAAGACAGACAAATAAAGATTTTGCAACAGGCAAAAGAAAACAAAAAAACTGAACAAAAATACTGCTTAACTAAGTAGTCACTGCAACGTTAATACATGGAGTATTTAATACAGAAACAGTTCAAAAATCAAAAAAGAATTAAGAACGTTGCTTTTTTAAAAAATTTCACTTAGAAGCTTTTGTTGAAATTCTTGTCTACATTCGCGGTCGGTGGCAGATATAAATGTGTCTCACAGAATATTAGCAAAAGAAAAAGACAGACAAATAAAGATGTGTGCAACAGGCAGAAGAAAGCAAACACCTGGAAAAAAAACATTGTTTAACTAATTTACCATTACGTGTCTTAATAATTAGTTATTTATTATTAAGCCCCGAAAAAATACGAGGATAATATTGAATAAAATTAAATGGTTTGTCAGTTGAATGACGAACGATATAATGATTAAAATGAATTAAGATGAATTGAATGAACACAATTTGATTAATTGTGACGACGATTTATCACATATATTTGTTGTGCGTTGATCTTAAACGCTTACATTTTAGTCATTAGAGTAGTTTTATGAAAGTTTTTCACAAAATTAGGACACTCTGGGAAGTATACTATTTTAATTGAGATTCCGTTTAACACTAGGTTATTTGAGGTTCTGGTAGAATATTTATGTGAACGTCTACAAATGATGAACTAGAAGTTTTGAGATCAATTATAAAGTACACACTTGTTAGGAATAGAAGATATCATCATCAACCTGATTGCGAATTCAATGTTTTACTCAGTTAATACAAGTCAGATCTCTATGAGTGTCACTTTCCCAGATTTGGACAAAGTACTTCATTTTAGGGCGTATCTGATTCTAATACAATAAGAAATGACATAAAAATCAGGTAGTTTCCGGATCTGTAAAATGATCCAACAATTTGTTCAGATACCTTTGCAACATATTGGATATCATTCTTCCGTTTTAGATGTGGACATAAACTTAGCCCAATGAGCTGATCAAAACAGAGGATGTTTTGAAGGCAAGAGCCGTGCAATCCAACTGTATCCAAAAAAACTGGCTAGGCGTTTTAAAATAGCATTTATGACGATCAAGATTAGACGTTGGCCGAAAACAGGTATTTGCTCTGCGCCAGCGTTGATATCGTATGCTTAAGATTCATGTCGGTTTACAACTATGTTATAGACCTATTATAAAGGAAGAATGGTTTTATTCAAAATACGTGGTTAGATATTCTATAGTAGGCAAGTTTGTGAAGCTTACATTAGTGTGAGACCTCATCAACGGCTTTGGGTATGTCGGGACATATTTCCTTAGAAACAAATATCCCATCTAGAGACTCATTATTCCTACAAGATATTAGAGGAAACAGGCCAAATGATTACTCTAGACAGAATCAGATATTGCTTGTCACGAAGTAGATTCCATCTTCTGAAGTGATTTACAACATATTGGGATGCAAAATTACCAAGGACAAATAGAAAACTGTACTGAGATGCAGAAAACTGATCACCTGTATATTCGAATACTGGACAGAATAGCGAAAGATTCTAAGGCGATGGAAAGCTGTTCCCCTTTAAACAACGGTTGAATAGTTTTAATGAGGGTAGGAACACGTCCCACAGAAGATCCTTGAGGGCAATGACCGGAATGTTATCAGAACTAATTGCCTTGCAAGCATCAAGTTTCTTAATAAATTTAGTAACATCTCGGACATCTATATATGTAAGGGTGTAGTTAAGATTATATCCAGTCATTAAGGAAATGCTTAAAGTAATTTGCCTTCATCACAAACAGTTTTGTTAGTAAATTTTGACTTAATGAGATGCTGGGAAAATCACTTCTCGTTTATTACTGATGGTTAAAATAAAAGTCTTACATTTGCTTGCTATGCTGTTTGGCCTTCTGCCAAAACTTTCGAGTAACAAGCTTCGGTTCAGTTACTCTGGATTTAAAGAAATAGTTATAGTCTATTTCTAGATAATCATCTTTCGTAGGGGTATTCTGTATTAATTAACATTCTGCATTATTTGTAGGGGTAGCAATCGACTCTGGTGTATCCAAGCCGGGTCTCAAATTATGTTATTCTTATTACATATCTACATGAGCAGTTTCATTTCCATTGTATTCATAGAATTCGTGAATTCCTTTCATAGTCACTTCTATTTATGTGGTTCTCAGCAGTTTCAGACGTTTATAGTGCTGAGGCTTTTTTATCTGAGTTTGTCCAACTTGTTGTCGCAGACTTACCTGGGCTGTTTTGAGTTCTCTCACAATTACGGGCATAACATTTTTTTATTTCGGCATTCATGCAGTCCGCATGTATTGTTTTGTCTTCAGAGTGTGCATGCACTTTTTATTGTGGATCCTTAGTATTTTTGCTTTCATGTAGTTTGAAGTGATCGTGTTGTTTTGTTCAGCTGTCAGTAAGGATTTATTCACTGTGTTCGAGTGTCCTTACCGGGGCAATTTCCATGTGTTTATGTGGCCTATATTTGTTGGCAGTTGTATGAATCTGTCATGTCACTGCTTCTATTTTTAGTTTTATATTCTAACTTTTTTCCGGCTACATTGATCTCAATATTGGTATGTGCATTTAGCGGCAATAATCGATTTTTGTTTGCTGTGATATATATTTAGCAATGTTATCTCATAGTCCATACACTCATTAAAGCTCACAATATTGGTTCTTATTTATATAGTATGGAGCAGAATCGCCGTTTGACTGAAATGTGTTGTGCATTATCCTACTTTGTCTATTTTATAAATGGTCGAGAGTATTTAATTATCGATACTTCCCAATTATGTATTCCTTTTACAAAGTTTCTATTATATAAGTTATTTTTTTCTGAGCTATTCTATTTCAATACAGTCTTTTATTTCAAAACACACTTTTCCTAGGTACACTCATTTTAATCTTTGTTGACGTGATAGTGTGCCATTACAAAATGACCTGATAGTTATTGTATTGCGTGCAATAAGTGCCCTCATCAGAGTTTCAGTTTATATTTTAATGCTCCTTTCCGAGTGTCCCATTTTCATCTACAATAATGTTTTGTTTTCTATTCCCAATTTTATTAATATATCCAGACAGAAGATTCTGGTTATGTATATTTACCGTGTATCCCTCCGTGCTTGCAAATAGTGTTTGATCATTGATATACATGGCCTGTTGTTCTTCTTTGTCTGTGTTAATCTGTTATCGTTATTGTATCTTCTGAGCATATGGGTAAGTGACACCATGACTACGACACACAGTAATAGCGAACATTATATCTCCCACGAATTGTTCCTCAGAAATTACTTTTTATCTGCATTTTTTCCGTTTATTTAACTATAAAATTAAAAGTTACTTTCGTATTTAGCCATTCCTGATCATTCGATTATACAGTATCGTGTCGTATTATTGTTTTATAGTTAATGCATGCTATGTGTATGTACGTTTATCTGCTTTACATTTATTTATACGTCTTTTTAATAGATTTCTAGAAGGTTATTCGCCTCTCTTATCACTAGCAATTTTTCTGTTCTTCTGAGGATAGTCCGAACTTATTAAGACTGAACGAGATGTTTGATATGTTTTACGGTTAAGATTGTTCGCATAGTTTTTAACAGGTTATCGGTCCATAGTTACGTTGATATATAACAAATTATGAAGTTTTTCCTATAGGCATAAACTCCAGTAGATTTACGATGTCTTCCAGTTCTTTATAGAGGGTAGCGAATTGGTAAAATTAACAATTTATTGATTGATTCTATCGTATTGTAGTGATTTCTAGTTTGGCATTTATCTTCGAACCTAGCGCGTTTCTTTATAGATTTCTGTTTCGTTTTTAATTTCCTACAGCTGCTTCCTTCATGTTGTTCAGCCATTCGGCATTCCTGTTATGAGTTTGTCATTCCTTTATATAGTGTTCCAAAAAATGTTGTGAGTGGATTGCGCTTATTTTGTCATTCTTCTGTTCGTATGAAGCATGCTTTATTGGTTTTGAAACGTTCTATGTTGTGTTTACTGTAAAGATGCGTATCTTTATTTTTTATATTTCTTTGTACACATTTTGTTCGATTTCAGCCGAACTCTTTTCTCTTCGTTCTTTCCCGCTGGCTTTATTCACAGAGTGTATTGAATTGATACATTATTTCAGTTGTTCAGTTCTCTGGTGGGGTTTTCTTCAATGTTTACGTTTGTGATTACATATTTGGTGGCCTCAGCATTATGTATCTTGTTCATGTGTGTAATACTGTATGTTTGAATGTGTGCGAAGGGTATGATCACCTCTTCCAATCGTGGGTTTACTTCCATACAGTTTTTGTTACTAAGGGTGAAATTTGTAATGTTGTCTTTTTTGATTATTTATATGATCCGTCATATTCTGCTGCCTCTCTTCAGTAAGGGGCGCTATGTTGTTTTCAGTCGTTTCTGTAGCATACATGTTCATATTCCACCAACTTTTTACGGGTAAATTTACATTGTGGGCGATTTCCTATTCTGTTGTGTTACATAACTTTTCGCTAATTCTCTTCAGTTCTTGCCGGATGCGCCATCCTTTTTTTAAGCACAAGCTTTATTTGCCAATTATCCCTGGCTTTCCAGTGAAAACAAGCAGATTCGTTTTACTGAGGTATCTGTTGTAAAAACATTCTTTCGCTCGTCTAACTTCTTTTTCTAGTATAATTTTTGTTCCGGGTAACCGTTGATTCGTTCAGTTAATCATACATGCTAAATTGTTGTGGGACCTCAAATAAGTATGGCTAACCTTCACTGGACCCCAATCAAGTCTTTCACATTGACTTTCAAAAAAGCATATGCTGGTTATAACTGTCCGATCTCTCTTCTGACTCCCACGGTGTTTATTTTTCGTTGGTGTAATTTTCATGGTTTATCTGTCCTTGAGATAATGGGTACCTCTCAAGTATGAGTGCATGCTTTGATGAAATGAAAGCAACGTAATACACACCAAGATAGATATAAATCTATTGAAACATAAATATATCTAGAATACTAAAAAATGCAGGCGAATGTCCATTATTAAAATAAAAGGTAAATAGCTAAATAAAGTTTTATACCAATTTTAAATGTTCACATGTCCAACACTTAACCGAATTCCTGTTTAGTAAGAAAATGGTAGAAGTCTTTTAGAAAGGTCATTAGTTAAGTCATTAGATTCCTTCTGTTTATTTATATCTCATAGTTAAATGTAATATATATATTTAAAACATACCGAAATCGTTGCAGCAATTAAGTGTAAGTAAACACGTTGAATAACAAAAAAGAGAAAAGAACACAACGTACTGTTGAATACTAGATACAATTAAGATTTTCGAATGAGAGAATTATATCATGCCATGTTGCATGATAACTTAAGCAGATGAAATTGCTTTATAGTCAACTTTTTACAACACTTTATATTTATATGTGTGTAATAAGTTGGTGTCCCTGTGGTTAGTCGCCAATTGAGCTATCCTACCTTTGCAGATTGGATGTCTGGAGTCTCATACCGCTAGATAGCTCTGGTTGGGAGTCAATTTGTATAAGAACTGTACTCTTTGGATTGAAGAGGTGTTGTTGCTTTATTCAATCGTAACGCTTCCATTAAAGAGGAACAATATCTAAGGAAAGTTAGTTATAAAAACCTCGTCGCAATAGTAGTTGTAATGTAAGTTTATTCGTATACGTCAACGCGTAGCAGACTAGAGCCGCTGTTGTTAGTTAAATCAATTTAAAAAAATGTTTGTCGACGTTACTTACCGTAACGCCTAGAATACGTTACCATCATTCATAATGATGGATTAATTTGTTTAGAAACTTACAAGCACATTAATATCATTGCAACTTAAGTGCGCGTATCGATTAAGTGAATTTTTTTTTACATAATATGACAATAAATTCAAACATTTATTTCTCTATTAAATTGTTTGTATCTATATTATATTAAAAGTTACTTTTTGAAGAAACTGCTTGCCGAGAGGTTGCATTACCTACATATTAAAGTTTAACAAAATTATAATGTGCCAACGTTACTCACCGTGTTGCTTACTATATGTATTCTATAATTTATGATGATGTATATATATATATATATATATATATATATATATATATATATATATATATATATTCATATATTGTATTTAATGTTACGGATAATTAGTGTTTTCATATCTTTTCTTTCTTTTTTTCTAAATTACGCATGAGTCTTCTAGTTTCAGACTTGAGCGGACCCATGTATTTGCTATACTTGTTGGGTACGTAAGTACATTCGATTCTTACCAGAGCCATCTTCAGTGATCAGTATCAAGTAAGCAACACGCATTTTTTTAATACCCAATAATGGTTTTAGCGGGAAACGGTTAATTATTTTAAGCATTATAGAGCATTTTCATTAGCATTGAAAGCATTTTAGGATATGTTAACTATTATTGAAATTAAATTTGTTGATAGGGTTTTTTTAGTTGTATGTGTATAGCTTCTGAAAACTGCAGTTTTGTGTTCTAATATAAGTGTGTTTTCTACAAGCGACTTTTTGTGTTAAGCCTGGGGGCAAGAATGATCTGCTTATTGTGTAGTCAGATAAGTGCATAGTCAGACGTAATGACAGAGTTGTGGTAAAACCTACGTATATGCTTTTGGCGTTATTCTTGGAGACGCATTCCCCCAAATGCCATTCTAACTTAGATACAAGGTTTGTTCTATCCTAAACTCTGCTCGGTGGGGGAGAATTGTGTGTTATGATAAGGATTGATCTGTTAAATTTGCTATAATAAATGTAACGGATGAAGAATAACCTCCTAGTAAAAACTCATTGAATAGAATACTATCAATGGATAACTACGAAATCACTGAACAGACTGGGGAAGAGGCATCAGAAGGTTAAACTATAAAAAGATTTATAAACGAGCGCAACACAACCCTCGCATCCCCAAGGAACAAACAATGGAAGATAAAATTAAAATCAGAAATAGTGAACACACTCATACATCGCGGCAAATTTAATCGACATCAAAATAATTATTTTTAAAAATCTAATGATTTCAGTATTTTAAAATATTTTTTTATGCTGAAAACGACACGATCATTAATATAGTAAACTGATCGACTATGACATGACATAAATACGGAATAACAATTTATCGAGATTAGCGAACCGAATTTACTAAAAATCCTATTATGTAGATTTAATCACTACGTGCGTACTGTATAACTTTACCATTGAGAAAGCGACTCGTTGAATAGAGTAAACAAACAATGTATTATGAAATATATCAAAATTGCAGGTTTGAAATATATATCTTAATGCGGGCTTCAGAAAAAGACGATGTCATAACGATTTATATTAAGGCGATGTATTATAGAATGGCATAAGAACCGAATGACTGATGAATAAAAATTAAAAAAACACAAAGTCGGACGATGTTTCGTACTAATGAGTCACCGCTTATCAATATCAATAGGTCAGTTGATGATACAGGTTTATGAGATTGCTAGGTTGACAATGTTAACAACAGCTGGAGAGAATTGGAGATTATTGGTTAAACTAGGCATAACTTGATTCTTTAAAAGGACGGTTCGGCAAGAATTTATTGATGTTAGACTTGAAAACGAGCATGTACTAGTTAGGTGTGAAGCCACACCGTCATATTCATTCAAGAGATATATTGTTCTTGGAAATAAACTGTTCGAAGATGTCCCGCGTAGTTTAACGTACATAGACAAAGAAAGACATGCACTTAAAAAAGTGGTAGCCAGACAATGTTTAGCTTTAAATGATTTCTAAGGGGAATTAGAAATTAGGGATCAATCGAACAGCCACCATAAAAATACCGATAAAGATAAGGGTAAAGAAATACTACCAATGTATGTTTCGGGAGAAAGAGTTTGTATGGAATAGAACAGAATATACGCTACCAGATTTTGTAGTCGATTTTTTACTCTGCCAAGGCAGGAAATAGTGTTCTTAGTTACACGTCCCTAGATATTCTAACAGAAATCTGGCTTAAGGCATATCTGGCTTTTATACATGGAGAGCATGAGAAAAAGGAATGGTATACTTTCTGGATGGTAGAATGATACACCGATTTTCCGAGCGACATTATCTAGAAGTTTGATGCAAATCTTCCATTTAAGGTCTGGAGTTAAATGCTTTCCTGTCATCCATGGTATCCAACTGGTTCTGAAAGTAACGAAAAAAAACTAATTTATCTCTACCACATTGTATAAAGTAAAACATTAAACACTCGGTGGAACTTCTGATTAAATACCAATGTGTATTTAAATTATTCCATAGTTCTTGCACTATTCTTTACGATATATCATGATTTCTCCGTCGGACTTGGATCTATTGTTAATCAATATGTCTATCAATCAATCTATCTATATTTCTGAAATCATAATATTATTTAGTTGATGGTTAAATATTCGAATAGTAAGACTTACCCCACATTGCAATGTATGGTCAAAAGTAATAATAATTATTGAATTTAGAAAAAGATTATTTTGCAGTGAACGTGTGTGTATTGTCTAGGTTATATCACTTGGTTATACTATTGTAAAATTGTGTTTGAATAAAAAAAAGCTCGAAAAGTGCTTTAGATTATTTTGATTCTCATTATGTTCTTCTGGTACTCAAGATTTACAAATACAGCGATCGATCAAATATATCACAAATTATGCGGATGCGCCAATGCGAAGCACTGGGACAGCAATGCAGGGGACTGCTTTAATTTATGTAAATGTTATATATAAATACATATTTAAATATATACATATAGTTATCTTTTTTTCTCTCTGTCTCTCTCTCTGTCTCTTTCTCTCCCTCTCATAAATATATATATATATATATATATATATATATATATATATATATATATAGTTGGATAGATAGATATACATGTAGATCGATATTCAGTAGGCCCAAGTCTGTTGAACTTTTCAGAGGTGTTTGCAGGGTAAAACCTAGTTGAGAGTCCAATGAACAGTACAGTGAAGTAGCTATGCAATTGACTAATATATATATTGTATTATTGTTGGTATTTAAGAGAATGTTTATTGATTATTAGATGTGTTTCCTATGTTATACAAATTTGATATATATTTTTTAATGTTTTTTTCGTTAAATTTTTTTAAGTATTCAATAGCAGTAAACTTCAACGCAACGCTGTTTCTGAGTCTATTGGTAGGTTTTCGAGCGGGAGAAAATGGATGACTGGGAGCACCGGAATTTGTCATTACATCATCTCCGAATGTAACACATTCGGAAAACTTAAGCCTCATGCAACACATGTAAACTGGAGAATGGCAAGGGAGATATGGGAGCAATAGCAACATAAAGAAGATCATAGCAGACGTTTAGACAGTATACGCACAACAATATTCGTCGGGAATATGCAGAATCAGTGCTAAACAAGGAACGTCACATCTAATCATACAAATGTCGTAATGGCTAACTACTCACCGACATGCACTAAGAGACCCATCAAACTCTTCAACAAGTTAAACACCAGTTTTGTCAAAGATGTTTTTCTCAGTACCAGTTGCACAAAGCGCAGTTAAACAGGCGACTAGCCCACACTCCGTACGAGATATTGCGCTCTGTGAACACACATTTTCCTTAACCTGTGATTGTCTGTAGGTGTGCTTGCAACAGAATCTAGACCATACCACCACATTCCTTCGAAATGGCACTTATATAAAAAGGGGATTGCTACACTGAAATGTTGTTGTAACTTACGGATTACTTCAGCAAAAATAGATGTATTTGATCAGTTTAATTAAGCATAATCAGAGGGGTAACACATATTTTATTTATTGGTAAAAACCAATAAATAAAATATGTGTTTCCCCTTTTTAATCAAAATATAGAATTTCCCGAAATAAAGATGCCGGCTTTTTTGTTTATGAACAGAAACAGGAAAGCGATTCATATTATTTTCTTAAGCGTACGCAGACATAAAAACAGTCTATCGTCTACTATTTCCCTAAAAACAAGAATTTATAACCATAAATGCAGCTGCAATTCTAACGGGATGATATGTAAGTCTTGACCTAATCAAACACTAGGCCGAGACTAGTCTCTGGTGTATGAAGAAGTCTCCTACCTTTCAAAATAACAACACTTTCACATGATCACCCAGGTAGAACTCATGATTTCCCTTAGAGTTGTTTGCCCCATAAACGCGGTTCTCATATAAATTATAGTTCAGTATCAAAATAGTTTATCCTCTACATCATATTCTAAGGCTCGAGGCATGTCTGCCCCATCCAAAAAATTAAGATGCCAGGATTCGGAACAGACACAAATGCTAATAGAAATATTGTTGTTGTTTCATCTTTGAACGTTTTCGAAAGATTGTCTCATATCTGCCTATATGTTGATACTTTGCATAAAGAACATTATCTCTGTTTTCCTATGTAGTGTCTTTCCGTTTTTCTCTCTTAAATACAATGTATATGTTTATACCAACACTTGTGTCACTGTTGTTATTTTCGCGTGCCATATTTATCTCGAACTTGTCTGAAACCAAAATCCTTCCTTTTACATTTCTGTAATTCCCATTTGAACCCGGTAAATAACTTAGTCACGCCTAGCGAAAACGTGTGTGTATTACATCCTGACCAGTGCGCAAGTATGTCTATTGTTGGCATGTGCTGTATGAAGTGGGTTCTTAATTGGAAGGCATATGTTAAACAGTAGGAGTTGTCTCCGTGTCACACGTCTATAATACACCGAGAGTGACTATCTGAGTATTTCGTATATGCCCTCACTCATAATATCTAACTCCTCATTGCAATACAATGAACTATTATGTGTGGGGCGCAGTTGAGAAAGACATCAATTGTGCCACCTGCCATCTCAGCATCAAACTGGTGTTCAAGCGTCTCTCGGGGCTCACAGTTAATTTTAACAATATGCCAATATAAGAGGTTTTTACATTCTTTTTGAAAATGTGTAAAAGTTTTCCAGAAGAAATTGTACAGGCGTGAACCCTTAACGCACCCCCCCACACACACACACATATATATATATATATATACTGTCGCTTTTCGTTCATTTTACTTTGGTTGAAGTTCTCACAAATCAAAGGGTCTCCTTCCTGGGGCTAACACTTGATCTCTATATGAGATATATTGATATTCGAATATTCCATTACCGTTCTCCTTCATCTGTCTAAGATTGAGTTAGTAAAGAAGTGAATGGCATTAATCTTTCTCTTCTCTATTTACCACTTTACCATGTTGTAGTATATTTTGTGGTCCCTTGGTTTTGCCGGATGCTAAGAAAAGAATGTTGGTAGAGTAGCTAGTTGAGTGATGATACTTGAAGTAACATCACTTGGATAAAGTGCACTATTCCTCGTATGAGCACGTGTATATTCGTGCTGAGGAGATCGTATGTGTGCAGCGAATACTCTGTTATTTTTTATATTTCGTCTGGGTTTACTTGTAGGGGAGGTATCCTCATATAAGGTTGTTCTGACCAACCTAAGTAAAAAAGATAACGAAGATACTAGATGATGTGTGGGTGTGTATTTGGAAAAGTTTTAATTCATATACGTTATTTTATATTTAAAATCTCAGATTATAAAACCTCTGCGATACAGAAATAAGTTAAATGATATATAAGTTATATCAATCAGCATATTCATATATTAATTGTCTATACTTTCCAAGTTCAAAACATATTAATTAAGTTTTGAAATATTTGTAAAATTTCTTCGGGAATAAATATAAAATTATGTCAATTTTTATATAAACGCGTTTCTAAAAAAAACCTTTTCATGAGTAAAATTATATTTGAGTAAAGATACAGATTGCCATTTATCTATCACTGTTTTAAATGTTATCAATGTCGCTCACTCACATTATATTAATATACCAGATATCATCACACAACATGTCAAAGTTAGGAGATAATATTGAATTAATCACATATCATCCATCAACAGATTTTACTACCATGAAGATAGACCAAAAACAATATTACAAACATAAATTTATTGGAAGCCACTTCCTTTATGAAGTAATTTCGTTTGGATTTATTTTTCTTCAAACATATAGCTCATGATAAAACAATTTTAGAAATATCAGCAAAATCCAAGAGACGATCAACAATACATCGTCTCCTTATTTATCTAGTGTACATAAGCAAATAATACCCACTTAAAAAACAATAGAGGGAATGGTATCAAAATTGAAGCTTGAGTCATAAAGAATCTATATAGACATTTGGTACAGCCACTCATATGATGCATGCCATGAATGTTAATACCGAAAAGCAATCGACGAAACAGCTACATGAAATGGAAGAAAAAATAATCTTATTCTTCCTTAACAAATATATAGTAAGTCTTCGAAAGTTCGTGTCGTCCCAACAATATTGCCCAGTTAGAATAGTTTAATAGTTGATTATATATATATATATATATATATATATATATATATATATATATATATATATATATATATATATATATAAAGAAACAATAGATCATTCATATCTTTAAAATAGAACCTATCATGAAAAAGATTTAATGATAAACATACAAGATATAAGAATTGTATAGGCAATTTAAAGGATGACAACAAAAGTTGTGAAAAATACAAAATCTATTATATATATCCAGTTGTTCAAGACAAGGAATTTATTTTTCCTAAAACCATGGTTTTTCAAAGAATTTGATTATTATCATCAGGGGAAGACATATAGCAGAGCTGGTAAGTAGAACTGCAATAAATTATATGTATATAGTAGTATGAATATATATTTATTGTAAGTAAAATACACAGAAGAGTCCATGTTTCATTCCCGTAGGAAAAACTCAAGTAAAATGCGCGGAGTGTGTAAGATATTGCTTTGTATATATAATCAGTTCCAACTAACAAATAAGATGCGTATTTATTACTCCCTCGCTGGCTAATCTTTTCATTGGCCAATGGCAAACTTCTATCACTTAAAAGCATGGTAGCCTTATTGTGTTATACTCTGGCTTCTTAATTGGAGTCGAGTTAAGCAGAACTCGTATTTACGTGTGTTAAATTAATAGGTAATATCATTTTAGCGCGTGGAAGTTCCAATAATGTATCTGTTCTAATCATAATTGTCCGTATATTCTATCAAGCAACACTTTTTTAGTAACATGAAATTGTTTTTTTGATCCCTTTTTAAAAAAATATACATCTATTTGTTATATACCAAATATGAACTATTTTTTCCTGAATATACTTTGCCAGGATTAGTTCAAATACGTATTACGTGTGTATGTTTAACTTCTGACATATGTTTTTAATCGATGAAATATACACACAGTATAAATAAGAAACGCACATAGTATAGGCATATCACAATATGAACATTAAAATGCAAAATTAGGAATAGACAAGTCTTTCGATTAGATAAATTTTGTCAGAACAAATATATTATATAAAATAAACAAATAAGTTATTAATAAATATGTTATAAACTGAGGTTTTTCCTAGCTTTACGGGAAAGTCTGTATGTACTGACATAGCCTCATCTGGAAAATAAGTCGTTAGTATTTTCTCTATTAAAAACAATGTATGCTATTGAGAAATGCCGAAACACTTGTATGATAATACCACCGTGTTTTGATGAATATAAAGAAAGAATTGTTCCCTGAATTAACTAATGTTTTTATTAGAGTGTATGTATAGTTATTTGAAAGTGAGATTGTATATAGTTGTCTGAAAATGAAATGTTATATAGTTTTCCTAAAGTAAAATTGTATGTACTTATCTGAAAGTGACATTTTATATACTTGTTTGCAAGTAAATTTAATGTTGTTATCGGAAAGTTAAATTTCATATATTGTTGTGAAAGTTAAATTTTATATAGTTATCTTAAAGTGAAATGTTATATAGTTATCTTAAAGTGAAATGTTATATAGTTATCTTAAAGTGAAATGTTATATAGTTATCTTAAAGTGAAATGTTATATAGTTATCTTAAAGTGAAATGTTATATAGTTATCTTAAAGTGCCATGTATTCTATGTCTACAGTTAGTTGCTATTTCGTCGCTACCATTAGAGCTTCTTAGATCTTTAAAATTATATATTTTAGCTTCTTATTTGAACATAATTTACATGGGTCTAAATATCTGCATACACTGTCCATCTTGACATTTTCCAGGAGATTATTGACGAACGCCCGCCATCATTGAGTTACTTGTAATGTTCGCTAGTGATGTTTTGAATTGATGTTTTATTTTGCTATGCTTCTATAGTTAGTATATCTAGTTTTTATTTTATGATGCTCTTTTCTACGTAGTAATTTTATTTGGAATGTATGGGGGCAATTTAGTGGCTTGGTAAACGATACCTTTGATTAAGCAGTTATTTCTTTCTTTTTTCGTGAACAAAATGCATCAGTTCTACAGATACAGTTTTGTCATCATTAATTACTATCTTTTTTATTTGGATGATTGCTATTTGAGTTTAATGTATTACTATTTAAAATAGTTATATTAATTTTCTTCTAAATGTTATTGTTATTGTTGTTAGATTTTTTATTTTGTTTTTAATTTCTGGTCCCTACAACTTGCGTTTAGTATTATGTTATTGTGGGCTTATCATTTCTAAGTTTTCACAACAACTGTAGATTTGATTTAAGTTATTATGATTGAATTTATTTTTTCTAATAAGTGTCAGCTAATCAATGCCCAAAAGGGCACGAGAATAAAGGTCAACGAGTTCTTTCAGGTGGACTGTGTAACACCATCAGAGAATTAATAACGATGGTTATAACCGGTCAGAATTGGAATATTTAAGCGGAGGGATCACCAAGTATTTGTTTATATTGGACTATAAAAGGGCCATGTTGTAGTCGACTGAGAAGCAGCCTTGGGAAATTGTGTTTTACAGACCGACTGTTTTAGGGAAGAAAATTGATCATTTGTTAGTTTTAGGTACACAAAGGGGGGAAGTAAATTATTGATAGTGGTTGTAGCTAGACAGGTGTGTGTTGTTAATGTTTTACGGGGGTCATAGATTACAGATTAGTTGATAATAACGATAGAGTAGAGAAAGAAGCTACAAGGAAGAAAAGAGTGCAAGGTTTTAGGTACGGACACATGTTTTCGATAAAATTCAGTAATTAATTGCCAACTTAAGTGTTTATCATTTTGTTATAGGGTGCCGTGAACAGAATTATATTCATTTTTTATTTATTGTTTTCTTCCTATTATTATTGATGTTTTTCTTATATCTAACCTCCATATTGGTGCGTTGTAAACATTACTTATATAAAACAAGTAACATTGATAGGAATGATTGGACATCATCTTTATACATTTAAGATGACTCCTATGTATTTTGTTTAACTGAAAGTTACATCTAAAATATGATGGGACACTTAGAGATAGTTTTTCATTTTCATATAAATAATATTTAAAATGTTTTCACATTTGACCTTGGTGGAATCCCTTATTATAGTCAATCCATCATCTTCATATAGTCCGACATGAGTATTAACAAATATATTTGTGGGGATGTATAGAATATATTACCCTACCAGATCTGATACAGCTGCCAACCCATAGGCATCAATTAGCGAGTCAAAGAGTTGCCCATTTTTTATCGATTGAGTATTATCATTAACTAATACTGATATTCTGTACTTTTAGATAATATAGGTTCAAATCCTGAATATATCGGTGTACATCCCGGGTAAATGTACATTTATTTTGAAGTGTTAAGATATAGATGGATAGAAAGTATTTTATATTGTAGGAAATTTCATTTATTTTTATTTACGATGTTATTAAACAAGGCAATTGCTTCGGAAGTGTTATCCATTGATTTATTTGGAGTTTTTTGCTATTTGCGTGTTAAGGTTAGGGTTAGGATAGGGTAAAAGTTAGGGTTATGATAAGGGTTATGGTAAGGTTAATCGTTCTTATTTATTGATCAAATAAATTAAGCGACTGATATAGCTATTATAAGAATCGTTTTCCTGCTCTTTTAGCAATATATAAACTTCTTAGGTTTTAATTTATTAACTTTGTCTCTGAATGTTAGTTCCTCAGTTGTATGTTTACTTTTATTATAAATTATATTTATGTAGTTGCATGTACTGGTGTCTAGTTTTTTTTGTAATGTTTTCTGTTCATAATGGTATACAAGTTTCTTTTCTTATCTCTCTTTGCGAGTAATTTGTTACAGTTGTTTATGTTTCCTGACGATGTTGTGTAATTGTTATTGAAAATGATTATGTTGTGTATGGAACTCTAAGTCTCTAATACTATGTAAGATACGAATTGTTAAACTAATAATAAGCTGAATAGTAAGTGAGATTTTTTAAGTTTTGAATCCGTAGAATTCTGTGTGTATTTATGTTCATGTTTTAAGGAAGTAAGGTACGCGCGAGCGCATTTACCGTATAGTGCATAATTTATCCTAATTAATTTAATCACGTATCTATGTTTCTTGGCGTTGAGCTCGTTGTAAACGTTGTTTCAAGTTTAGCTGTTTCCATGTTTTGTTTATTCATATGCTGAATGCAATCCTCGTAAAAGGTCTCAACTACGTGAAGAGCGATCCAATATTGTTTACTGTATATACACACATAATAGCATAGGTTAGTAAAGCTTATTATTATGAACATATATCTATGGTGTGTAAGCTACACTGAGGAGGCAATGTTATAGTCCTTCAGGTTGAACGCGCGGATGTTTGGTTAGCGTTGTCATTTATATCAATGTAGTGTTTCCACTTGCTCACTAACAATCAGCTTCCTTGTTAATAATCCCTCATGGACTTATGTTGTCATAAGCCAATGACCATTCTCGTCTGGAACCAATGCTTGGCTGCCCGTTGCTTGACAGTTTTAAATGGTTTTGCGCGTGTCAGTTTTGGTGACTTTCGTTTTGAAATAAGTAATAGATATCCATATTTAAGAACGTAAAAAATGTAAATTATTTTTATATTTCTATTAATTTTGCGGCAGGTTTATACTTTCCATATGCCTTTAGTTTAGTTTTCTATTAATTTATTAATTTTATTTCATTTATATTATATGTATATATATATATATATATATATATATATATATATATAGTTATCCTAAAGTGAAGTTTATACTTAGTATAAAGTTAGTTGCTATTTCTGTTTCTACATTTTAGCAAGTTACTTGCATTAATACTTTTACAACTAAGATGTACTCATGCATTGAGCAATATTTAATAAACTATGTACGCAATATACCATTATATAATATATATATATATATTTATACATTAAGTAATAATATGTATACATATATATATATGTATTTATATACATATATATTTATATATATATATATATATATATATGTTTTTAATTCTATAATAAAGACTAACGTGTATTTATATATATATATATATAGAGAGAGAGATAGATCGATAGATAGATAGATAGATAGATATGCTCGCTTGAAACCATCACTTCCTGCACTGATGAGTGTGTTATCCTGAAACGACGTCGTTTGTGGGTATAACACACTAATATACTAATGCACTTCCATCCCGTCACGTTTAAGTTAACGAGCAATACACATGTTATTTTTTACTCCCGGACGATACTAAGTGTAAAGTGTAAGTTAAAAGGAAATAGCTTATCAAACAACCATTTGACTTCCCCAACATCTGAAATTAATTCGGCACCAATACAACCACTGTTAAATGAAAATCGACAATGTTTTTTTTTTCATTTTATTTGTTTTTTTTCAAGAAATAATAATACTCATTTCAATACGAAAAAGTACATTATTGAGGTTAATATAGAAAAGACAACATATATAGTTCAGATCGATTCACATTGGAAACCCTTCTCACAGCTAAATTATGTTCAATATTTAATATCTAAATATTTGAATTCCTATTTACAAAATATGCAATAAAATGTTCATAAATAAAATTAATATCTGTCTACAAGGTTACGGTGGTTAGGTGGATGACGACGCGGACTAATGACCAGGGCATGCCGAATCCAGGCTGTTCCATAGAACCTCTTTCACTTGACAACCTGTACAAGACCCTTCCTACAATGATGCAAAATAAATATCATGCGAATTTACTTTATTGATTTAATTGCTCCTAAATTTCAACATCCGGCTGTTGTCATCTTTTCGGTTTACTTTCGACAGCCTCGTAACTCTCATTTCCCTTATTTTGTCATATAGTCCTCACATTCCTTGGGCGATGTTTCTGACAAAGCGGGGATAATTGCTGTTTTCTGGGTCGGAATCTATTCAGCCAACACGTCTATTTGGCTACTTTTGGGTTTTTTTTTTTACTATATGGTAATTTTAAGCTCATTACATGAAGTGGCTTCATGCGTTGTCTCACGCGATGTCCATTAAAACTCACATCAAATCACTATATAATATAATTCTGCTCTATCAGTATTTATATATATATATATATATATATATATATATATATATATATATATATATATAACGAAAGAAAACGTCTCAACCTGGAATTTTTAGAAAGAAGCAAAAGTGAAAAAACTCGTGCAGATCGATACAGAACGAAGATACGAAAACATTAAACGTCGCATTATCATGGTAATACAGTGAAGGATTCTCTTCTGAAATAATGTCATACATCAGCGGGGAGACTGACATGCTCTTTGCTTTCTCCCTTCCTCTAATCATTATATATAATTTAATCCGTAGTTTTTAACTTGCTAAATTTTATATAGCCCGATTTCTATATATTTTTTAATACATTTATACAAAAAAATAAACATTGGTCTTAATTATATGTTAGGGTTATTATGTTTATGCGTGTGTACCGGAATCTAACCTCGTCCTAATAGCATGTCTTATACATTCGTATATTTGCGTACATAATGAATAAAATTGCGAACTTTATCAAATACGTTTGTTCTTTTTGACACATACGTATTTGTACTTACACACACGCACCGCACTTACGTATGTATATATATGTATATATATATATATATATATATATATATATATATATATATATATATATATATATATATATATATATATATGTGTCTGTGTGGGGGGGGAGTGTGTATTATGTGTTCATTCTTGCGAATTCCTGTAATGTAATGTTACAATTTCCTCGAATTCTCCTCTAAGAGCCATTAGTTATTATCGCCAAGATTTGCTGAGAAAAATTTGAAAAAAAAAGAAGAAATGAAAAACAAAAACAGAAAATGAATCGCATCGAACTTCCCAAAGCCAAATCTTGTGATTGGTAAAACGATAATTTGCATATGAAAAACCTCCCTCACAGCTATGTATTTCTTTTTGGTTTTATTTCTGTTTTGTTTTATATCTTCTTCCTTTTGTGGCTTTCTCCCCGCCGCATCCCTCTCCAACGCTACAGACAAACGCGCGTGCGTACGCGGTTCATTTCCCCCTCCCCTTCAGTCTTTCCCGGTCCACCTCTACCTACAACCCAAGACATCTCGCTTCTCGAAGGACTCAATTACGCTTCATCCTTCTTTCTCTCTTCTCTTCTCTCTATTATTTTTTTTTTTATTCAGCATATATATTATATTATTCTTTGTGTTATTCTTGCTTTTCCATCGACATTTTATGCACACACCCGTACATCTTCTCGCTTTGCCTCTTGCAAATCTCTATACATCTGCAATGCTTTATTAATGTCTCTCCTCCCCCTCTCTCCCTCTCCCTCTCCCTCTCTATCTCTCTCTCCTTTCCCCTTTTTCCTCTTTCACCCTACCTCCGTGGTGTGTTCCACCTTCACCCGCTCCTCCAACCAGCGCTACTTTCGCTTCTTCGCCTTACCAACCAAGGCGCCTTTTTCCTGCCCCTACCTGGCGATAGTTCATTCGCTTTTCTGATTCTTGTAAAACTCGTTTACCGATTCGTTCATTCCTTCGTTCACTCCTCCGAACAACGGTGATACGTCATTCGTCTGTCTTTCTCAATTCTTCCGTCTCGTTTCCACATCACACTCCACATTCTCTCTCGGTTCTAACCAATTCCTTCAGTGATTTATAGACGTCTTTCCTTCTATCATAATGTTGTTCTTATATAAAGAAAACGAAATCATTATTATTTCGAAGCGTTTCATGAAATGTGTTATTCTTGTTTAAGGAATGCGTTTTGCTATCAAATTCTTTCATTCATTTTGCTCCAAAAAAGTTGCAAATTATTTCACTTTGCTTTTTTAAAAAAATATCGTCCATTTTACTGTTTGTAGGTTCTTTTTTCTTCATGTTTCAATGTAGATAACCTCGTCGTCCCAGTTGTATTTTTTTTTCTTTATTGATTTCCTTTTTTGTTTCTATTTTTCATCATTTTCTTTTCATATCATCTCAAATTATTTGTCATTTTCGTTCATTCTGTCTCTTAGTGTCTTCATTAAATTCTTCCTTTTCTTATGTTCCCCAGCCCTTCTTCTTTTCATGTATTCTGTCTTACTTTCTTCTGGATTTCATTCTTGTCTTAACTCTACCTTTCCTTCTTTCTTTCTTTCTTTCTTTCTTTCTTTATTTCTTTCGTTTCGACCTTGAGTTTCCCAGTATTCCCTTATGTTAGTCCGTCTTTTCATTTCTTTTCATCTTGTCTTTTAATGTAGTTATTTTTTCCCGTTCTTTAAAAGTCATTCCTTTTTGTTTGGATAACTCCCTCTTTTCCTGTTAGTAATTCCGTGTTTCTCTTTTGTACTATTAATGCATTTAACTCATTTCTTATTAATCAACTATGTACAATATTCCCTCTACTAAGATAGCATATATTTTATCATCATTACCAATTCTACAATATTATTTCTGTATATTTATATTTATCAGAATGTCCTTTTCAGTGTGTCTTTTTCTCTTTTGTGCGTTTTGTTTTTTTTAAATGTATATGGTAACGTTTTTTAAATGTATATGGTAACGTCTTTTTTTTAAAAACTTTTTTGTTTGTTTTAAATATGAAGATTTTTTTATGTTTACCTCTGTCGTGCTTTCCATTAAGAAGACCTTAGTTTCTTATTGTTTATAAGGCTTTCCCTTTTAAGTAAAACATTTTCTGTTGCCCTGCTACGTATTTCTTTATTTCCTTGTTTTTCTTTACATTTCGAATTAATTCTTTTTATAATATTAAATTATTCATTGTTTCCTATTTTATTTTATTCTATATTTCCTACTTATTTTGTATAATATTTTCCTTTTATATTTGCTTTCCTTTTATCCCTGTATTATGCGTTACTTTGTGTATGACTGTACACCTTTACATGATTACGTTTTACTCTCATTCGTGGTTTGTTTATCTTTTTTTTCTATATAATATGATTATCATTTGGTGTATTGTGATTCGTTCAAGCTCTCTTTGTTTATCTTGTATATATGTTTCTCTATTTCTATCTTTAGAAATCAAATTATGAGTATTTCCGCTTTTCTTTCTGTCATATGTTCGGCAAATAATTCTTATAATCAATAGATATAGTTTTCTTATTTCCGATTTTTCTCTCTCTCCTTTCTCTATATTTTCTTGTTTATATGTGGAGTATATTTTGGTTTTCACAAAAGTAAATATATAAAGATTGATATTATTGTTTCTAATATTGACAATGATTAGTAACAAATATCATCCCTTGAATGTGGCTGTTAAAATAACCGAAAGTAATAGAACGAGTAGACATAAACACATTCACAACTCATTCCCGAAAGTCGAAAAACCTTAATATACCGTGGGATTTTTTTTTAGAGAAATACAGAAGTAGAGGGGAGAGGATGGGAGAGAAAGAGAGAGATTAAACTCAGAAGTGTATTTCTGACAATATATCAGGTAAAAGTATGCATTTTTGGTTGTCATTTGTGTTTACGTAGATAATGCTATGAATAAATCAATACGAAGCAATAACTACAATGATGAGCCGTCATCAAATGCCATTGTCTCACAATACTCCACCAACGTTTATAATGATTTAGCAATGGTCACATCTTCAGATAACTTACCTACCTTAGTTTGGTAACCAGGTATGTTTCTTATATTTCAGAACTAAACATTTCCTCTAGTGGTAAATTGCTAAATGCCGAGAACCTGAAATAAATTAAACACAAGAATATATTTTCCACAAAGTATTAAGCAGAGCGTTACTATTTTGGTTGGGATCCGTGTTTGCCTAAGTAATATCTGTAGTTTAAATGTAGGCACAGATTAAAATCTCGTATCAGTCACATTTCTTTTTTTCGAGATATTCGATGTCCTAGTATAATAATTGGCCATTCATTTAACAATGGTATGCAATTTTAAAGTACAACGTTGTAATTAATATATATCTAGTTATATAAAATAAAGTATGTGTGTATGTTTATACATTTGTGTGTACAAGGGTTAATCAAAGTCTAAGACATCGCTAATTATTCATTTTTTAACAAAGCTGCTAGGCGTACGTACACATAATGTGGGTCACCCTTAGTTACATTTAGTTTCATGAAAAAGGGTTAAAAGTAGTTATCATACGTTAACTATTTACATACATCCATGAATACCTGAAATGTTATCAAGAGGTGTTAAACATTACTTACAAAATATTCCCACAGTTCCAACTTATTGGAGTTTGTTTAAATATGTTTTGGGTCCATATAATGCGCACAATTCTAATTTGAAAATTGAAATATTTTATTTGATTAATAGGGATAACTAAAAATTAAGCAAGATTTTCTAAATTTTATTTTTTTCTTAAGACACGCAAAAGTTTAAGCCTTAATTGAAGACGCTTTCTAAAATAAAAATTGAGATAAGGATTTTCGACGTAAGGACCAATGTGATCATATCATGAGTATAATCTTGACACGAGGGCTTAAATGATGTGCAAAACTGTTTATGTTCGAGGAAATAATGTTCTTCTTTATGCGACTCGTATTCATCTAGTATATATATATATATATATATATATATATATAATTACTATTTAATATATCCACATAAAATTAAAATAAAGGAGATATACTTTTTTATGTATCAATTTTAAGTATTTACTTCAACAGTGCTCGATACGTAAGTATAGCTAGCTAGTAAGCTATGAAAATGTATTTATGGCAAGTAAGCTAAGACATTAAGGCATTTTAGCCTGACGATTCCCCCGTAGATGAAACGCGGGGGTCACTGTGTGGCTTAATTGTCATGAATATATTTACATAGCTTACTATATACATATATATATATATATATATATATATATATATATATATATATATATATATATATATATATATATATATATATAGGATGACCGAGAGAAATACAGAATAAGATATATATAGAGACTGAGAGAGACTGAGAGCGGGAAAGAGATTCAGAAAGAATATAGATATACGTACCAATCGATCAACCTCCGAGTATTGATAATATTTTTATGCCCCCCCCCTTTTCTTTTTTACTTACGAACCTCCCCATTTACTCGTGTCTGAAGGTCTTTCTATCGATCCGTTTCTGACATGAATAACCCTAATTAATCTGTCCTCCCACTCACTATAATTCGTTTTCCCTTTCTTTCTAGTCTCTCTTTATTTTTCTAGCTGTTCTCTGTTCATATATTAAGCGTTTGAATTTCTTTTCTCAATCACCAACCCAATCAATTAGTCAACGGATCAATTCTATCAAGAGGACAACTATTCAATTGATTGTTTATATATTTTAATATATTTCAATTAATAATGGATCAATGTAAGATTGTGATTGTAACATTTAAAGTGAATGACGAGAGAAAGTAAATCAGTATTACATTTCTGCCAGTTCAATTTTAATGATATCCCATACAAAATGAAGTAAGAACTAGCAAGTTTAAGACAGTCATGTTACCATGATATATATATATATCATACTAGCTACGGTTGTTATACCTCTTGATCAAACCACCATGTCAACCCCAAAGTTCTATGTACTTGAATGACATTTTTCTTCGAACTATCATCCTGGGAGTCTTACAATAAAGACGAGACGTTAATGAATACATAAACAACTATCTATTGTTTTGTTCCTTTTTCATTTCCCATATATATATATATATATATATATATATATATATATATATATATATATATATATATATATTGTTGTATTTAAAACCATACATCTATTGATATAGTAATATATCTATCGCAGAAGAGGTATTTATATACGAACATATATGCTTGTATATGTATCTGTCAGAATGTGTGTGCGTGTATTTATATACGATTTTTATCACCCAAGTATGTAATGTATTTCTATGTAATTATTTTTATAGGTGAGTTTCAGCTCGTTGTTATTGAGCTTACTATTATTTCAATTGTTTCCCTTCCTAAGTGATTAGGATGCAGAAAAACTGCATTATTCGTCGTCCTAAACTTCAAAGACCGTACATATTTGTACACAGAGCGTCTTGACCCAGTGGTAGAACGCTGGACATCAACATCGAGGGTTCGATCTCTGTGTAAGTTAGCAATGCTGATGACGGCTGTAAGCCAGTAACACGTGTCCATGAATTACTTTTAGGTACGTATAAAATTAATATGTATATATTAAACGAAAAATACGGCTTTGAAGTTTAGGACGAGTAATAATGCACTTTTTCTGAATCTTAATCACTTAGGAAGTGAAACAATTGAAATAATAGTAAGATCTAAAAATAATCACATAAAAATACATTATATATATATATATATATATATATATATATATATATATATATATATATATATATATTCCATAAACAAAAAAAGCTTCCAGAGAAGCATCGGCAATTGCTGAAACTACAGAAGCATTCCCCGTTTCGGTATTTCTAGTGAAAGTGATAGTATTATTTTGATAAAAGAAGGTACGTAAGAAATCTGGAGAAGACACGTGAAAACATTAGGCCCAAAGAAAGGAGGAGGAAAAGTCAAGACCAACGGTTAGTTAAAACATTCATCTTTTTATTTGAGTAGATTTTAAGCGAAACTCATCATCGGATACCGCACATGGTACGAAGATACCACCATTCCTATGTTCCAATGCAAACTTCCCCCCATTGAATTATAATTTCATAAGAATAAATGTAAACACAAAATGTTTTAAGTAAAGTAACATATAGTGAAAGAAAAAATATATTAAAAATATAAAAAATGAATGAATGCAGAATGCAATTCTGTTTGTTTGTTTTCATACAAGAGGGGTAACCTATTGTAGGGGCACTGAATATTGCCTCTTAAAGAAAAAGTTATATTTTATGCATTTCGAACATTATGTATTTATTGAAGAGATATGTGATTGAGGTAAGCCGAAACAATTGTATGCGAATAAAAATTGTTCTTAGTGAATTTAGATAAATGTACTCCCCACATATGATTTGTTTAATATGATTTTGTTTTGTTACAGCTGTTGTCCTATATATATTACAAAACATTTGTGTTATAAAAAAGATATATATGAAATGTTAAAATTAAAATGTATATATATATATATATATATATATATATATATATATATGTATGCACACACATATATTCACCAAGTAATAAGTTATTTCTATGGATACTGAAAATACAAAAGCTTCAACCAATTGGTTCTTTCAGATTTAGTCTTTTTTATCTCTCTCCATTTCCCTCTCTCTCTCTTTCTCTCTCTCTCTCTCTCTCTCTCTCTCTCTCTCTGTGGCTCTGTGTATATGTACGTATGTGAGCGCCCTCTTTCTTTATTTGTTAATATCTCTGCCCTTCTTCGAATAAATAATTTTTTCAGATATCCTTAGATGATATGTATTATTTCCAATTTAATACATACACATTTACACCCACATATATATATATATATATATATATATATATATATATATATATATATATGTATGTATATATATATATATATATTTATATATATGTTCTATGAAAAGAAATGTAAGTGTTCCCTCATTTCATTGACGCTAATAGTGTTCTTAACAACAAAGTGCAAGCGTAAATATGGCTCGTAATCATCATATGTCAAATATATGGATGTGTTCTATAAAAACACACTAGTATTTTCGATTTATTTTACTATTTTAATATTCAATCGTGATGGGTATTTTGTCATCATGAAAACAGTACAGTAGCCTTTACCATTGCACTAAGAAGCCTTGGCCATAACGTCAGGACCGATTTTATTACAGCAATTGTTCCAATATCGGCTGTCTGAACCATATACAACTGTAAAAAGCAGATATATAGAGTATATCAATATTCATCTAAAAGATTCCGAAACACACACAGACACACAACAAATATATATATATATATATATATATATATATATATATATATATATATATATATATATATATATATATATATATATATGGGGTCGTTTGTTAACGCAGTGGTTGTAGCTGCTTAATTGCTTGTAACATTTGGATGTGCCAGGCCGTTTGAGTGTTGAATATTAGCGCGGATACAGTCGGTATGTATTGTCACACTGATGAGTCGTATATGAGGAAACAGCTGTTTTTACGTACATATAAATTGATACATTGAAGGAGAAAATTTGATTTGATTTTTCGAATACGATTAATCTATTTTGTTAACTATATCAATAGGTATATTGATACGTATTTGCATAAATATATAACGAGCTACCTCGATATATAGATATACGTATGTATACAGATACATTCCTTCATTAGAACATAGATATGTCCGTCGATATTTGCTTCGTAATTAGACGCATGCGCAGATGCACCATCATTCCTGTCAGAATAATTGCACACACGCTTATGACTGCTATGCATTTCGATATACAAAAATAACGGCGGATACTTTCTTTCAATATGTTTTTGCACGGTTACAAAGATTTAGATTGTACAACTCTTGACTATTTAAATTATTCGAATATTGGAATTGTCTACTTCGAATTATTCGTGTCCTTCTTGTACTTGTCCAGTGCTGTTTTGACTGGACTGCTTTTTCTTATTAATCTTTACTAAATTCTTCATTTTTCTCTAATCTCTTGTTCTTCTGTTTCACATCATCGCCCTTTTTTTTAATTTTAATTCTTTAATTTCTTTTTCTCGTATTGTTTCTACTAATACGTCATTATTCTAATTTCGCATTATTATGATTTCTTCTAAATTCTTCTTTTTCGTCTCTATTCGAAATCCGTCTTCTTCTTTCTTTAATCAAATCCTTCATTTTCTTGTTTTTACATTTTCCTCCTCTTTCACTTCCAGTCTTTGTTTTTCCGCTTCTTTCTTTTTTTTTTCTTCTTCTACAGATCCTTCATGTCGCTTTTATATTACTTTAATGTGTTGTTCCGCTTTTTCAGCGATATTTCATTATCTTTTCCTTCTTTTTCTTTAACGGGATGGTGCCCTCCCCCCTCTTCTGCCCTTATTCTATCGTCTTCAGTGTCTGACCTCTTATCAAAAGTATCGTATCTTGTTGTTGCTGTTGCGCGCCGTCTTCCTTTGCTTCTTCCATTTTTTTTATTTTATTTACTCCATTTTCGTCTTCTTTTATTTTTCTAATGTGTTGTCGTCGTATACCGTTTTGCTTTCCTTCTTCTTCTTCTTCTTCTTCTTCTTCTTCTTCTTTCTTCTTCTTCCATGTCTCTTTCTTCTCCGTCTCATTAAAATGCTACCCCACCGCCGCCCCTCCACTATGACTGACAGCGCACAGGCAACTCTCCCTCTCTTTCGTGCCACTACCTTCTTGCCCATATATATAACGTTTTCATTTCCACCCCCCTATTCACTCCCCCGCACGTTCAATCATTCGCTCTCAACCACTCACTCCCTCAACGCAAACAACTCCTACTACTACCACCCAAACTACAACCACCGCCCTCACTAACCATTGACTCTGACCCCACCACACTACCGCACGACCACTACCACCACCAGCAAAATCGCTACTATCATTACTACCACTGAATGCATCGGCTGCTTTACAATTTGTTATTTCTTTCAATTGAGCTTTCAAATAAAATGAAAAAAAAAGCGTTAATCATAATTTGAGGCTTGTGTTTGCATTAAATTTCATATTTGCCAGTTATCATTAGAAAGAACACTTCCTTTAACCCTTAAGAAAGAAGAAGAAGGAGAAAGAGAGGGGAGTGAGAGATAGTGAGAGTGAGAGAGAATGTGTGTGAGACAGAGAGAGAGAGAGAGAGAGAGAGAGAAGGAAAAAAGAAAGAAAGGCCTGGCACGTGACAGCCCAATAGAATAGTGTTTGCGCATGCCACCCTCCCTTCTCTATTGTCCCGTCTGTGAAAATCTATATACGGCGTTATTCAAAACCGCTGAAAAGAATTTGGCTCTATTATCTGAGCCTAGAAAATATATTGTTAGAAATTTGAAAAGAGACTTTTTCTTATTTAGTTGCATATTGTATCGGTGAAGAGCCATCCGTATTTTAGGTTAGGGAAACTCAGTTATATCTGATAGTGCGACCGTTGGGGGATGGACTACCGTTTTTCGCTCAAGTTGTGGTCTAGAGAGAGAACGAAGCACGGGCCTTTTTTTGGCTGGAACATACGTGAATTATTATTACCCTTCTTATTACACTTACATCATAATATTACTAGCATTCCTGTCGGTATCTGTTTCTTTATTGTCATTACCGTGAACATACTTCATACCTAGAAATGTGTAGGTGAATTTCAACTCATTCAAAATATAAATATATATATATATATATATATATATATATATATATATATATATATATATATATTGTTTTAACACACACGCTGTGAATTTCAAATCATTTAAAATGTATTTAGATGCTTTTTTTGAACAAACAAGCTGTGATGGCAGGTACAAAACCCTTTTCTAACCTCTGCCCTATATATATATATATATATATATATATATATATATATATATATATATATATATATATATACTAAATAAGAAACAGGAACAAGTAAAGAGAAATAGAGAGAAAAATCCGCAGTTTATGTGTTACATAGCGATTGGAATAGTATGGACCTATACAAAATATGATGCATAATGGAGACAAAAGTGTATACTCAAATACTAATCCAACCAAATCAGAATTGAAACATACCCTAATAGGCTTCCGTCATTCCTTACGTTTTCTCGATTTGAGC
>OY744526.1:103327051-103334551 GCA_963556195.1 Sepiola atlantica | reverse complement strand
ATTTATGGTTTCCTCTTTGTTTTCGAACTTTTGATTATTTGATAAAATCTTTAATGTACCCAACTTTTATTTTCATTATTCGTTTTCTTGAGGTATTGCCTTATCCAGTATATTGACCTTTTATATGATAACGATTAATTTTTTTTTATCGATATATACATATACGTAAGTTTATATATATATATATATATATATATATATATATATATTCTTACTTTTCTCTATCTCTCTCTCCATATATATATATATATATATATATATATATATATATATATATATATATATATACGTATGTAGATATTTCAGTTTTAAGTATTTTTATAAAAATAAATCTATATTATCTATTAAATAATCGATCAATATTACCAAATCTGTAATATAATTGTTATTCGACTGATTGCTATTATCACATTGGCTTTAATGGTGTCTAGAGATTTTCACATATTCCAACTATTCTCTGACCACCGAACCTTTTCAATCATCCGTCTATACTTACATAATCAACAGAGCAATATTCCCATTCAAACATTCATAATAACAGAACTACCATCTAAAACTAAACAGCATAACTACTAAGAATTAGAATGGTTGATATCTTATTGGATAGTGCAATATTAATATACATGATAATACATTTTATTTATGATAGAATATAGTTGAAGTTTGACATATTTACCAATTATCGGCAATGCCCCAACTGGTTTTAAATAGTGGGCACCAAGCATATTGCTTCTGATCGGTAAGGCTTTGAAACTGAACTTAATTTGTAAGCTCAGCATGATTTATTAGAATTTAATTTGTATGCAAATGTTCGTACATATAAGTTTTAAAAAATACACGAGAGTTCAATAGGAGCTTATATATTAAAATAATTTGCGAATTTTTATTTGCATCTCTGAATGTATTTAATACACTTCCTTTCCATGAGATTAGGCACAAGATCAAGTTGGGGTTTTGATGAAAATGTTTATGTGGAACGAACTGGATTCGACCCCGGCACCACCATGTCCGTAATCGTGTCGTTAAACACTTAGCCCCTATGCTATGTATGTGATTATTTTTAAAGTGTTGTCAATTTCATATATATATATATAAATATATATATATATATATATATATGTGTGTGTGTGGGGGGGTATGTGTGTGTGTGTGTGTGTGTATAGTTATCGACGAGGATATTGTTTTGCTGTATCACTGTTCGACTACACTAGAAACACACATAGATACATATGTGCATGCGTATATTGGTGTTTACGTGTATATATATATATATATATATATATATATATATATATATATATATATATATATATATATATATATATGCATAAAAAACACAAAATATATTTATGCATAAAAAACGTTATAGAATATGTAACGGTATTCAAAATAGCAACAGTTTTACACGCACCCAACCCCAAATCAGATAAAATAAAATGTCGTATCTGTCAAATCTCCGAGACTTTTTATGTGTGATGTGATCACATTAACATCTTAAAGATGTTGCTATGCTATAGCCGGTTATCTGACTCACAGTTAAGTCTACATACAAATTCTGAATCGATCCCCCTCTGAAATAAAAGCTGTACAAATATTTTAAAATTGATGAGCTTATATGTTTAACAAAAGAACACAATTAATAAAGCGGAACATTTCTTTTTTTAATTTTTACGGCGCTGTAACACTAATTCATTATGCAAAAGGTTTTCCGTATATATGAATTTTGGTTTCTTTGTTTCATCTCCAAAGTATTTGCAATTGGTGAAGGGTCCAAAGGTTCATCAGTATTCTGAATCCATACAAGGGCAGGTAATCTTCATAGATGAACTAGATTTCTTTACGTGCAATGCGATACGGATTCAACGCGTTTTTATGCATAACTCTTAATTAGAAAACGATCTATAGAATTCTATTGAATGCAGTTTAACCCTCGTATGGATGACATTCACGTAGTATGAGATTATTTGGCTCAGCTTCCACACCAAACCTTATATTGTAAACAATGACATTTTTAGTTCAATAATATTGAGTTCGGCAAGTTAAATTGTATGATTTCGTCACTTGTTTAAGTTTCACTAAAGAGACAGCAATGAAAAAATACAACAGAGAAATAAGAGATGAGTAATAAATGTTTTCTTATTTGCAAAATATTTAGTCTACTTTTGTCTAAGTATTCAACTATGACATAAATTACGATGTTTATGTTTTTGAACTTTTAATTAGAAATGTTCACACCCTGACGTGACAACAGTATACACAAAAAAACTCTTCTATCAAAATAATACATTTTTAGAAATATGTTTTAAGAGCAACAATATCACATAAGTAAATGATAATAACACCGAAATGGTCATGGAAAAATGAGTTAAAACTTAAATACCCACCCACCCCACCCACACACACACACATATATATATATATATATATATATATATATATTTACAATAACATTGTCGGTTTTCTTCTCTATCCTCTGATGAAAAGAGTTTATCTTTGAAAATCCATGGATTGAGGATATGAAGCTTCTTGCTTTGAAGTTTTGATGTTATGATAAATATTGCATCTTTACAATTTGTTATTCTCATCTTTCATTTCTAGAATTGATTGCTCTATTCAATATATTGAGCTTTATCCTATCACAACAGATGATTATTAAACGATAATTGAACTATCTTTAATGTAAGTCAACATTTAAATATATATATATATATATATATATATATATATATATATATATATATATGTAAACTAGCTGGTATACGCGTCCTAAGACGAGTTCATAACAATGTGATAAACTTTACATGTTTTATATGTGCATATACATAGTCTTAAACATTTCATCAAATAGTACTCAAAACTGTAATTGTTGATTTATAATTACTAATAGTTGTGATTTTATTCAGTAAATTCTCACAATGATTTCTATTAGAATGTTTTTAAAACTGATTGCCAATATGTTTTCCAAAATATTTACTCGATTAGATAAAAAAAAGTTTACATGACATAAATTTTTTAACGCGCGGAGATTGTTTAGGATGGACATTTCCACAATACTTTGAAATCGATATAATTTCATGTATATTAGCTAGTGTCATTAAAATCAGATAGAAAAATACATAATTCGTGGTGGGGAAGGGCGTCAATTAGCTGAAAGGTGCCCTTTTAAAATGTAAGAGGTCCGTAACCATAATATTTCCAGGGAATTTTCTACAACGTGTTGCTCTAGATAAGATGACGTGTAAATACAACTGATTATACAAGGGGTTGAAGTTTATGTTGTTATTCTGTCAAGTTACTCGCTATTAGTGTAGTCGTTTGCACACATTTTGAGAATATGTGTAGCTGTCTTTAATGTAAATAAAACTTATTAAAATCAGAGGTAAAAAGACGATTTTGGTGAAAGATGTCTCATGATAAGATGTAGCCCTGTTACTGAAGCACAAAAGAGAAAGATGAGTCCCTAAGGAAAAATCGATATGTGTATGATATTATTCATACCTCCAACATGTTAGGTTCGTAGTATATAGCAAAGTAACATAGTATATATATATATATATATATATATATATATATATATATATAATGAACGTGTTACAGTAGTTGGTTCTTACATAGATACCTTCGGTTTTAAACTATTATAAGGTGTCCACTGAAGATATATATATATATGCTCTTGCACAAATAATTCATAACCATTTCGCAACACCTATAATACCTTACTAAACTATATATATATATATATATATATATATATATATATATATAGATATATATATATATATATATATATATATATATATATATATATATATATATATATATGTATATATATATAACAGGGGGTGTATTCATGAAACATCTCATTAACTCTTTAACAGTGTTTATTCCTTTAATCAAAAGATGATCACAAAAGGTAAAATCAATACATGATGTGTTTATTCTAATTATGGCGTATTGTCACATTTCATATAATCCCTTTTTATACCTGTCATTTGTGTTAACATGTTTGACTGATGAGAATATTGTTTCCTACAAATATTTCAATGAAAATAGTTTCATTTAAGTTGTACAGGTATTTTAACGGACAATTTTTGAACGCAACATTATAATTCATGTAATTTTGAGATTTACGCGTAACATTATACTAGCTGTTACCGAGGTAGGCCAGATGTCCTCATATTATTCTATTTTTATTTCGGTGTTTATTTTTATTTTTTGTAAATTTCTATTAGTTCTAATTAAGAGATAAAAGGTTATCGGATATCCGAAAACCTCACGATATGATCGCGCACACGCCGGATACAATTGAATACTTAGACAGACACACAACACAACAGGTGTTTATATTATAAATAGGTTTTGCAGCATATACACTTTTGCCTATTTATTCCACGATGAAGATGCTATTGTATCTCTTCTCTCTAGAGGTTGGTTTTTACTTACGCAAGTTATGTATGTTATTTTTAGTGATGCTCTATGTTGTTCATAGGACTTTCGATATAGTTTTGTGGTTTCGCAATTTTGTTATGTGTGTGTGTCTGCATTTATATTTGAAATATATAAATTAATGTGTATATAGCAGGACTGTTAGTAATCAACCACATGCATGAAAACTCTCTTTCGAGATTAAATACCGCAATTTATTGGTTAGTGTTCTAAAAGAATGGGATTTTATGATCGATCATTTTTTTAATATTTAATACGCTTACGAATGTGTGTCTTGATTACTTTGTTATGAAATCCTACGAGTCGAGATGTATGCATTAATCTTTCACGTCATATAATATATATATATATATATATATATATATATATATATATATATATATATGAAGCAATCCAACAAAAGATATAAGCGTCAACTAATATCTTAAGGACTTAAGGATACTTTGCTTGAACTTTGAATTCTAATAAAATTTGATTGACACCTTATTTTATTAGTTCATTTTCTATTATAATATATATATATATACATATATATATATATATATATATATATATATATATATATGTATATATATATATAGCGAATAATGGTCACAATAAATAATAATATGTATCCTTTTCCGTGGTTTGAGTATGAAGATGAACTAAACATGCACCATAGATACGATCAACAAATGAGAGAAGTTCGATAATGTCAAATAATTTCTATGCCTTCAGTTTTTTTAACTCATATAAATACATACACTAATTTATATATCATACGTAGACATACATTATAAAAACAATAGCTTCCTGATTAAAATAATTGCGAATATCAATACATTTAATCAATTGAATACTTATGGAATAATGCGGATTTCTAGAGGTCAGCATTTCTGGAGAAATCCTTCCCATTTATTTACATTAATATATCTATCTATCTATAATTATGTTTTTCTACATAATTATTTACCTTGAAGTCAATAAAGAATATTTACCAAGTTTTCCTTGAAAGTTACTTAAAATACACCGCATATACGACCAACATTTACTATATTTACGCCTCCGTGCATCCATAGATTTCTACGCGTTTATTCTGATAAGACTAATATCTGACTAATAGTAATAAGATGTGCGACTAATAATTTAAGTGAATTCACGTACTTTATTCACACCTGACTTTATTACATTATTTTAAGTAATAGTTTAAGCACAATTATCACTATATGTAATTATTAACATACATATTGCACCCCCTTCCTTCTCCATTCCTTAATTTATGAATACAAATACTGTCTGCATAAAAAGTATAGACGATTTAAATATGGGCATTTTCGTGATATTTATTGACTTTTATTTCATTCAACGTATATTAGTAAAAAAGGAATTGGAACTAAAAAAGTATCTCTCCCTCGAAAAACCATCATAGATATTTTTTCTTGTCTTTTTTGAACATTTTATCCTCCCTCTCCCAATAGCTCTTACACCCTTCCTTAATAAAATCGTAGCAATTTCCTAATATTTTTATTTAGCTATTTCTTGGAGTTGGGTTTAGCTTTTTGCTTTCTATGTTAAATGAATTCATTACAAATACATAAATATATATGCATTTCGTTTGGTTTTCTCAATCTTCCCGGGAAACGCCCGAACACAAGTCTCGCTAGTATATATATATATATATATATATATATATATATATATATATATATATATATTAATATTATGAAGGTAAGAAATATATACACACACACACCCATATATATCTATATATATATATATATATATATATAGATATATATATATATATATATCTATATATTAATATATATATATATATATATATATATATATATATTGTTTCATTTTACTTCAGTCGTCATTCTCAGAAATAAAGGGGCCCTTTCTTGGGGCTAACAATTGATCTATATATGAAATGATTTTTTAAAAAATCATATTACAAAAATAGTATGGAATTCAATCCAGCAGAATGCATTTTCTCAGAAGTGTTAACAGGTGTATGAAGTGGAAGTGTTATTAATCCTAAAATAGGATTCGCCTTTAAACATATTTTTTGCATTATTTTCCTTTAGAATCCCACGGCTGATATGTTGTATTTGACGGGGCAGTTTAAATAGAACTAATTATCACCGTCTATTCACACTTGAGAGAGAGTGGTAATTTCTGTGACGGGTCCTGCATAGAGGTTCTATATTGAAGCAAGCGTTGCGCAGTGCCAATCGCACCTCTACTGAAACAGTACTGCCTTAGTCTAGTAACAAAAATAAGTTTAGGACAACAGAAAACAATTACGGAATGCACAAAGAAATGACTTGTGCTATTTGCAGCGTATATTTTGTTTAGACATTACAACAAAAAGCAGGATTTATCTTTTTTGGATTTTAGGAAATCATGTAAAATGTGCTATTAAAGAAAAGTGTACGTTAGTATGTTTGTGTTGTGTGTTTACTGGGCCATATTTCCATTCGGAAATCACAGACAAAACTAATAAAACTATATTAAAGCATGTTATGCAGATTAAACTATTTCATAATCTATACATTTTTAACTATTTACTAATCAATTAATATGAAAGTACTTGTTAGTTTCTATCTAAATATTATATATATATATATATATATATATATATATATATATATATAAACTTGCATAATCTTGCACATATATATATATATATATATATATATATATATATATATATATATATATATATATATATATATATATATATATATATATATATTAAACTAAAAATATGTATTTCACTGGGATATTTTCTCATTGAAAATATGAAAACTCATACATATATTTTGATCTTAAGCCAGGGTCGAAATTTAAGAAAATTCCACAAGACTGATGAAATGAATTACTTTGGAAAATCCATTTTAAAAAATTTAAAATGATCCGGATATTAGGATCAAATGATGAAGTGTATTTTAGAGTCGGTAAAATGTGGGTTTACTGATATAGATTCACCCGAAATTATTTTTTTAAAAGATGTTATTTATTTATCATCATAGTATCTTTAAATGAGGACAGGGGGAACATTTCATTAAA
>OY744526.1:103279551-103322051 GCA_963556195.1 Sepiola atlantica | reverse complement strand
CTTTTAAATATTTTAATTTTCAAATAGTGCACATATTATACTTCCTAAAATCTTTTTAAAATACTCCAGAGATACTTTAATTTGGGGATTATGTTATAAATTATGATTTATAAATGTTGTTAATAATTTAAGAACAATGCTGGATCTAAATTTTCACGAAAACTGTCCATTCCTATTGGCACCCATTTGTCTGAACCTAAATCAAACTAATTATAGCCGACACTGCACCCACTACACCTGTAGATGTTGTGTCATAATTATTGATAATCTTTTAAAAAGTTTAGGAGGAAATCCTGTACATATATATATATATATATATATATATATATATATATATATATATATATATATATAGAGAGAGAGAGAGAGAGAGAGAGAGAGAGAGAGAGAGAGAGAAAGAGAGAGAGAAAGGGAGTCCTAACCTTATATCAATAAATATATACTTGAAAAATACCAGCCCAAGGATTACTTCTGGAAAATGTCGAAAATCTATGACTGTACCTTACGGGATTCTTAAAAGACATTGAAATTCAGGAAATCTACTCAGTTTGTGTCTAATGACTATGGATAAAAATAATGCAGATCTAAAATATTTGATATTTAAATGGGATGTTCGAATAGTACACCACTTAGAACATTAAACACACTCCACAAAAGCTTACACTTCACAACCGGGTTCAAACCCTTTTATATACACGTTGCTTAGTAAAATTCTGACTAACTACAGCTTCCATTACGATCCTTAAGCCAAAAAACTTGTTTTTAAAATTCCTAATGATAGGATAATGAGTGTAGGGGTGAATCGTCTATTATATTGTATATATTATATTAACTTATACACATAGCACACTATATATATATATTTATGCAAAGTGTGCTATGTGTATAAGTTAATATAATATATATAATATAATAGACGATTCACCCCTACACTATATTATAAATAAATATTCATTATTAATTACCTACCTATATCGATGTTTCATGCTTACGCATTCTTCAGGTCAGGAGGTTAATTCCCAACGGTCGGCGGGCGCGAACTACGATCACAAATCGCCACTGATTCGCAGTCAAAAGTCTGAGCCGTTGGCCACTACAAATAAGCTTGGAATTTAACTTTGTAAATGCCAAGTCGGCTGGTATTTAAAACGATCAGTGAAAAGTGATCAACAGCAACAAAACTGTGGTAGATCTTGAAATATATATGTATACATATATGTATACATATATGTATACATATATGTATACATATATATGTGCATATATGTATACATATATATATATACATATATATATATATATACATACATATATAAATTCCCGAAACAGTTTTTCATGGTAAACAACTGATGATCCCTTTAAATAATGTTAGAAGCATCCTAATATAATAACTGTAAAAGTTAAATTGACTTACATGAGTGATTTTCTATAGAACGACTTGGGACTTAAGGGTTTTTTGGGTTTTTTTTTAAAATATAGTTTTAATGGTTTAGAAACTTCCAAGACTATACTATATATATATATATATATATATATATATATATATATATATATATATATATGTGTATTTGTGTGTGTGTATATATTTTTTTCTTTTTTATTTGTTTCTTGTCAAATTAGTTTTAAACAATATTTTTTTATCAAATAGGTTTTTTATTTAAAGGTAACAGTAAATAGTATGTCATTTAATTGTAAATGAAAAACAATTGCGGGGTTAGACACAAGATCACAGTATTTTTATTTACCTCAACTCCAGGAGGCTGAACACAAGATGTGGTGTACAAAGCCATTGCACTATGATTAGTGAACTCTGACCTACAAAATCCACTTCAGCAGTCCCATCGACATTATCTTGTAGGGGCGCCTCAGCTGATTAACTATGAACTAATTCCTTCCAAAAAAATCGAGGGTAAAAACTGAGAAGGTGGACTTCCCGAGGCTGAACAGAACCATACCTCAGCCAGAGAGACACACATCACTGTCGGACTGATGTTGATGAATTATCCCCAACTAGTAAGAACACACCTAATTAATCTGTGTCAAATCTACTATTTGAAAAGTAGAAAAACTTTTTTATTCGAGAGTAGGTCATACTTTTATTTTCAACTAATAACCAAATTTTACATGGCTGACTTGTTTACGACGAAATAGAAAAGCGCGTTGTTTGATAACATTTCGTAGTAAACATATCTTATTTCACAATATTGCCTATTTTTTAAATTCGATTTGTGGTAAAATGAATAAATAAAAGTGATGATAAAATTGCCTTTACGCATAAAATATACAGTCAGACGCACACGTTAAATCTTATATATATATATATATATATATATATATATATATATGCATATATTTTAATTTAAGACTTATTAATAGTTGTTATGTTCGATATCTATTTGATCCAGAATGTTCTGTTATAGAAATGGGTAGAATTTGTCGATATTTTCGAGTTGAATTGCTTATATCTAGTCGAGGTTTAAATCTGTTTGATCTCATATATATATATACATACATATATATATATATATATATATATATATATATATATATATATATATATATATATATATATATATACATATATATATATATATATATATATATACATCTGTCGTGTTTGGTCTGAAGACTTTCTTAAGGGCAGAGCTCCTCTCTCGGGTGTTGCAGCGCCTTCTCGTGGCGAGAGTCGTCGGCTGTTGGATCCAAGGACCCGGAATAGACGAACCATGCTTACATCAGCTTAGTGGTCGACTCGTAGTCAACCAACAAGGGGTTCCTAACCAGCAGAGGGTGTGAGATGGACGGACCAAGATCCTCGGTCTGTGGGCCCTTCAGTCTCAAAGTTTTGCAACAATCCCCCCATGAAACAACCTTCCCTAGGATGGGAAATACAGCTGGTTACAAATTCAAACACAAATACCACATCAGGTCTCACTGGACCTGTGCAAGCTGTTCATTCGAGCGGCCGACTGACCGATTCCGTCGGCGGGAGGGGGGGGGGTCCTCCTCCCATGCACATATGTAACCAATAATGTTTGTATAAATAAACAATTATACTTAAGAACAGCTCAACTTTTAATTGAGCATTTTCTTTTATAAACACTTGAGTTTTAACGGATTTACATCTAGAGAACATAATACAATAGGTGTACCATATATATATATATATATATATATATATATATATATATATATACGCTGTATAAATAGATAATCTTCACAATTTCGTATCATGCTATACCTAATTATAAATCATTCATATATTTTTGAAAGATTTTCACACGTGTGAATAAACTATCCTTCAATGCTCATTTTAATCTTATAGACATAAACGAGGTATTTGAACCGTTATGTGTTAGGGATTATGTAATACTTGAGAAGAATGACACACGCAGAGACCAGGAATGATACATATAAAGAGTGTAAAAGAGAGAGGCCGTGTGTCGGAGGCAATTAAGATTATGTAGTATATGTACACACACACATATTAATACATGTATGTATATATATATATATATATATATATATATATATATATGTATGTATGTATGTATATATACCTACACCAGTAAACACTATCAAGTAGACAAACTTATCAAATGAATAATATGTCTGATATCCCCAAATAAATCAAGTACTTTATATACGTTTTTGTATTAATATTATATAGGGGTATGTAAACATTATTTCAGTTCTATACTCACACACGTAAATGGGTTCTTTCGAACTGTAATCTGCACGTATAATTTCACAGTTCGTAAGATGACGCACACTCATGAATATGTATGATGTATATATATATATATATATATATATATATATATATATATATATGTATTTGCTTTTTAAATTGATGCTCATGAAAATCGATCTTAACTAATGAAGAGAAGGTGTTCTTTTATATTGCTGCATCCTATATATATTATGTTTTAACCTGACGATTCCCTCCGAGGAGTAAACGCGGCCGCTTCTGTATAGCTTAAATGCTATAAATATATGTTCATGACTTACTACCAAGCTCTACTCAAGTATCGAGAACTGTGAAAGTAAATACTGAAAATTGATGCATAAAAAATTATATTTCCTCATAACATTTCATGTGGATACATGGAATAATATATATATATATATATATATATATATATATATATATATATATATATATATATATATATATATATATATATATATAAACCAGCTCGAAAATTGATACGAAATTGTTCAAGTTATCTATTTATTATGTGTAGTTACATGATACAGTTACACGGTATATATATATATATATATATATATATATATATATATATATATATATATATATACATATATATATATATATATATACATATATATATATATATATACATTAACCATGAGTCGAATAGAGCGACCTCGAATGAAACCCTTTTGCAGACAGGGTAGCTACACAGTGCCCTTCATCAGACGACTGCACCCCAATTCAATCCTGGCAATCAGTACATCCTTTTTGTTGCAAGTGGTAAGGTTTGTGATTGTTCTATAACTTCGCTTCAGACTTAGTAATACAATGGTTAGCATAAGGCTGGTCCCGAACGAAGAGGCAGATGTTGAGAATGATGAATCTTGACATTTCTCAGATTGCCACCCTTTGAAGACCACACCGAACAATGGTGGACTGGACGAAATGTATACTTCTGAATTGAGTTTAAATCCATTTTCGGTTTGGTAGGACGGATTAACCTGGTTTTCTTTAAAAATACACTCAAATTTAATCACAGTTTGACGGAACTTGGCCGTCATAACGCGGGTGATATCGTCCGAACCATAAGAAAACCTAACTGTTATTCTAAGAGTTGAACATATGTTTTCAATGAGAACTGAAACATATCCGTTGTAACTAGGTATTAACAGGTTTCTTGGCTCACGTAAGGCGATTCACTTTCTCATTTGTGAGGAGTAGTTGACCTTTGCAACTATTGTATTGTATTATGACTAGTGAAACTCCTGCTTAAGCTTTGTGTATATACTCGAAACTTTAGTGCTCATCTCTCTCGCCAATGTCCGCATTGTATTGCTTAGGCATTGCCTCTCATTTTTCTCTTCTCAACATGTTTCGTTATGTGAAGATAATCAAATCGTGTGTTATTATCGTTTCTGCTGGCTTCCATATTTCGGTCGCAATTCTTCAGCTCTTCAAGTTTGTCAAGGAGTACTGAGCTGAAACTGAGATTTCTTCTTTTCTTTCCAGCGCCAATCACCAGGATAGATAGAGGTCACTCTATCTAAATAGATTGTCTCTAGATTTCCCCCACAAATAGTACACAGAAAACTATATCCGGTGTACTACACTGCTATTACATATTTGAAATGGTTCTGAAATGACATACTATAAATGATTTATCAAATTTGGCCGAGCACAAGGTCTATATATTGTAGTTAGTCTTTTACTTCTCTCTCTCTTCTACTTATTCATCGCTTATGCTTGCCTTATATCAACTATGCCCTCTATATGTGAGTGTCTATTTCTAGAGACATATGTAAATATGTATGTGTTAAGGGGTTGTTGGCCTTAGTTCATTTCTCAGTTCAATAATAGTTTGGTTCTTATGAGATCAAACAGATTACAACCTCGACAAGATATAAGCAATACAACTCGCAAATTTTACCCATTTCAATATCGAACATTCTGGATCAAACAGATATCGAACATGAAATCTGTTAATAAGTCTTAAATTAATATATATATATATATATATATATATATATATATATATATATATATATATATATATGCGCGTGTGTATGTGCCTGTATTTATATGTACATAAGGAGGATTACCCGACTTCATTTATCTTCTTAATTTCTATAGAATTCAGAAAAGAACATAAGGTAAAGTTAAACAAGCCGCTTTATATTGTAAGTTATAATGTGTCAGTTCATTTGCATCAAAATCAGACTAAAACTACTTTTGCACGTCGATAAGGTTCGAACTCATGAAGTCTGTCTTAAAGTGCGACACTAACCGATTTAGCTACATAGACATGTAAGACATGGCAGCATGATTCACAACATGTACCAAAAAAGCCACTGCTGCTGTTTTTGCTAGGCTATTTTTATTCTCCATTCTCTCACCCGTTCTACTCTCATCACGCTCACTCTCTCAATAGTCAAATTTGAGCCAACAATTTGGCAAATAGTGATAAGAAGAAAGAGTAATAGACAAAGAACACGCTGGACATATGTTTTACGAGTATTGAATCTCACAAAATATCTCCAATAAATTTTTTCTAAGTGTTATTGATGAGAGTGAGAGACCCTTTGAGTATGAGGGTAACAGCTCATCCCCATTAACGTATGCCCAAAGAAAAATAATTTATGAAGTAAGATTACATATTAAAATCGATGGGAAATACACATTTAATTTTTAAACAATAGAGAAAAATAGTTAGCATACAAGACTGAAACACATATGTAATTGAGTACCTTGTAATACAAAAACTATTAATCACAGACATATGTAAAAACGGTATATATATTAATAGTTGTTGTTTTTATGTTCATTTAAACAGTGCTCAATGTCTAGAAAAGACTTGGATGTGCTATAGTATAATACACATTTCAAATAGTTCTTATTTTCTTAATTCAGAACTGGTGTATGTATCGATATTACATCCTGTAAGGATGCACGAGACGACCCACCAGTCATAAAAGTTGAGCACTAATGATAGTATACTATTGTACATACAACCTTTGAAGATAGAACCGAATAACATCAGATAAATGTGTATAAACTGATGTAAACAAATATTACACGCTGTGAATTGAGCACTACTGCTTGATTGCTCTACATTAAATACACGTTATATATATATATATATATATATATATATATATATATATATATATATATATATATATATGTTAAACTCAGTGGATCTTTACAAAAAAGAATTCATGAGCACTCAACAGTAATAGATATTGACGCTTCTTAAAATGCACTTATAAGGCACATGCTTACTTTGCACCACGAATCTATCTCGCAATAATCTGCAATAATGAAATACACTCATACCATACACTTAGACGACATACTGAGGGCAAACTCATTGTCTATACACATAATCACATCAAAAAGTCGCATAAAAAGGTGTATGGCTTTTTCAAATAACACACTTACTGAGGACATAACTACACGCAGGATGTGTGAGTCTCCAGCCCGTGCGTTTATCAGAGAATAAGCACACGTCCCTTTTGACAGATTTTAAAGTTGTATGTGTTTGTGTAAAATGTCCATCATGAAATTGTAATATGCACATGCCACATATTTATTGATGCATATGTTGATATTAATATATAAAAAAAACAATGCAAACATGAACACGATATTGGTTTTTCTTTTATTATAGAAAAGAGTATACTTAATATTCGTTATCTTTAGCTACTTAATACTGTTCATCCGTTGCATGTATGCTTTTTTATGTATTCGTTCTGTCTATGTTTCAAAGTTCACTAATATTATTTATCAATTTGAAAGAAATAGTAAGATTATTTATTTCATTAGTCAATATGTTTATCATACATACTTCCTTTCTATTAACATGCCTCATTTAAAGCAATGCACAATCGATGAGTGTACCTCTTTCTGTAAGGTCTGCTTCTAAGCGAGTATTTATGATTATATTATGTATAATAATATTTGTATATCTTCTGTTATATTTACGTTATTACCTTTCACACCAATGTTATATATTGCATTCTTATGCCTACAAACATTAAAAGCAACTATAAGAAAATCGATGTGTTGTTAAAAATCTAGACTTTACACTTTTCAAATTACATTGAATTGTTCTAAAATCGAATAAAACTATAATAGAAGCGTTCAATCGCAGTTGACTTTAAAGTGGCATTCGTTTTATTTATCTAAAATATATTTATTTGATGATATTTTTATCTCGAACATACTTATAATAAAACACTACAAGAATCTAACCGCAAAAATAGAAAAAACAACACACACAAATAACTACATAGATTGATATCTTAATCATTATAACACAATCAAAATACGCCTGAAAAAACTTATTGTCTGACGTTTTAGCCCACAATATCTAAAAGACGAATCTTAATTTATTACAAATTAACTCAAAACATTGCAATACTCCACATATCTTACATTAAATACAGAGACAACACCATACAAGTGTATTTACATAACCAATAGACACAAAGCATAACAACTGACCACAAAAGCTAATGATATAAAAGAGATAAAAACATATACAAGATCTTAAATGCATTATTATATTATGTATTATAACATTATCATACCTTTCACTCAAACGTGCTAGACTTTGAAACTCATTTTAAGAAAATATCGACGAAAAATTCTTTATTAAGCACTCATTATGATCTGAAACACAATTAAAGAACGTAGCGGATGTTTATAACCTGCAGTCAGTAAATAAATCAGTTTACATCACACATCTCACCAAACTTTGTACATAACATCGATATTTAAAAATTAAATCATTCAACTTCATAAACGCCCCACATATTTTGAATGTTTACGTTTTCAAAAAAATGATTTCTACGGCAGAGATGTAGCACGTATTTTCAAATTATGACTTCTGTGCTTTTTTTCATATAAATAATCGTAAAAAGGTTTATGAAAAATGAGAAACGTGTATAGAACATATAAACAGTAGTCGTGTTTACCTTTTTTTTTCATTATATAAATAACATAAAATCACACAAAAATAACTGTTCCGATTCAATATATATATATATATATATATATATATATATATATATATATATATATATATATATATATATATTTGTAAAGAGTTTTTTTCAATATTTATAAACAGTGTTTTCAACTTTTTACAAATGTTAGTAAGCTTTACATATATACTTTACTCTCGTTCGAACGGCACTAATACTGCACTACCCTCTTTTATATATATATATATATGTATATGTATGTATATATATATATATATATATATATATATATATATATATATATATATATATATATATATTGACCATTATTTCCACTAGGCATACAACCATTTCAAGTGAAGTACAATTTGGATAGTGACACCGACCTTTTACTATAGACTTTTCCCACAGTAGGTATCTAGGATTTTATGAAAGATGTGTTATATTGCTTGAATCAATGGGTGTATTGTAAAAAAGACTGTTATGTCAATACGTCTCAGACGAAAAATACAAGTATATAAAACATATAAATATAGTGAAAAAATATATATTTAAATCAAGATATATGATAGGGTAAATTTGTATAAGCTCGTAATATTATGTAATTTGATAACATTTCGGTAGTTACATCCCTTCATCGGTGGTTAGAATGATTTGCGTGTAGTTTTTTTGGATGAACAGACTATTAACCCTAGAATATTAATACCACCGTACATCTATTGTCATACAAAGGATGAGTTAAGCAACGTTTGTTTCCCTAAGGTTGTTTTTTTATCACAAAATGTATGTAGAACCAAACAAACACCTAATTGTCCGTTTTCTTAAATCGATCATGAAATAAATGTACAAATTTATGTGTACACCGCCTTCAGATTTTGAGACTCGGTTGTAGGTAAAGTTAATTAATGATTAACATTGTAATTCGGGAGATTGGAAGTCGAAACTGTGAATAGTGGTCAGTCAAGAAGTAAGATGTGTTTTAAATCATATTATATAATTTTGATTTAGAAATAGTATATATTACTTTGAATTGTCCGATGACATTTTAATCGCAAAATCAACGATTTGGAGTAGACGTTTAAGTCGTGTTATGACTATACGACAGTTGAAACTAATTTTGAAACTTAACAGTGAACAAGAATATAAAATGGCCATTATCGATGAATATATTAGCAGACTCGGTGTCACTCCCAGTAGTCTGACCTCACTTACATCATCTGAAACTTAAACACAATAAAGGTATAGTCATTATAACACTTATTTACTACGTAAAAGAGTCGGGATTAAATGCTTGGGAATATTAAGTGTAACCGGAATATTACTTCTTTAGAAACGGACATTTCTGCTTCCGTTTCCTGTCTAGTTATGTTGACTGATGGCGGCCTATAGACTCGGGCATATTAAAACAGAATTATGACTATTTTTTGGTTGTAAAAATAGTTATATATATATATATATATATATATATATATATATATATATATATATATATATATATATATATATATAAATATATATATATTAATACACAAACACACACATATATATATAGTTGTGCAAAGATGATGCACTTTGACTTGTTTTCCGTCTGTCATCTTTTCACACATTTTGTCCATCACGACACTTCATTTTCATGAATTATCGTGTACCTTATCCCATATATATATATATATATATATATATATATATATATATATATATATATACATATATATATATATATATATATATATATATATATATATATATATATATATATACAGACATCCACATACATACTGTTTCGCTGTATAACAACATTTCTGTGCGATTAGGCATATACTTCTCCAAAGACATCGATCAAACGTTCAACAATCTAGTTGATAGTCGGCAGCTATTACCATTAGGCTACGGGAGAAGCGCCCGTAAATGATATATACAAAGTATGTTTATATAAACACAGACCACCGCTTCAACTGTGGCAAATTTGTTTATTTACAAAGAGCGTAGAATTACGCCAGTTCTAGATTTAAGAAGGCGGGTTTTTAAAGTCAACAACAAACGGACTGTTTAGATTTATCACAGCCATTCAGTGCGGATATATTATAATTTCTCCCGAGTCAGGGATCGAACATTCAACCATCTTGTCAGCAGCTCCTACCAGGATGTCACTTTATATATGTAAATATAAATATAAACAAATAAGGCATTTCAAATCTCTAGTATACACATGTAAACTGCAGATTAAATGTAGCTCAATGGTAAAGAATGTAAGTATAACAGAGCGTGTATAGTGTAACTCACTATAATACAAAATGTATTACATTATCAATATTTTGTAAATATGCTCCAAAATTCAAATAGTTGTGTAGTTGTTTAATTTTCAGAACATAATTATAAAATATAGATTATGTAATTAATGTTGTGTTCTACTGAGTTATAGTATATATGTATATAGTGTATGGTAGGGTATGGTGTTCAAGATGTATATATAGATGAATATATATATATATATATATATATATATATATATATATATATTTAAATACCTGTTGCACATAACCATACACAACGTTATGCTTAAAAGTTATGCACGCGAATAACCATGCAACGGTTTTTTGCTAGCTTCTTTGTTCCTAACATAGCACGCCCTTTCCCGCACGTGCGCGCATATACGCGCATCCATTTATCAACGTCGATAGAGGAGCGGGATGGGTTCGAATGTGCCCTCAAGCGTCCGCACACGCTCTCGGACAAGCGGTCCTTTTGTTAGAACTCTCATGGTTGCATATTACTTGAGGTACGAAACAATTAGCACAACCTCAGTGACACGAAAACAATTAAAAACAAAACAAAAACAAAAAACACAAAGTGTTTGAGATTTAATGATCAATTAAGGCATTGTTTTTTTTTTATATCAATTGACCTCTATGTAAACTCTCTCTTGCTATGTCTGAAACCGTTCTAACCTCGTTTAAAATGGAAGCCAAACAAATGCTGATTTCCAAAGGAACGAACCTTAAAAATAATTTGTGTTGTATCAAACTCACAACTGTAAATCGCTTGTAGTATATATTAATACGAGCCAAACTAAGTGTTACACACTGATGGGTTAACCTTAACTGTAAGACACACTATGCGATTAATCTGAATAAATTATCATGTGTTGTTTTAATTTCCAGAATTAGAGAAATGTATACATTTTTATGAATAGTTCCACATTCATCAATAAAGCATGATGAATAAACCTTTGCAAATTAAACGTCATAGGTAATTACAAATTCGGCTATATATGTAGTAGTATTTCATGTATCAACATACAGGGTGATTCATAAGTCACTTCAATTAGCTATTTAAAATAATTACCATATGAAGCACAAACATACTATGAACTTTTGATACTTGTTATCTTACTCTCTGATTACTGCTATTTGTTAGGCAATGGAAACGTGATGTGAACAGAAGGCATCCTTCGCACAACACTATAATCAATCAAATATGCAACAAAGAGTCGTAAATTCCTTGCAAAAAAAAATGGAGCTATGCATACAGAACGAAGGTGGAACATTTGAAAATTTACTTTATTTTTAAACTCCCATAAATGAATTTGTTGAATAAACTTTCTGTTTTGTATTACCGTATTTTTTAACTTTAGAATCTCAAAAATAAATCGCTAAGTTACTTATGAGTCACCCTGGATACTCTTATAATGAAATATAACATATTATGTATCGATTTTCAGTATTTACTTCAACAGTGCTAAATACGCGAGTAGAGGCAGGTATATATATATATATATATATATATATATATATATATAAATAACATGTTATAATATATGTATAAATAAATACATATATAGCAATCAGTGCATATATCAACCTGTATTGTATGTTTCAATATTATATTTATATATATACTTATATTTGTATATATTCCTTCATGTTAACACGCTGATATATGGTTTTTATTCATGTTTTAGTATAAAAAAAAAAAAAAAAAACGCGCAACTCTTTGACACGGACACCGTTTTACTTTCTGTGACATCAATATTTTCTTGCTGCGGTACTGCTGGGCATCTGTATTTATTGTGAGTAATTACGACTCAGTCTTGTAACGCAGGTACGCATTAGTAGTATTTATGTACTTTTTTTTTCTAAACAAATACATAAATATACAGGGAGATTCATAAGTAACTTAGCTATTAATTTTTGAAATTCTAAAGTTAAAAAATACGGTAATACAAAATAGAAAGGTTATTCAACAAATTCATATATGGGAGTTGTAAATTACAGCAAATTTTCAAAATGTCCACCTTCGTTCTGCATGCATAGCTCCATTTTTTTTTTGCAAGGAAGTTACGACCCTTTGTAGCATATTTGATTGATCAAACTCGGCAGTGATTTTTGATTTGAGGTCGTCGATGTTAGTTATTGGCGTGGCAAATACTTGATCACGTAAATATCTCCACAAAAAATAGTCCAACGGCGTCAAATCAGGGATTCGCGGAGACCAATTGATTGGCCCATCTTGACCCCACCATCGATGATTTACACAAATTTAAATACATGAAAATAAATATTTATAGAAACAAATATATAAACGAACAAATTTAAAATAACAAATAGCAGTAATTAGAGAGTAAGATAACAATTATAACAAGTTCATAGTATGTTTGTGCTTCAAATGGTAATCATTTTAAATAGCTAAGTGAAGTGACTTATATATATGTATATATATATATATATATATATATATATGTGTGTGTGTCTGTGTGTGTGTGGTGGGTGTGCGTGTTTGATTAAACAACAGTGAAAATTACTGTTTGATACTTTTTTATACATCTTTACAGTTGGCAGACCAAGGATTTAATGGTCTTTTCAAGTATGAACATGAACTCGCCAAAACTGCAAACGTGTTCGACTCCCATGAGTCGTCATCAAGCACGTGAGGAGTTACACAAATTAAAATTGGTGTATATATGAAGAAATCGATGAACCCAATATTTTTATTTGTTTTTTTATAAAAATAATTTTAGTATACTCTTTCCTTATCGTATCGAGCTTCTTGGATAGTAAGTTTGTTTGCTCGAAGGAGTAAGCCTTCAATTATGGGGAGGGACAGGTTGCAATTTGCGACTGCGATGATGGCAGTGTTATTTACTGATGTTTCTGAAATCTTTTTGGGGTATTGTCTACCGGATTTTGGTAAATGGGGCTATATGGGGAGGAGAGGTCACGTGTTAGGTATCAACGGATACTAGTTCTAGTCATCCAGATATATGTATTGTTTTGGGGCAAATGAAAACATACACATCATTTCAAATTTTTAGTAATATGTTATCTAACGTCGAGTTATTTCTTATTAATGAATTTGTTGTTTTAAATTATTTATAGTAAACAGTAAAACGGAGCTTATGGTTTTTTTGTCAGTAGGGAAAATATATTTAAGTACGATATCTTGTATTATTTTTCATCTACTTAATAAGTAGGGTGCATCTTGTGGCAGTAATATAGATTGATATTATTATTATTATTATTATTATTATTATTAGTGTTATTTGTTGATACGGATTTTTTGTTAAATGTATTTTTTAACAAGGTAAATTTATCGAAGTTTTCAGTTACTAGACATATGTCGTCGACATACCTGACGTAGGGTTTAGAAATGCTATTAAATGTTTAAGTTTTTAGATTAGACATGTCAAATTCGAAATACAATGAACCCAGAACCGATCCAATTAATACTCCGTCGAACTGATTTTGTAAGGTTCCATTCTACGGCACCAAAGAACGTGTCCCAGTTACATTCTACGATTATTCGTTGTTTTCTCTGATTTTTCAAGGATCTCCCTTTAAAGTATCTTCTACATTTTATCCTCGAAAAAATTATTCTCACATACACTTACACTATTAATACAATATTAATGTATCAAATACTATATTTTATCCGATGATTACCAAAAAATACGTTCTCATCTTAACTTAATTTCTTATCTTTACTTGTATTTTGATGTCATTTAATTATATCATGAAATTTTAAACGCTAGTCTCATTGTTCAGCTGATTTGTTCCAAAATAATTTTCCCACGTTAACAAAACAATTGAATTGCTTAAGATATCTGCATTGAAAACGGGCTTTCATTTCAACGATAAACATTGAAATGGTGCCCAGTATCGTTATTTAAAATGACATAATTGTCCTGCCATATATTACCACATATATTAGTGTAAGCGGGGAAATTCGAATACAACAAGACGAAATTATAGAGCTGATAACAAATGTACAACCGTAATTATCTGATATACTACATATATAATGGAGTATTTTTATGTGAGATCAGTCGTTCGATTTGTCTAAGAGATTTGACTCCATCAGAACTGTTCGAAATAAAGGTGTCATCATGGTTATCATCACATAGATCAAAGCTGTAGTTATGGCAATTAGGTCAACTTTTTAAAACTCGAGCTCCCCCTTTACCAATTAAACATCGATGGTTGCTCTTATCTTTGTATGAGTTTGATATGCGTATATATTTATATGTTTATATGTATATCATTCCCTATTTAAATACTCAAACGTTCATAAAGAATATTTGAGCGTAAGTGTAACTAATGTTGGCTACATTTAAAGTTTTCTTTAATTTAAAAAAAACGGAGCAAAGAGGGAAAGCTTAAAGCCCCTCGTGAAAATATAGGTACTTCCGATTTCTCTGTAATTTTTACAACACGTATTATACACTTAATAAATATTCTTCAAATATCGGTTTCTTTTGAGCATTTTGAAGTGGTTTCATGTATTAATATGGGGATAACTTTTCACAAAAAAGAGAAGTCGAAGTAAGTTGTAATATTACATTTGATAATAATATATATTTAATTTTGTGTATGTTGTTTTCCTTTCTGTCTTTTTTATTATAGATTTCTATCTTTTATTTTACTTCTTGTTTAATTTTATTCGATTGTTTACTGATCTACCTCAGAATGATATCATAAGGGAACATATACGTATTTGCAATTGCTCTGTCAGTATAAACATTGCACGACACATAGAAGTAAACAGTAACTTATTTCCTAATAGACCTGCATATATAAATGATTTAATAATGCAATTTTTTTTGGCTTTTTTAAATTTCTAGCGTGTTAGGCACGATTTCGGCTTTTCCTTTGGAGAAGTCCCACTTATTGAAACTCTACGATACATAACTTTGAGTGATGCACCGTAAAGAATTGAATATATTACATAATGAACAAATACATGTGTACTAGAATCAAATCTTCTGTTGGTAATGTATACATGTTCTGGAGTTCATATTTCATATCTATTAAGCTAATACCTTTAAAGTATTACTAAAAATAATAAATATATACATATATACGTTATTTATATATGAACATATATATATATATATATATATATATATATATATGTGTGTGTGTGTGTGTGTGTATGTATTTGTTTAAAGTGTCAATAATGCATATTTTATTACCTGACAACTTATAAAGGAATTACCCACGAATAATTTGATTTAGAAATATACATATATTCAAGTAACATCAAACTGTTCTGCAAAAAAATATACCACACCACAAAAATATATCGTTATATCTATAACAAAAAATAAATATTCATATTGAAACAATCTGTACTGTATATCATCAGATTTTTATCGGATGTTGATTAGTAATATTCATTTTGGAGTGAGATTGTAGAGAATAAATTAAAATAGGCTGCCTTAAATACGTTGAGAAACCGTCCAGAGATGATTCCATAAGTGTGTTTAATACATCTATTTCCTGCTCATACATATTCCTGATTCATTCACCCAACACCGTCACAATTACAGTATGCAGAAAACTAACAATGCCAGAAAGTAAGATAGACATAATGTTTGTATTAGGTAGACATAATGTGCTTTGTTTTATTTTTTGTTTAAATCTCATACAAATCAGAAATCCGTAACAGAAATGTATAAGATAACTATGCTTTCTAACACCACTGAGTTTTATTTAAATTGACCAAACAATATTATATTTAAAAAAATAAACTAATGCAAAATTAATCATACCATTTTTATTTTCATGAAATATGTAATTTTGATGTAAAGTTCTGTAAGATGTTCTTATTTTTTGCATCCGCAGACAAAGTGGCAGATAGCCAATGAAACGCCAAGATTGGCACAGACAAATATATATGTACAAGATATCAAGAAATATCGGTCGGATTCCTTATTATAAAATCATATATCATTGGATCTGGCAAAGCAATAATTACTTTTGATTAGGGGGTTCTGCCTGTATCAAAATTACGGCATGTTATCTGCATTTAAGTGAAAATCATTTGTTTTACACGCAAAATACTCATTCCATGTAGGAAGATTGTTAAAATGGGGCATTCAGCAACAACGCAACTTCTACCGCTGCTGCTTACGCCATCAATCAAAACAGCAATTTCTACATTCAATTACGTTTGTTGGTATTCATATAAAGATTTGCATCTTTTATCCAAAATATATGTATATTTATATTTGATTTTCGATTGAATTTATTAAAAATTTGTCATAAATAGTAGCATGTGATAATATTTGGTAACACTTTTTTTCGATTAAAACAACTATTAATATTACAAATTATGTATGATGTAAATGGTCCTAATAATACTCTCTCTCGTTTATGGCAATTGTTTTATCTATTTATCGCATTCAATCGTAAATTTGAAAATACTCTTCATCCATAACATATACAAACATACAAACTAGATTTTATATTAAAATAGTATTCTTTTTCGTTTACAATTACTCAGATACATCAGTTTTAAACTGACATTTCGCAGCCATTTATATCTGAAACACTAGAAGGTGTGCGTTTTCTATGCTCTTCTAAACAAATACAATAAACACATGTTCTGATTAACCATAAACAACGGGGGGTATACACCGTCTCTAGTTGATGTTCCACCCGTTTCATATATTTGCCAAAGTTTATCGGTTCGGTACGATGCGAAAATCGAAAATAGGTTTTACGGCTGTAAATTTACGATTCAAAGTCATTCCTGTTTTAATAAAAAATAATGCCTTTCTACATGTGTTCTATATTCCTGCATGTTCAGCTGCTAAATAGAATGCGAAATAATATAATGAATCTACGCTGTCTTGAACTCACATTAAATTGAATAGTGGCCATAACGAGCTATGTTACACTTTCTCTTAGTTACACCGACCAAAACATCGGTCGTTTTGTTGGATTCTAGAGTCAGACAGACTTGCCGTAGTGATCGAGCATTTACCCGTGTCAAATTGGTCCATATATCGAACTGTACGTGTTTTGATCAGCTTCATTTATGCTTTGCGAGTTAAATCTTTATAGACAATAACATACCTTTTTACCTAATATATTATTTTATGCATTCGGTGTGATATAACTGGTGTGATAGTCGTTGTAGACGGATGCCCGGTTTCATGTGGATATAATTCCTGTTATGGAGGACATTTTTTCACATTTTCGTTGTACGCATCATGTTATCACATAGAGTGCTCCACTTACAGAAGAACAAATGTTTTTATATATATATATATATATATATATATATATATATATATATATATATATATATATATCCTTCGGTTCGAACAAAAACTTAAGGTAGTAGCTCAATAGCATATAATACGACTAGAGCACAAATATAACAAAATTATTATTAACAAACGTAACTGATGTTATATCTATAATTTTCGATTGATGATAGATATTTTTAAAAGGAGAAAGTTAAAAATGTTAATTATTATTTTATGGAAGTCGCTTTAGACAAGGCATGAAACTGCTTGATGTAAGCAGCAAAAAATACTACTTCAAGAAAAAAACCAAGTTACCAATGAGTGTTAGATTAATATATCCCGGCTCAGAAAAAATCGACTGTTCCCCCTTTGTCAGAAACATCGCTCTTGTAATGTAAGTACTAAAAGACAAAATAAGTGAAGCGAGAGTTACGAGGTTGCCGAAAGTAAACCTAAGCGCTACTTCCTACTCTCCTTATATAATTGTCCTAATGTGTCTGTCTTGAAATTTTACCTGCAAATGAATAGAATGAAGCAGAATTTCCATTTAGTCAACGAAAAAACGCCAAAGGGAGATAATAAGTTTGATGTATTGACTGTTGTGTTTAGATTGATTTCTTATGCTTGATTGTGGCTGATAAAAATGTATATTTTCGCAAATATCTATATATCACGTCTATAAAAAAAATATTTTTCCAGTATGAGAACCAAGACTTGTTTGTATTCACAAGTTTTCGGAATCAAATCTTGATAATTTGTAATACTTATATATATATATATATATATATATATATATATATATATATATATATATATATATGAAGGTTTATAACTAAAAGATAACTTTTAAAGACATAGACCTATTGTGAGAGGAGGAAAGCTCAATATACTGGATAGAGCAAAAATAAGGTGAGTCAATGAAAAATAATTAGACCTGTAAATTTTCCAAATTTTGAATTTTGACTGTTCTTATCTGTCAACTTATCAATCACTACTTCCTCTGATGATAAGATGTTGATCTTTGAAAAGCCGTGCTTAAGGAATACAATTGAAAGAGAAGAAGAATGAATAGTTTTATGTACTAAATGCTCCTTGTTCTGAACAACTGAAGATATCGATCTGTTTCCATTTACAGATCTAATTATTTTTCATTGACTCAACTTATATATATATATATATATATATATATATATATATATATATATATATAAATCTATATATATATAGATATAGATATACATATATATACATATATATATATATATGTATATTTATATATATATACATATATATATATAGATATAGATATACATATATATATATGTGTGTGTGTGTGTGTGTGTGTGTATAATATCGACTGTTGAAACTTCATGCAGGCATCGAAATAGACACGTAATGTTTGATTTATATATGCATATATATATATATATGTATATGTATATGTATGTATATGTATATGTATATATATGTATATGTATATATATATATGTGTATATATGTATATATATATATATGTATATATATGTATATATATATATATACATATATATATATATATTTTAAAGAAGGAAATATGAAGATAATATATTGCGTAAAATTATATATAATTACATAAAATTGATTGAGACACGAATCCCCACGGACCAAGTGATATAATTTTTAACCTTCTTTTATTTGAAACCCTGTAAAAATTGTTAAAAAACTTTCTCCAAATCGACAAACTTTTCCTACAAATTTGCAAACTTTTGCTATTTTGCTATCTGCACCATAGCGTCCCCTTTTATCTTCGAAAATGGCTACTCAATACTGCCACTATTTTCCCTCCGGTCATTTATTTTCTTACCCCTAACCTTTCTATTTTTTATTCTTCAATTTTTCAAAGTGAAATGGAACTAGATAATATCTATTTATTATAAATACCACATTACCAAATGTTATCCTCTGACGAGAAGAGTTTTATCTTTGAAAAACCATTGTTTAAGGATTATGTAACATCTTGCATCTGAACCTTCGATGTAATAAAATTTGTATCAATTTTATGAAATTTTTTTTATCTCTATATTTCCTTCTTGAAAATTCATTGCTCTACTCAACGTATTGAGCTTTACTTTATCGCGATGTATCACTTTACTATACTTTACTCATCGTTAATTCTATTATCATTAGTGGATCTATATATATATATATATATATATATATATGTAGATATAGATATATATCTGTATATATACAAATATATATATATATGTGTATATATATATATATATATATATATATATATATATATACATGTATATTATATGAGAATAATATTACCGATTGATTTAGATAATATTTGGAACCGTACAATAAAACTATTTACATAAACATGAAAACCACACTATAAGAGCGGGTTCACTGACTACTTACAATTCATATACCGCTATATACCCACGTGTAAAATGTTCTGTGTGCGTGACATTGATCGATTTAAAGTAACACGTTATCCTTTGCGCTCACACTTCGACGTTTCACGTGCACGACATCTGGATCAAGAAACATATGTAAGACAGCTGCGTAAGCATTGCAATTTATTTCATGTATCTCTATACACACACACCCACATATGTATTTATATATATATATATATATATATATATATATATATATATATATATATATATATATATATATATAAAGAGTTCGAATGCAAAAACGTGATGAACGCCATTTTCAAAATCACAAAACTGTCCCTACAAAAAGTGCTATATTTCAACACTCGACGACACCCCAAAACTATGTGTTACATAATATGATACCGAAATATTTTCTTTTTTTACTTCAATTAAAATCTACTTTCGTTCGAAGTCTATACTTAATATATTCCTGTTTTTTTATTATTTACGGTCCCAATTTACACGAATTGGATTTATCGTGTTTTGCGTTCGAACTCTTCATATATATATATATATATATATGTATGTATATATATATATATATATATATATATATATATATATATATATATATATACAGACACACACAGGTTCACAGTGTTCTACAAAGACATACATGCATGCAGACATATTAGATAGCAGGCTATCAAACCAGACATTCTTATCTACAATAAACATTTGAGAATTGCTCTCATCATTGACGGAACCGTCCCAAATAACTATGGTTTAATGCAAATAACAAAATATAACGAAAGGAAGAATCAGATAATTATATTGCCTGATAAGATCGCAGCATTTAAGAGCCGTTGATCGAAAACATCGACATGTAAGTGTCGCAGATTATTTATAGTTATTTATAAATGAAAAATGAGTATACATATGAAAGCTCTTTTTCATATTGAGCACTCTTTATAAGCCCGGTTGAAATTATTTTTATTCTGTGAGTGTTTACTTCACCATAATTTCAATATATATATATATATATATATATATATATATATATATATATATATATATCAAGAGAGGGGGTGATTGTACGATTTATAACAGAAGTCATATAGTGTGGTTGAAAGAGAACAATACATGTATATATAGAGAGAGTTGGAAATTATGTGATTTACAACTGAAGATCTATTGGGAGGGTAAGGAAGATTAGATATTTTAACCATGTCAATCAGTCTGGGTCTCATTACAGACGTCTATGAAGGCCTGAAATTCAAATTGTAATGTCTGCAAATACTCAGTTTGGCGATTGAGAAATAAGTTAATAGGGAGGTGGGAGAAAGGAAGAAGGCACAAACCCGAAAACATGCCGCAAAGACAACCTAGACCATGTCATGATGCCATACAATTTTTTTTTAATTATTCATGTTTCGTCAATAGATTAAACAATCATCAGAAATAGATGCAATGATAATAATAATATCAGTCGTAACCTTTACATTAAATACTAGTCTCCTAGTCAATAATTTCATTTACCCGCCCAGCCACACAGACCTCTACATATCTTTACGTCAGATATTAACTAGTTTTGCGTTATTATTAAGTAATCAGATAGCCGGATAATAAGTATCATTAAACTAATTCTAATTGTAAATCATTCTAATTGAATCATGATCATAACAATCGGAGAACTACTAATCACTCCTAGTATTCACTACGGCAACCAACTCTAATTGCGGAGCAATAATATCATCGATACCCTTGCAATCATTTAAAACCCAATGATAGCTGTCACAATACCACCAATAGCTATAACGTTATCATAAAAATAATATTAAAAACCAGAAACAGTGTCACCGATTATTATAATAAAGATACTAAGCCCCGCCAGTAGTGGCAACGGTAGCTGTGCTACCAGGGGCAACAACAAATTCATTAACAATATTAATAATAATTGGCATAGCCGCAATTGTAATCCACTTGATAACTGTGGCAGCAATAGACATTCTGGCGCAAGATATCATAACGACATTAAGAATCATGGGGGATATTCAAAAGTAGTAGTACCCACAACGAAAATAGTTACCCCCATATAACAATATAGCAATCCAAGCAATCCTAGCAATCCTGGCAATCCTACCAATTTAAATAATAATAATAATAATAATAATAATAATAATAATAATAATAATAATAATAATAACATTTATGAAAATATTTACAATATTAGTCATGTTCTTAATAATAGCTATAAAATATGAATATATAATAATGTAGATCCTTATTATAATAATGATGATTTTATTTCACTCATAATGGATTATAGGAGAAAGGATAACAGATGAAAAATAAAAATAATCTAGGCGGACCCAATCCAGTATATCCAGCGCTACGGATCTCAATGGATCTCGGATTATGAGTAACTGGTTATTTTAAATTTACATTTACGTCTACACATCGCCATTGGTTCACCTCTTCTGTTTAGAACATTGACGTGTTCGTATTTCAGAATTCTTTTTTTTCTTCCAAACACCAATTGCATATTTGCCTAAATCCATTCAGAGTGTAAGAATACCATAAGATTGACGACGAAACCATCGGTGCTCGGTGTTCATTTTTCAGCAGACACCATTGTTTCGCCAACTGCGTTTTGTTCGTTAGTTCTGGATTTACAAATGAGAGTGTGTGGTCATAGAAACGCTGTTTCTCTTTTTTTCATTTTCAAACATGTAAGCGTATCGTTTTGTGTGCTTAAATAGTCCGGAGGGTCGAAATAAATTATCACACAGGTGATTATGTTATTCCGTTTTACGTTATTGTATTCTTGCCCAGTTTATTATATTGAGCTATCATACTCGGATTTCCGTCTTGGAATGTATTTCACTCTGATACTATATATATATATATATATATATATATATATATATATATATATATATATATATATATATATATATATATATATATATATATATACTGATTATGTTTTATTGTTTTTTTTGTTTGCAATACTGGACGTTTTTTTACCGGTGCGTTTTATTTTGTTGCTACCCAGAGCGGTGTGTTTATTATTTAAGAATATGCAGAGGAGCTCGTTTTAAAATTCGCTTTTAATCAGACGAGTCATCATTTTTTGTATATACAGATTTTTTAATTAATAATTTAATGTATAAACCAATATATCTGATAACCATTTTTATAAACAATTTACAAATTAATTTTTTGCGTACACTAAAGTTACAAGCTTGAGTATTTATTCTTTTGATTTTCGAGATTATTCATACATTTGCCTTGTCAAGGAAACTTGATCAAACCAATAACCTCTTTCTCCCATCTGGAACCCTATTTTACTATTTTTTAAATTTTATATAGACAAATATAAAATTTCGATGCAGTCTTTGGTTATTATAGGGGAGAAATCGGTTCGCTTTTGAAAGTTTAACTGATGAGCTGTATTACTAAATGTTTTTGTGAAATATAGTTTAACCACATATGGTTTAAAACGATATAGGTTTTAATCCCTCCTAATTTCAGAATAAACATTGAAACACAAATAATAGGAACCATTTTAGTATTTGGGGGCTTTACCTTCATTTCTAATCCAAACACGTACTGGTTTTATGTTTGTTCAATTTTTATACAAGATCCTTGGCAAAAGAGTGATGTTACTTGTGCCAACGGACAATTTCCATTATTTTTTGTGAATGTTTTGTATTAATTTATATTAATTTCGCGCCTTGGTGTACGTCAGGAAAGAAAAAAAGCAAATGAAAGAGTACTCATACTTCCTTTATTCATCAAATAAGCGAAGCAAATATTTATCAGGATAAAATATGAAGTGTAAACATCGATCGAAAGTAAAATGTGTTTTTTTCTAACAACAGAATAACTCTTGTAGCCAAATAACCAGAAAAATACAAAAACATCTTCAGATGCATCGTGTTAAAATATGTTTTACTGTTCAAATCTGCTGGTTATAATTTTTCATAGCATTAATTTTAGTACGGCGATAAAAGTAATTCTAAGGAGACTTCCAGGTCGCTGCGGACTCACACCTTGTTTTATACCTCCGTTAAAATACGTTGTTTCGGTTAAAACAATAGTTTATACAGTTTCTATTGCAATCTTTGAAGTATGATGATAAAATTAATCTACGGAGGCTTTCAGAACGGATACCGTAACGATGCTTCCATGGACACCACGTGAAAATATGCTGTTTCTGTTAAACGCCACTCTATATCATTTGTGTTACAATGTTTGGCGCTTGTTCATAATTGTCCACAACCGACTTCTCCCAACTGTTTTACTGAGCAAATATTATTCTTTTTTCAGTGTACAATTACCTATCATTTCGCTAGAGAATTCCGTAGTTTAGAAGAATTTTTTCAAATATTTTAGATTTTAGGAAGTCATCATTTTCTCATATAAATTTAACGTAAATTGATCACTCACTTGTTGACCATATTGCATGTTGTTGTTATTCACCTATTTTTTCCCCATCTTTTTTACGGACCGAATGTTTTTCTTTTTTCTGTGTACAATTACATGTAATACAGCTAGAAAATTCTTGGTTGTTTGGAAATTATTGGAAAAGTTTGTGATGGTCAAAGAGTGGGGGATTGGTTTACATGAAATTTATATAGGAAACTGATCCCCCTACAAAAATCGAAAATATTTGAAAAAGAATTATAAAAAGAACACGGAATTCTCTAGCGACATGATAGGTAATTGTTCATAGATTTTTTCAAATTTAATTTGTCATGGTCAAAAAGTAGGGGATCAGTTTACATTAAATTTATATAAGCAACTGACCCCCTTCTTAAATCTAAAATATTTAAAAAAACATTTAAACACGACGGAATTCTCTAGCGACCTGATAGGTAATTGTACACCGAAAAAAGAAAATAAATCCGTCAGTAAAACATTGAGGAAAACGGGTTGTGGACGATTACGAAGAAGCGCCTAATGTTTAAATAGCAAAATAAATAGTTCTATGGAGCGGTTTTAATTGCATACTTTCCGGGAAAAGCAACTTTCGATCGACTATTTGAAAATATGCTACTGGTTAGCATTTATAAAACGTAGTGCAAAAGTAACAATGTAAGTAACAATAATTTGTAAGTGGCAATCTTCTGGAGGTGGAAAGTTCAATCCTTAGTACGAGCGATAATAAGACTGCTATTACGAATTACTTAAGACTTCTGACTAGCTATCGCTGACGATACGCGAGCAAGCTATTCACGTTGAATGTTTAAAGCGTTCTGTTCGAAATTTCGTACAGATTCCTGAGTCATGAGTTCGACAAGAGTCAAATGAGCAAGGTCGGAAGTTACATTGTTCGAAATTTTACGGAGAATGGCATCCAAGCTGAGAACGGTAGTCTGAATAATCCAAATTATCAATCTTCATCTCAAAAATTCTGAAATCAAAAACGCGAGTGTTTTGGGCTTCATGATAAGTGATGCAGTTTTTAGACAAATATTTTTCCTACGCCGGTACCTTTATGTTGGTTGTTCCAATATTACTCGAATGTGTTGTCTAAATTCAGTAAATTGTTTTTTGTTTTTTTTTTGGGGGGGGGGGGATTTTTACATTTTCTTGTCTTTACATTTTTTTGTTTTAATCTAAAAGCCTCTTTATTTTTCATATCACTTCCAATTGCAATTATTCTTTATATCTCACTTGGAATTTCCTTTAATCCGGTGTCAACTTGATCGTCGAAATAATGTCAATCAATATTTCTCAATATCCGATCGATTATAATAAATACTTATGAACCAATTATATGATGTTTCACTACTGCCTTAGACTCGTATAAAAATACCCTAGTCATGACTAGCTGAACCATTAGGAAAGGATAGGGAAGTTGAAAGCACATTAAGAAAAGATGGAGGGGACACCCAGTTAGACAAGAAGCCATAATGGATGCATTGACACTACGAGGTATAGAAACAAGTTCGTTGTGTTAGATCAGTTTAAAGAATTCGACAAGCATTGTTTGATGACAAAGACGTGAGGAACACTTAAAATATTAAGAAAATAGATGTACTTATAATCAAACAGTGATTGCCCTTCCGGTTTTCCCTATTTAAGTTGATATATCGAATACATCTTTCCTGCACTCTTATTTATTTGTAGTCATCATTAAGTATGTTATTTTGCCGTAATGTTCATCCTTTTTATTTTCGTAATCATCTAGATGTTCTGAAATAAATTCCACTGTTTACCATATACTGAATTAACTCTAATCGCTGCTTGATAAAAATTCGATAAGATTATTGTTTATATAAATAATAAAAAATAAAACATAGGTGAATCGAACTACCGAATAAATAGTGTATATGTACAACTGCAGCATTTACGAAACGTTGTGATTGTTAGCCAGTGCTTGAGGCATCATTTGCACAGAAACAGTGTTTAATACAGTATAGGTGTTATTTCTCTCTTTGACATTTTTTATGTTGAGTCCAAGGTTTAAAGGCTAATATAGAAAGTAAAGTGTTCAAATATTTTAACTTAGTTACATCATAAATATACAAAAAAACTAACTTTAATTGTATAAATATGAAAATATACTTGACATTAAGTGAATACTACAGGTTAAATTAAGCTCATTTAGTAGGACTTTAAGTCAAACAGAGTTCATACATTATAAGTCAGTTAAATACAACATTTATGAAAACTAAAAAAAGCATGGTTCTCTCTATTTGTATGCATAAAAAATAGTTTACAGGCAACTATTAAAAGTTATCGGGTCTATATTTCAATTTTCGCTGATATTGTATTACATAAAATATACACGCAAAAGAATGAATTATAATCAATTATTTGAAATGTAATCATACATTTCATTATAGTACGTTTCTTCTGTATTTCGCCCACATCTAAAATGTTTTAATAATAGTAATTCCCGATGCTATTTGAAAATAATCTAACACTTATGAAAACATAATTTAATTGAGAACCGATATAAAATCGTGTCCAGTGTTGATTGCATATATATATATATATATATATATATATATATATATATATATATATATATATGTGTGTGTGTGTGTGTGTGGGGGTGCGTTTGTGTGAATATATACATATACATATATTGTATGTATGTGTATGCGTGTGTGTGTGTGTAAAATGTATACGGTAATGTTCATATCGCTGGAGTTAGTTGTTACATACACAAATATATCTGATAATTATATATATATATAATGATATATATATAATTATATGTATATATATATATATATATATATATATATATATATATATATATATATATATATATATATATATATCAACTGAAAACAGTTTTATCGTACGAGGACAGCCCAGTTTGGCTAGACATAGCTTGTATCAAGCTAATATTTGAAACCTGACGGTTTTCACATAAGTTAGAAATCTTCACTTTTACGCTGTCAAGCTAGACACGAAAGTAATGGAAATATAGTTTTTTTTGTTCATATCAGCGACTGCTTAAAGAGCTAAATATTTTACAATCGTTAACTCACTTACTATAGAAAATTAAAGAGATATAAAGCGGGAGGGATAAGTAGGCTAGTTACATGGTTCATAGATGCATAGTGAGAGAGAGAGATATGCAAAGCGGTAAATATGCAAAAGGTCGAACTAGCATGAAATTATTCATCATGAAAATTACAAATAACAAAAAGCAACGGTAAAAAAGGAAACAAGAAATGAAATGTTGATGTCGTGGGGCAAATATGGAGCGAACAGCAATCGATGCATTTATAATGCGATACTTAATGAAATTAGTCTCTCACGTTATCAGCAGGAATCTGATCGCCGGGGTTATGGGTAATTAACAACGAGACAAACAAGGCCAGCGTTTTTTTCTCCATCGTCATTGCTAGTTGGACATGCGACTGGTAATTCTAATTATTACCTTGCTTTCTGTAAATTTATATAATGATACTGATGTAGTAATATTAAAAGATTTAGCATAGGATTGCAGCATTTTAGGCCCTGTAAAAGGCGGTAAAAATAACACCGGCTTAATGTGGTCATACGTCAAAGGAACAGTTTTCAATTATGCTTGGGCCCAATTTTTTAGATTTGTTTAAACTGGCTATGTTCTCAGTCCAGCAGATAATTGATATTTTTATTTAATAATTGTACCATACATCTAAATAGCATTCTCTACAGAAACGTCGATATATATATATATATATATATATATATATATATATATATATATATATATATATATATATATATATATATATATATATATATAGAGAGAGAGAGAGAGAGAGAGAGAGATAGATATCTTACTATTTCATATATCCAAATAAAATTTTATAATGAGATATAATTTTGTATGTATCATTTTTTTAGTATTTACTTCAACAATGCTCGACACGTAAGAAAAACTAAGTAGTAAGCTATTTAGCCTAAACATCCCCCCCCGGGGAGAACACGCGGAAGCCTCTGTGTAGCCTGATTGTAGTAAGTATAAAAATATATATATATATATATATATATGTAACAATATTTCTAAATGCATATTACATTTTTATTACCTAAAAACGCTGGCATTTCAAGTTTATTGCTTGCATCGGTGTAGGAAATGAACATTTAAGGCGGTCGGAAGGCGCGAACACCGTTTACAGAGTAAACTTATAATCTGTAAGCAGTCGCCTTTTACTAACGGCCACCGAGACCTATCACATAATTAAGCGAAATTGAGAAGTATATGTGCCTAGAAGCGGCCAGTACACAGAAGACTTATCGAGAGGGTTCAACGAACGTTTTCAGAACTTTGCTTTAAAGCTAATTAAAACGAATGAAACACACCAAATGACTTGAATTGCTAACGTGTTCTGTCTTTGCTTCATTTGGATACGCTTTCTTCATAACAAACCAAAAGCAAAAGTTCGTAACATAAACGTTTAGACTGAGAAATTCCGACCAATCAAAAACTCACGTTTTATGTTCAATTGGTAAGCGACGCGAACTCGATAATTCCTATAAAAGAACGAATGGTGGTCGCAGAGGCCCTAATTCGCAACACAAATCCCGGAGACAGACCATGAAAAAACGCACGAAAAGTACGCCCCACGCAAGCCCGGGCTTTAGACAAACAGGACACTTAAAAAAATCACGTACAAGATGTCCGTGTCTCGCGCGCACCTGCTTACCAAAGTAACTTACTCACACATGCAGTATCACATTACAACTCACATTAATTAACAAATATAGACATACACATCTTTAGTCCGTCGTGTCTGTCTAAGGACATTGGCTATTTCTAACAAAGAACACGAGTTGAATACACTTTACAAAGAACATTTGTTCCTTGAAACTGACATTTATATTCTTGTAAAATTGTAGTATTATAAAGTCATTTGTCTAAAATAATGTCGTCCTCCCTTCATAATCCACAAAATCTAACGCATGTTATGTATACTATTCGCAATAATCTCCTAGCAGCATGTCGCCATATTGGTCCCCAACGTTTGGTAGGAAAAGACTACAATATTTAAAACATAATATACACTGAGAAAATATTGAATTAATAAAACAAACACACAGACTAATACGCCGAATACGCTAGCAAGCACAATTGTTTCTTAATAAATAATGCATATATCATTCATCAGACTTATTATCTTCAGAATTATTTACTGTTGTACATATTAGTTTTTGGTCTACTGTATTTTCGATGAAGAGACCATTTTATAGTTCATTATAGATCCACCAAGTATTGTGTTTCTGTTAGTATGTGTTTTCTATACATTCATCTGAGGTTCAATATAACCTGCTATATAGTTTGTTGTTCTACTATCGAGTGTGTCTGAATATATCAGCAGTAGTATTGTGTCTATGATGCCAATCTTTGCCTTCATTTAATGTCTCATAGTTGCGTTTTCACGTTTTGGGGAAATACTTCTTATTCTAATAAAAGTGTTGTTATCATGTAAGTGTTTATGTAACACAGTCCATTCCGCTTTCTGATAAGTTATATATATATATATATATATATATATATATATATACTTAGTTTTTCCAGATCCTCCAGCTTCTCGTTGTGATCTGCTCCGACGTGTACATCTACTTTTTAGCGTGTTGCTTCTTGTTGAGGATCCTAATGTCTGGTATTCCACCTATCACCAGTTTACCCTATTTCTATTTTAATGTACCAAATGATTTTGATTATTTAACTTAGCAATACAAGTTTCGGTTTGCGCCACTACAATTAGCCCGTGCGTGAGAATCGAATTTAATTTACCCTGAGCAGTACTTACACGTGTTATTATTTAAGAGTAGTTACATGTAACTACAAGTGGGGACTTATTGGCAATACATCTCCTTAGATTGACAGCCATCTCTGCTTTTTTCAAGGATACTTTCAAAATACTTACTACTTCAAAAACTATAATTATACTACTACTACTTCTTCTACTACTACTACTACTACTACTACTACTAAAATAATAATAATAATAATTATTATTATTATTATTATTATTACTAAACTAAATCACACAGTCAGTTATCTTCCTTGTAGTATATTATTTTGGTGTTCGCATAATTCTTTCCCAAAGAATTCCCGCGCCTAACGCCAATTATTATCACTACAATTAATTTGCATCTTAAGTTTTTACTGATACTGTAAAAATATTTCGATCAGGATTTAAGTATTTGCACGTAAATTCCATCGAATTAAAACGGATCGTTCTTAACAACATACACCGACACTCAACAATAGAAAATAACGTATACATAATAAAATATTGATTTGCCAGACACTCTGCTATATGCTTAAAACTTTTAACAACCGACCGATCTTTTTACACACAAACAAACACACACAAACACATATATATATATATATATATATATATATATATATATATATATATATATATATATTTAGCACTTTGGAATCTGACTATTCATATTTAGATTACCCAAAATACTTACATATATTGACGACATTTTTAGTTCTATTACTGGACACACACAAATGAAAAATATTTAAAAAAACAATTAAACACAGTAAAACTCCGGTAAAGTTTTTCACATGAAACAGAGAAAAACAACGGTATACCAATAAACAAACTTGCAAGTGCATCGCAAAGCTACACACAAAAATGACTACATACATTTATACTAAAATTATAATAACAAAATATAAACAAGCATGACAATTGGTTTCTTCCATACGCTGATTTATCTACAATAGCTACACTATCTAGGCGAAACTTTCGAATAAGCAAGAGACTCATTCAACAAAGGGCAATACTATACATAGTTCACATTTAGGCAAAGGGAAAAGCTATACAAATTTGTTCCTAGAAAGAAATACACCAAGATTATATACACAAGATACATTTATATGGCCATACATCTTCTATACATACCCACTCTAATATTACAATAAGGTATAACCTTCTAAATAAACTAGGAATGTCAACACTACAAACTGCATAACAACTCATATAGCAAACATCACACACAACAACATTTGTTTTCTAACGTACCCATATCTCATGCAAGGATATATAATGTTACATGTAGTAATTGCAATCGGATATACGTTGTTGAAACTAAACGCGAACTTCAGAAAACGTTTGGTGGACATAAAAGAAATATAAAAGATAGCAATTATCTAATGATATTGTTCTTTCATGCGTTAAAACATGATCATTTTGTTTAACTTTAAACAAGCTAGATTCATTTTAAATAAATTTGCGATGACATTTCAATCATCACTCATTATAAACTTTGACACAATTAAACAATGTTCAGTCTTTGTCAATTAATCTCTATTTATCAGCAAGCTAATACTAACCGCACATAACTGGAATGTATATTCAGGCTAGCTATTTTACATCACACTCCACACATAACTTTATACTCAACATCGATAGTTATAAGAAACACACATTCCTTCAACTTCATGAACGCACCAATTATTTTGAATTCTAACATCTATGATTCGTTCGAAAAAAGAACAAACACAGTATTGTCACGTAATAGATGCACAACATGTTATGGATTCTAATAGTCGTCTTTCATTAAGAAATATAATAACAACATTATCCTTTTCACGTCATAGACGAACAACGTATTTTCTAATATTTAATTCTAGTTATTTCATAAAATCTGTTATATCGAGAAAGTCCTGTGTTCAATAACAAACGTTGATGGATAAATAAACAATTTTTGATTTTCCAATTTTATTTCTAACATATATATATATATATATATATATATATATATATATATATATATATATATATATATATATATATATATATATATATATATATATATATATATAGGTGATAAAAATCGTACATATTTCCAGTCAAAGCGTCATAGACTGGCGATAAAAAGGTCAGAGTATTAACATCAACATTAAAGGTTCGATCCTTGTCTTCATTAGCTATGATGATGATGACTCTAATCTATGGTCATATTTTATATACGTATAAAATTAATGCATATATATATATATATATATATATATATATATATATATATATATATATATATGTATATATAAAATGAACGAAAAATACGTCCTATAAAGTTATGGGCGACTAATAATACAGTATTCTGTATCTTAATCACTTAGGAAGTGAACCAATCGAACTAGTAGTAAGCAATCACCAATAAAATGATTACATGAACATACATGATATATTTAGCTTATAAAAATCGTACATATTTACAGACAAGGCGTCATAGCCAGGGCGTAAAACAGCAGACTGTTAACATCAACATCGAAGGTTAGATTATTGTCTAAATAAGTCATGCTTATGACAGCTGTGAGCCAGAAACACGGCCATGGATTAATTTTATATACGTAAAAATTTAAAAAAATATATATTTACGAGAAATACATATATATATATATATATATATATATATATATATATATATATACATATTTATATATATATATATATATATATATATGAATTTCATAACTATTATTACACGTAAGTCTTCTCCTGTATGATAAAGAACAGAAAATAACGAGTTCAACCTACGTATATACATATATGGGTGTGTTTATATAAAAGCATACACATATATTATTTGTATATTTTTCCAGAAAAAAATTCGATTTAATATATAACTCAGCGTGAAAATTGATTTCAATTTGCTGATTCGATTAAAATATATTAAACTATTTAATTAACTCAAATATATAACTGTACACTTATATTTTTGTAAACATGCAAAGCATTAATATATATTTACAATATATGGATATACATATTATATATAGTCATGCAAAGACAGTTGTTACTTCGTTTTTCGACACGCCAGTGTGATAGATGTAGAAAACGTGTCCACCCCAAAATTCGACAGACACACCCCTCTTTTCTCTGTATCTCTCTCACTCTCTCTATCTCTCCCTCTCTCTCTCTCTCTCTCTCTCTCTCTCTCTATATATATATATATATATATATATATATATATATATATATATATACACTGTAAATATTGTTAAATACTAAAGTATTTTTTAGCTACATATGAAACGTTCCAGTTTCTTTACACTCAGCAGTGCAGAAGTGGTGGTTGCAGGTGGTCGCATTGGATATACATATATAAATATATATATATATATATATATATATATATATATATATATATAATTTTCACTACTCTTTAATTCAGACCATTTAGTCTGCCCATTTTCGAAACATACAATTTATTTTAGTAATAAATTCAACATGCTATCAAAAAGCTTCTTCAATGTTTTTTTCTCAAAAATATAATGAAAAAAATAGAAATTTTAATTTCACAATTATTCCTATTAGTTTTTCTCATTTACATTTTTCCAAAGTAAGACCAATTAAAACACCTGTTAGCTAGACCCTTATCCCATAACTACTATGATATACAACTCGAAAACAAGGTGTTTAATTCTTTTTACATAATATTCCCACTATGTGTACATAGATTAATTGATTGCATAGGTTCTTAGAACTACATAGAAACATTGTCTAACCTACATTATTTTACATAGATTTAGTCTATACTCTACGATGAGTTTTTACTTGTTATTTATTTCATAAAACCTACGAAGTCTTATTAACGTTTGTTACTGTTTAAAACAATATATATATATATATATATATATATATATATATATATATATATATATATATACATATGATAAGTTATGAAAATATATATTTATGGCAGTTAAGCTACACAGAAGCTCCCGTGTGTCATGCCCGGGGTGAATCTTCAGGCTAAACTAAAAGAACTTTTAAATTATAATTATACGAAAACAATTCATTAATTATAACAGAAAAAATATGAAAAATAAGAAATAATTATTAGAAAAATAAGAAAAAATAAATAAAACTATATTTATACAATTTTTCTGCCTTATAATTTAATATGGGATTAAAAATGTACCTTCCTGTGTAGCTTATTTGTCCTTATTATGTATATACATATATATATATATATATATATACATATATATATATATATATATATATATATATATATATATATAACACAAACACACACACACATATATATATATATATATATATATATATATATATATATATATATATTCTAGAAGGTATTTACATTCATATGATTATATATTTACATTTATATGATTCCAAAAAGTATTTACATCAGCGCCCCCGTTAATCATATACAAAAGTCAGCAGAGGACACAATTATCTTTTAGTATTACTTGTGAATATGGGAAAACCACAACTTCTAATCAAGCACTCTTACAGTATTCAACATGTAAAATCTCTAATCATACCAATAATAGTATTTAAAATATATAGGATACACCACATTTTTTATATTTAAATCTAGAAATAAAAATCTATATAAAAAAGAAAATTGTAAAATTATAAATTAAAAAACTAAAACCAGTAATTCAAAAAAATAGTTACATCACGAGAAGGAAGGTAAAATATAATAAATTATAATAATGATACAAATAGATATAATAAATCATAGAAGGTAGAGGAAATTGTAAGTAATTTGAAGATAAAAAATCGATAATAGTGAACATATAATCAAACAACTAAAATAACTTAAAAAATATAATTACACGAAAACAATTTATAACTGGTAATAATAAAATTATTAGACTTATGAAAAATAAGAAAAATAATTAGTAAAAGTTATTAGAAAAATAAGAAAAATAAAAATGTATTAAAATAATGCAGAATAATAATTGAAATAAATAAATAAAAAAATATTAAAATCATGAGATATATCAATAATTAAATTAAATGTAAAAAAAGGTATATATATATATATATATATTAATATATATAGTACGTTATGAAAATATAGTTATTACAATTGAGCTAGACAGAGGCTTCCGCGTTTCATCTTCGTATGGAATCGTCAGGCTCAAGTGCATGAAATTCGTGTTAAACCAATTCCATGCATTTAAGTCTTACGATTCCTTACGGGAATGATGAGCGGAAGTTTTTCTCTAGCTTAATTGCCATAAATATTGTCATAACTTACTACACACGTTTACTCACGTATTGAGCACTGGTGATGTAAATACTGAACATTGATTAATAATATATTATATTTCCCTTTAATATTCTATGTATATACATGAAATAATATATATATATATATACATATATATATATATATATATATATATATATATATATATATATATATATATATATATATAGAGAGAGAGAGAGAGAGAGAGAGAGAGAGAGAGAGAGAGAGAGGTGCAGACAAAGAGAGAGAGACAGAGAGAGAATGAGCGATATATTTTTGCACAGTTACATGCGTGTTAAGGTGGAGAACTTTGTCTTCATCACGAAAACGGTATCCGTCGTTTTACATCTGGCAAGATTGCGAGTTAAATATAACTGAAAAAAATTAAACATTTTACAGGCATTATTGCTATTGACATTAAATATCAAACACAATATGGATGCGTGGTAAACTTCTGAGAGAACACCTTGCTTGTTTTTTTTTTTATTGAATTGCAATAATAAGACTGAATTTGTTATTGTCATCAGCGGAGTTTAGTGTTACGTACAGAATCATAAAAAAGACAACAAATAAACGCGTTATACATTTTATTTTGAAAAATAATATTCCTGCGCGAGTTACGTATTAGGTCAAATGGTCGTTACATGAATATATCTTGTAGCTGTAAAACAGCATTGTGATATATCGAATATTGGTGTATTTGCTCCTAGTTTCATATTATAAATAACTATAATACTAATAAAAATAATGATTAAAACAATCGAATCTTTTTTTAATATGTTTCACTGATAATTTCTTTGTTAATTTTTTTTTGCCTCATGAAAAGAAAAACATTTGTTTTTTAAATGAATATTGTGTATTTACGTTTATTGATATAAACGAAACTTTTTACCTAGTAACGCTAGAAGGAATCGAAGGAACGAATCAGCTGTCTTTTAATTTTAATTTTGTTTGAAATTTTACTATTATTAACATTTATCTCAATGTGTAACTGTTAACAATATGTATTCCCATGACACGCAAACACATAATTATTGACATACACACACATGTATATATATATATATATATATATATATATAAATGTGTGTGTGTGTATGTGTGTGTGTTTATGTGTAACGAAGTTATTAATCGTAAAATGTGATACGTTTTAACCATATATAATCAATGTTTCCCAATTCAAGTGACAATTACAAAATATATAAAATAGTTATCATTTCATTAAGTCCGTTCTTAACTTCCGAGAAAATCGATACACACTACAGGATAGATGAACAATATTAAGACCTTAGATTGAGTAAAATTTATTATTTATTAAGAGAGAAATCTATAAAAGCCAGGCCAAATGAGTACGGTTATGATGAGGAAAGGAAACACCATTATGTTGTGGATATATATTTTGAGACTAGTAAAAGCGTAATGTACTTATATTTTATGAGGTGAATGTATGCCACTCAGAAAGTGATATTTCTAGTTTTATTATCAAAAGAGTGTTCTTCACTTGGTCGGATGTGATCGGCGACAGAAACTGGATTATGAAGAATAATGTATCCGTTTGTGTGTTTAATTGGACTCCTTAATCGCTGCTTTCTTTAGATATTAAAGGGACACTGTTCTCCCACACAAATATCGAATTTTCGTTATAGTTCAAACTGTTATATTACATGTAAGAACGTTTTTGTAAATGTTGACTAGGATTCAAGGTTTGACGAATTTTGAGCATGTTTAAAGTAATGACATTGAAGTAAAAACAAATATGCTACAAAAGTTAACCGCCACACCATTCAATGAAGCTTGGGAGTGTCGCTGTATCTTTGACGGCAATAAGGAAACTGATGTGCACGTGAATGTTATTTCTATGATCAGCCATATAAATGGACTTGGTCAACGAATCGAGATTAACGCTCGTACTGTTTTATATCTTTTATTCCGGACATTTTTAGTAAAAAGAGATAGTTCCTACTTGAGCTGTGAGTTTGGGGAGTGATGCATCGACGCTATATTTGCAGTTCTTCGTAGCATGAGGTTTCTTGATATTTCACATGCCAACAATAAACATACAAGAGGCGACGAGGTTTTTTCTTGTCTGAAAATGCTGATTTTCTCTATTAATTAAATATAATAAAAGAGTTAGTAAGTTGTAATAACATGAGGGGATATATTTTTAAGGATTAACTAAAACTGGCAAGACACAAATATTACAAATACAATTTTAAATGTGTAACAACATGTATTTAAAATATATAAATTTAAGCATTTTCTACTCACAATATTGTTAATAAGAAGCATAGCAGAGTTACATGGCATTGTATCTGACAGATCAATAGTCAGTGTTGTCTAACAAGTAAAATATGAACATTATTTGACTGTGTTCATTTCACTTATAACTTAAGTTTCAGATCGCTGTAGGGAATTACATGATATTTCATTTAGTATATAACAAAGAGCCTTTCATGCATGATTGCTTACTAATCAGGTGCGAATCACATCATTGACATAAGAATAATGAAAATGATGATATTTTTCATCGTCTTCTGATTCATGTGTTAGTATACGTGATTTCGTTTTTTAATAATTATTCTGCATTTAAATTCTGGCTACAATAGCATTTCAAACAATTATCATAAACTAGATATGTGGTTACTGAAAAGCAAGTGTAGTTTCTAAGCATTCGCCTCCTTTTTCATTTTAAGTTGTAATTCAGTAATTATGTTGAAGAATATATTACACCATTTTCATTACATTGTTTACGAACGTCTTGCGTCATATATATAATGTTAATAAACAAACCAAAATAATTAATCTTTTATTTAATAAGTTCTAATTAGTTTTATCTGTTATTTTTAATTTTAAAATGTTTAACAAATGTAATGCCACATCTATTGAAAAACAAATATTTCAAGAAATAAAGGGGCTTCCATAAACCATGAGTAAACATAAAATTATGTTGTTTGCAACATTAAATAATGTAAATAATTCGCTACTCGTTTATTGTGGTTTGATACAAACATGGCATTTTTATGGATGCAATAGTTGGCTAATAGTAAATCTAACTAGTCCTATTTGTTACTAGCATGGATTGTAAGTATTACCGTCCCGTAAAAAGTTATAGTAATTTCTAAATCATTGATAACTTAATATATATATATATATATATATATATATATATATATATATATATATATATATATATATATATGCATGTATATATATATATATGTGTTGATTATATATTTATATTTATAAAACTTCTCGGATATGTGTTTCGCCGTATACGGCTCGTCAGCGTGGCTAGACATTACGGCATTCGACACCGGGACTCAAGTTTTGGTGGCATGGCGGCTTACCACGAGGCTTCGTCAACTCAGTAGAAGTGGGGAGGTATATTTTTCTTTTTGCGATATTGATAATTGAAATATTAAAACATTCACTGTGTTCCCGGTTTCTAATCTAGCTAAATTGAACCTATCAAAGGAAAATACTTTGTATTTTTAAGCTAGTTAAATGAGTTCGGCGAAGGGATTTTTTGCTTCTCCCCATAGATCTAAAGTAGTTTGATTGTCTAACATAAATACAGAAACAGGGAAAACATGTATAGGCAGTCTAAAATTCTTATTAAAGTCAAATATATATATTAGTAAAGATTTATTACATATGTGTATCCATTTCGAATAGAAAAAAAGATGAATGGCTCTCTTCAGATTGAACATTACGACAAATACATACGTTGATTTGTAGTGAGAAGAATAATCTATCATTACGAGTATGTTGATTGTTCGACTAAGACGGTACCCTAAAAGTGTCGGAATATTTGTTTCTATTGCTAGTTTTCGAATATTTGATTTTGATAGTGCGTGTTAAAAGGTGATACAAATTCTGACATCAATCAGGATACCATTCACATGTGCAGTTAGTTTGGCTCCTAGCCCAAATGTATATATATATATATATATATATATATATATATATATATATATATATATATATATATATATATATATTAGCAAATACATGTTCCCTCTCGTCGCATATCGGAGCATGATATCATAATGAACAAAGTGCATACATTGACCCCACCACAAAATGAGCTAATGACTAAGAGGATTATATCATGACAAACGAAGACTACCCCCTCCCTCCAAAAAAGGAGTTAATGTTTGGGAGGATGGTATCATGAACAAGAATAGATACTAAACCAGCCCGACTCTCTTAAACAGGGAGAAAGTCATCATGGGGCGATGACATTGTAAGGAACGAACACATATTATACTGCCCCACCTATAAAAAAGAGACTGTAATGCCCGGAAGGAATGTATTATGAGGAACGAAAATATACAACACAAACCATACAAGGAGAAGGTAAAGCGTCGGAGTATCACACCCCCCCTCACATACACACAAAATTATGTGGTTATGCTTGATCGGAAATAACCCCTCCAAGACGGAGGAGGTAATAACTGGGAGTATCACCCCATAAAAGTATAAGGTAATGCCTGCAGAGTTCACTGTGTATCTTTCTAGCTAGCTAAGATCTTAGTTTCATCTAAATTATCTTCCGTGATACAAAATGTTTTTTCGTAATTTATTAATTTTTTACATCAAATTACTTACATGCATAACTGTTAATTTACACAAAACTATTGTAGATACACAGGGACAATAAAATAATAGAATCATACATGTATAACAGCAAACATTAATTATATAGAGAGTTATAAAAAGAGGTTATACAAATTAGACAGATATTTGAATGTCTATATGTGTGTTTTTAGTAGGATATATACCGTATTTGAAATAATTACAATGTATTATTGATTTAAACTGTGTTGATGGTAATATAAGAGTGATAAATAAAACACTTTCGTATTTATTCATTTATATATATATATATATATACATATATATATATATATATATATATATATATATATATATATATATATATATATATATATATATGTGTGTGTGTGATTGTTTATTATTTTTTCTTCACCTATCTTAAGCATAGGTGTATTAAAACACCGAAATAGCACTAAACGTATTTTCCAAGCGTCACGTTTTCTTTTTAATCTGCGACTAGTATGAGCATATTCCGGTTCAGGATAAGTACAGTCATATGTTTAACGACTCCTAGTGCTGTATGAACTCCTCATAGTAATATCACATTTCCAACAGTTATCAATTTAGAGACAGGTGAGTGCAAATGCAATATCTACGCAATACCGAATCACGGGAAATGTGGTTTGTGAGTGTACAATGCTAACTTTTCTTTAAACTCACCATTTGTTCAGATAATATCACTTGTAAGTTGAGACAGAAACAAACTATCTCATATGGATTATTATTACTGCTACTACTATTACCACTACTAATACTAGTATTGATACTACTACTACTAATAATAATACTGATGAGAAGAAGAAAATAAAGAAGAAGAAGAAGAAGAATAAAAGAAGAAGAAGCAAACACACATTTGAGAGTGTGAGAACAAACTGACATAACCAGGTGATACTGAATAACCAAACATAGTAGAAACTATGACGGTATTACAGGTAAGTTGACATCTTGCGACGTGTGAGTTGAAATAAAATAATGTTGTGCCCAAACATAACTCGAAATTTACGTGAAATATATTGAAATTAAATCAGGAAAACTATGCTTACTTGGGTAAATCTATGAGAAACACACTATGATATCGTGTTTTCATTATGAACAGTGACCGTGGATAGTCTAAGAGAATGGGAAATCTGTAGAAGGATCGAACAATCGAAACATCCATTTGAAAACCATTGTAATGTATTGAAGAGACTATCAGCGAGAAATCGCTGAAAACGGCAGGTGCTATAACACGAATTAACTTGCAATTTGTGTTGGAAAATATCTGAAAGTGCTGACAATAGACGGAGCGTTACTCCAATTAAGGCTCGAGGGAAACCCACATATTCTTACAGACTAGAAATAGTTTATAAATACTGGTTTGAGAATAATAATAATAATAATAATAATAATAATAATAATAATAATAATAATAATAATAATAATAATAATAATAATAATAATAATAATAATAAAATTATGGACAGAGGGTCGAGGAGGGAAAGCGCAAAACCAGACCTCCACTGGAAGAGCGCGGACAGCTCTGGGACCTTGGGAAGGCTTGTTGCCACTCGGGCCCCAGAGGAGACCAATGGCCATTATCAGCGAGAAATCGTTGGTAGGTGGCTGTTGTGATTACCGCAAGATCATCAGCGGTGATGAACGAAAAGAGGTGGAGCATACTGGAGGCCTGAGGAGACTTGTTGTCACTCAGACTCCAGGGAATACCACAGGTTGTCGGCAGTGGGTGACCACTGACGATGACCAGTGTGATAACTCCTAGTGAG
>OY744526.1:103264551-103277051 GCA_963556195.1 Sepiola atlantica | reverse complement strand
ATTTTTATTTTTATTTTTATTTTTATTTTTTTATTTTTTTATTTTTTTTTAAATTTTTATTTTTATTTTTATTAAGGCTTTTATTAAGGCTTTTATTAAGGCTATTATCACTGCGACTATCGTAGGTATGATTGGCAGGCGTTATCATTGTTATCATAATCGGTTTTGTTAATGATAAAACTAGTAACACCAGAAGACTTCTCTTATAAAATGATTCCACTAGTATTGATCTCGGTATAATATAATCACATTTTAAAAAAAATATAATCACAACAAAATTCACTACAAATAATAAACAAAACATTAAAATAAAAGAAATAAAATGCAGAAGTAGCAATTAATACCCTAAATTAAAATTATCAAACATTTTTGTCCACATGATACTTACTTATTAGAATTAAAATAAAATAGGAATGACGGTTAGAATCATAATTTTATTCTCATTTTAAATTTAACTCACTCTGGCCGTCGCCCCATCTCCCTTCCTCCCACCCCGGCCGAAATTGAGATCATCACAGCACAAACACGTGAAAAACCTCCCACGTAATAATTTCAAACACGACTTGTTGGGGTCCTCCCCCCTCCCCTCGCATGTCCCATGTCACCGTTATAGACAAAGCCCCAACTCTGTCCCTCTCCCCCTCCAATGTATTTTCAATTTTCAATCTCCCGTTAAAGTGAAGTTAAAACTTATGCCATTTGAATTCCATCGCCAGCCGATGAGTTGGTCGCTATTTGCACCAATGAAACAAAACTTGTTTTGTCGCAACTAATGGAATAGAATCAAAAAATATATATTTTGCTCTGAATTTTCATTGAGCACTCTCATAAACCCTGTTTCAACTTCCTTCGGATTCATACCCCCTGGATATTTGTAACACGTTAATTATATGTATATATATATATATATATATATATATATATATATATATATATATATATATATATGTAGAGTTCGAAAACCACCTAAGTAATACTTTGTAAATGAGAAAAGTATATTATAATAATAACACTGATAAATACAGGGTATGGTATATTTCATATGACCAATACATTTATAAGTGACCACATGTGTACTCGCTTGTTTTTTGGTTAGACTTTTTTATATTTAAAAATTGCGAATTTTTTATGTAAAATATTTTCAAATAATTATGTGAATTAAAACTATTTAGTCACAAGTGTTTTTTTAAGCTGACTCTTAATCCTTAAAAAGGGCACATAATATGAATCTAGCCAAATGTATACTAAATTACGGACTCTTGGTACTCGCTCCCTGCTCCCTGTTTTCCTAACGGTACTGACATGCAGTCACTCGCTGCATAGCTCCTAATTCAGATTGCCCCCCCCCCCAAATACTTACACCTTTTTTCTCAGTAGCCCCTTACGTCTACAGTGGCGGCTTGCCTTGTTTGGAGTGAACTATGTTTAATAAAAAACGTATCATAGAGCATATTATATGATGTAAGTATTAACTGGATTAACTCTTTGACAAAAAAACTACACATAAATTATTATATATCTATTTCTATATTTAAGCTGAAATTAGCAATGGTTGTTTTGCTAAGAATTTCACTTGTATACATTTATCACAAAACAAGTGTTATTCTTATTCACACAAAATAATACACTGAGACGTAAGGGAGCCTGTTGAAAGATACACTCTATATAGAGGGTTTGGCAGCGAGATGTGTGTCTGTATTACATTTAAATCTATGCATGTTTGTAGAGTCAGGGAAGTGTGAAACATGGAGGGAATTCTTCCTGAGGAAGAAAGCTATTAGAGGAAAATATATTTCGGCATCTAGAGACCTCTCCAGTTTAGGGGTGGGATTTTGCTGCCTGTCGGGTTAGTTTGGTTATTTACGTTGAAGCACATTCCATCAAAGTACTTATAAAACAAGCACATAAATGCAAATTTGAAGCGATAGGACATAGTTTGAATGTTGGTTTATATTGCGAGACCTATTAGATTTGATATTCTTTATTGAACCTTGTCTAAAAGGCAGAGACTAGAAGTTTATGCACACGCCAAGATAGGACACCAATAATTCATAAATAGGCGAATGGTAGATATATGCGATGCTGGCAGGTGTGAGTATGTTTCTAGCACAGTAGATAGAGACCACCTTCTTTGCAAGCAGTATTGACAATGTGTTATATGTATTTGTTCCAATTAATGTTGTCTGTGAATTATAAGTCGAGTCGTTTGAATGTTGCGGTCTCAGGTAGAGTGCTAGTAGCCATGTAAATCAGTGGTTGAATCGGTGTATTGTAATTTGTAAAGGAAAGGAGGTTTGTCTTACTAGCATTAAATGTGGCTAGCAATTTTCGTCCCTATTCCACCACAAACTAAGGTGCACGATATTGTCTTCGATATGGGTGCATTTGGTTTCTCTTACATGTCTGGAGTAAACGTGATGTGATCATCAAATGTACACATCTTGTACATAATTTCACCGGAGAGGTCGTTTATGAATATAAGAGATAATAAAGGTACAATGATGTACTCGTGGGCACCCCCACAGTAATGTCATGTTCTTTGGATGTACGGCCATCGAGGACAACCTAGAGTTTTCTTTTTACTAATAAAGATTCGATTATATTAAGTATTAGTCTAGTAATACCGTACGATTTTTATAGAATACCTACATGTCAGACTTTGCCAAAGGCTTTGAATATATCAAGGGCAAGCGCACTAGATTCCTCTGCTTTGGTACGTCTTGCAAAAAATCCATACTGTCAGTCAAAAATAATGTTAGCATTTACAATGTGGTTGACTATTGCTACATTGATTATTGATTCAAACATTTTAGCGAAGAGAGGGGAAGACTGAGAGGGCCATAATTATGCGTGCCACTCTTTTACTATAATTCTTGAATACTGGTACCACAAAGGAAATTACCCAGCTATCCAGAAAGCTTGATTCGGCCTAACATTTTTGTAGGGTTTGTGAAACTCATGTGCTATCTCAGCAGGGCATTTCGTATTAGCATAGTAGATAAGTATCAAGCCCACATGCTTTGAAGGTGTCTAGATTTGTATGATATCACATACAGAAGATGGGTTTATGATCAGATCATCGACGGTGGCTTCTACCCACAAAGGCAACATTTGAAAGAAAGTGTTTTGTGGGGTCTAAAGTGCATACATTTAAGCTTTTTCGGTTTCAAGTGGCATCATGCTTGTTGGATAGTGGGTGAATTGTTGATTGCCTGTTTATCGCCACATTATTATAAATTTTCCAAATATCGCGAGTTCCTTATTTTTGCGACTCACTGCGTGTTCTGGTTAGTTCGGTTTACCTTTTCTTGGCTCCAGCTATTTTACTCTTGAACTAGCATATATGAATGTGTGCATATTTATATCTGACTAATGGCGGGTGAATCGGCCTAACCCTAACCCTAACCGCGTTTGAGCAATGCGAGCTTCACAGTTCGAATTGAACCATTGAGAAGAGTGGCGCTTGCTATAGAATTTAAACGTAGGAACATGTGCTTCAATGCTTACGTTGAACCATTCAGAAGCCCCATTTGCGAACTGTCGAGCAGGGAGAGCACAACATATTTTACTGCACGGAGCGTCTCTGGTGTGATCTTTGATGGATTCTCTATCATCAGTATCTCATCATTTTGAGCAACAAGTTTTCAGCTTTGGGTCGAAAGTTAACGGTGAGATCTACCAATATCAGAGGTGATTTGCGTTATAAAGTGGGCTACGGCTATTCGTCACATACACCTCAGGAATAGATAATAAAGTGATGTATTTCTGTTTGCCTCTATCTGTAAGTGTACTCTTTCTCTCTCGATCTCTTTAGAACTCTCTATACAACTAGATATCTCTCTTAATATATATATATATATATATATATATATATATATATATATATATATATATATATATATATATATATAGGTATATATGTAATTAATAAACTAACACCTTACTGTCACTGTGTATAGTTATCCCTAAAAACCGAAAACATGCTAGGCAATGTACCTTTTGAACATGAACATGAGGCAATTCGTTCTGCGTCTCTAGCTGCCTCTTAAACTGATATAATACCAATTCTCTAACATGTAACCCAATGAAATTCGTCTACTTATTAGTGTATCAAATTATATTGAGTATTAATATATATATATATATATATATATATATATATATATATATATATATATATATATATATATATAAATATATATATATATATATATATATAACTCAGTAATTAAGACATATAATGCTATTCCACAGTATAACCCTGGCAACGCTTGTAAGTCTGCTAGTATGAATTCTAAAGTAATAACATCGAAAGAAAAATGAATATAACAAGATAAAAGAAAACTCTCAGGTATATTTTTATTCATCAGGTTCGCTTTTCGATTGGAGTCAGACTGATACATTTTTGATGGTTTTCAATATCGCGAACCTTCAGAAGACTTTTACATAAATGCATTGTAATATAATTTGATCCTGATATATATATATATATATATATATATATATATATATATATATATATATATATATATATATATATATTAGCAAAACCTACTCGTCTTCCAGGTAGCAATTAATGGAGAATGAGGTGGGGGCTTATAGCTAAAAATATATATTCATGCTTACATTTTTTAAATATTCGCTTAAGTTATTTTAATTTTATTTTAGATTTCAATAAATACTCGATTAATAGTAAACAAAAATAATGATAATTTTACGTGCATTCATCAAAGTTTCATAAAAGCGAGAACACAGACACATGTGATCTTGTCTGATAACTTTACTAATAATAAATATTAAGTAAGCAAAATAGAAAAAAATAAAATTAATTTTAGATTAAAATTAGATAATATTTTTGTAATGGTTAGTCAATACTGGATTTAAACAAAAAGAATATGGTGTACAAGCAATCTTTATAAAAATAAGAAATACGTACATTTTTGTAGAAAAGAAATAATTAAAATTAAAAAGTGTCCAATTCAATTCCATCAAAGTTAGAAAATACAGATTACGAAATACACGTCAAATACTGATTTGTAGAATGGAATGATTTTTAAAAATCAATATTTTTAAAAGTAAAACTAAGCTAAAACATAGTAAAACGTTTAACATGAATAAAAATTAAAATATATTAACACGGTTGAATAAAGATTTAATTTAATATCGATTCCTTTTGTAGGAGAACTTTGATTTTTCTTTCTAACTTGCATATAAGAGAAAAAACAATACTCTTAAATAATATGCAGCGAAGCAAGATCGAAATATCTCTTTAAAATATCAAATTTAATCTTTATGAACATTTTTACTTTGTTACTACATCGTAAATTGCAATGTAATTTTAAAACTACACATCGAACTATTGCATAAAGTGACGGTCATTTGAAGAGAATTTAGGACGTACATAGCATTATATAGTCAATAAGTGCAACAATGATTTAGTAGACACATTTTTAATTTACAATCAGAACTTAGTTAATTTTTTCATATTTTTAGACTTCATCAGGAATAAATTACTGCGCGCGTTTTATTGTCGTTTTACTCTCATTAAATATAATTAAAGAAAATAGTTGCTATTCCAATCACGTCTTTGAAAAATATTTTATGGAATGTTTTGCAATTTATTCATTTTAATTATTTTTGTCACTTACATTAATTACTGTTAAAATCGGCAATTACTTTTAAAATATCATATATAGGGTGACAATAGCGCACTAAAATAAGAAATTAATTACACAAAATAGTAATTTATTATAAACTATTTGAAACATAGTTCTGCTAATTATGCGTACAAGAATATCTGTTTTAATATTTACTATTTATTACACACACACACATATATATATATATATATATATATATATATATATATATATATATATATATATATATATATAAATATAAATGAGTATATATATATATATATATGTACATATGTATATATGTGAATAAAAATATATATATATATATATATATACATATATATACATATATATACATATATATATATGCATACATATATATATATATATATATATATATATATATATATATATATATATATATATATATATATATATATATAGTATGTCCGACGAAGATCGTGTATTATTCACTTAATTTATATAGAATGGTCCTATGCTTATATAGGTGCGATGAATGAAAACAAAGTTTCGCATTTATTCATTTAGATATATACGATATATTTAGTCTGATTGTTTTCCACGAGTCGTTTATATGTAGCTTATTACAATAAATATATTTTATTCTATTATATATAAAGTATTTTTAAAGACATAATTTAAGATTGTTTTTAAATAAAAATTAAACAGGACAAATAGATATTCAATCAACATTAAAAGAGCATCCTTTTGTTTATTATCGAGTATTAAACGAAGCCACTTGAGCCTACACCAAAGCTTCCAACGAGGACCTGGAACTGGAGCACTAGGTGTTTACAATGTCCTATTTTGAGACACCTTGACACCTTTATCTATACTGGCAATTCACTTGTTCTTTGTGTTGCAGGCGGTACAATTTATGTCTCCCTCAACTCTTCATAACTCATGTTAGATAGGAATAAGGGTATCGGACTTTTAAAGTCGTGAAAGATATGAGATACCAATATCGTCGTTTAGTCGGAGGAGTGACACGGGAGCTGATGACACACGTATGATCTTCCCGAATCAAGCGTTTGTCTTTCTCTTCTGAACAGTAGACCTCGACTCAATATAGTTATCCGATAAGTTGAGGTTGCATGGCGTGACTTCCGCGAGAACTCAACACAAATGCCATTACAATTTATGGAAACTGTATATTCCTGACGCGTGGGACTTCGTTCAGACTGTAGACTGTCATATGTAGTTATGTGCGTTGTGCAATGGGTCCTGAATAGAATGAGAGTATTGATTTACTCCTCTCTAGGAGTTAGGCACAAGGCCAGTTTTTATCTTATTCCCACAAGTAAGATGTGACCCAAGGTCGTGTCGGGAAAGTGGGGTTTAAACATTGCCTGGGCAGCCCCGTCGGCATTCCCCGGTAGGGGCGCCTCAGGCAGTAAGAAATAAACTTACTCCTCCCCAAAAAGGTGAGCCTAAGCCTGGGAGGGTGAACCTCCTAGAACTGCACAGGACACACCCATAGACCGGCGTAAATCAAGACCCGAAGGCCAAGACATTACCGGTCTATGGGGTGCAGCATCCATCGGAACAGATACTACACTTTGATCTTAGCCAAATGAGAGTAGCCACCGCGTTTTTAACTTTGTTACGGTTTCTTGGCTTGCGAAAAGCGGTTCTCTCATGCCCTGGTGTGGAGTAAGACCCGCATTGCAATCTTGAATGAGATGTAGCAAATATATCTGCCCATTCATTTCTTACACCATTCACTAATTTCTGCAATGTTTTGCCGGGATCTTGCCGAACCGTTGTTGCATCTTCTTGATGAATTTCCTTATGGAGACACATTTTCCTTGCAATTCTCATATTCCCATTTAATGGCATTCAAGTTTTGCAAGGATCACTTGGCTGGAGCTAAGACTGCAGAAATTTCGAATACATAAAGATCCAATTATATTTACCTATGTTTACTGCATATTATGTCACCGTCATTCGAATATGCATAAGAATTATAACAAATATTGATTGTTTATCCCTAGAATTCTTTAAATAACTTCTATTATACTTATATATATATATATATATATATATATATATATATATATATATATATATATATATATATATATATATATATATATATATATGCAAACATTATTAAATAATGGTTTTGTTTGATGCGACTTTTTTTTATTTTTTCAATTTTCCGAATTGTCCATCTAATGTTCCGGTCAAATTGATGTAAATATGATCCATGGGTGTCTTGTTCCATTCTTTATTCTTTTCTTTCTGAAGATGATTTGACGATTCAAATCAAAAGTACTTGCAAAAAAGAAAAAAAGAATGGAACAAGAAACCCATGGATCATATTTACATCAATTTGACCGGAACATTAGATGGACAATTCGGAAAATTAAAAAATTTTTAAAAAGTCGCATCAAACAAAACCACTTCGTGTTATTTAATAATGTTTGCCTAAATAAAAATATGCTTCCTAAATACACACACAATATATATATATATATATATATATATATATATATATATATATATATACATATTTATTTACAATTACATATATATATAATTAATATTTTATTGATTAAGCTATATCAGAGCATCTCATTCAAGAAATATTTAAAGCATAGCTTTCCTTCGAGCCCACTAAAAAGTGTCTACCGTCTATGTTTTTCATATTGAAAATTTTTCAATACAACAACATAGAAAGTGGACACATTTCGGAGTCCTTAGGATATCGAGCTTATCAAGGCTATGGTAGAAACATAACCTGAATGTTTAGCTATCATATGTATACATACTTTCGTTATATATAATAAATATATTTACATGTGAGTACTATTAAATAAACACCGTAAAGATTCTCCGAACATTCCACTGTAGAAAAATACCTTACCTTGATTATAATTGTGTTCATTATTTTGAAGAATGAACATCGAACTGAAAGATCCGAACGTTCATCCTGATGAAATCTTACTTAATAATAACTACTGATCGGAAACATAAACATGCCAGTGTAGCGGTTGTTTGCACATGTATGTATAAATAAAAATAAGTATATATATATATATATATATATATATATATATATTATTTCTAATTATTTAAAAAGATATTAAAAATGCTTTAAGTTAAGATTAAACAAATATTGCATTGAAAAGGCTTTTAATATTCAATTATTTTCATATTTAAAACACACCGATGCTTTTTTCTGGAACGACATATCTCTTCAAAAATAAGATCATGCTTCATGTTTCCTTGTTTACACAGCCAGGTGTTAAATTTAGTAACCGTTAATAAAAACCCGAGGGCTAGAACAAACAACACAGATGCTTAAAGATATAACTCAATACCGGTTATATGTAAAGATCGGGTTTTATTCGAAAACAAATAGGATAAGATAAAACAATTTAAAAAAATGTAATTCAAAGGGTTTCTACTTTTCACTTTTTTGGATATTATAAACTGACCAATTCTTTCTAAAAATACACTAGTGACGTGGAATTATATATATATATATATATATATATATATGCATACATGCGAATTTTATTTTCATATATCACTCTTGTATTACCATCAGAACACGTTACTTTCAGTTAAACAAATCATACAACATACTATATTATTAAATACCATATATATATATATTACCGAGTAATGATCCTTACACAGAAATTAGGAATCCTAATGTGCATATCTATAAATAATTAATGATTGATGTTATTGATTTAAATTATTTTGTCTCTATTTATCTCATATATGTGTAATAGTTTCCTCGATATTGACTGTAATTAATAATAGTTATTTATTAAAAAAAATATATTTATTTTAAAAGAAAGTCATGGCCATTGAAATTAAAGTTATTAACTTCATCGAAAGAAATATATACCGGCGCATCGAGGTGAATGCCCGCCTCATTCCCTGTTTTTCCCGCTTTCTCTCTCGCTCGTGACGCCAAAGCGAACTTTTCTTTTTTATTGTAGTTTAAAGACCCCCACATCATCGCCCCAGCATATTGAATTATTTTTCTTTCATTGTATTTGTTATATACAAGATACATTTATTTGTTTCGCAATTACCAAAGAATTAATATTGATCTATGTCATGAATAAATGCAAATTTTTTGCTCCGTGTAAACAAACTTTGACCCCTAATTGTTTTGTGAGTGAAAGGGGTCATCGTAATACAATTCTTACAACCAAAATACCCTGGACTTACTTCAAGCAAAACACTCAATAAAATACCGCATTCACTCTATGACTTAATCATTACTTACCTTGTGAAGCAAATGTGAGCTTGACCCATGTTATGTATGTTATGTTTGGGGAGAGGATCAACACTTTAGGCGATTACGTGTGGTTGTACACCCTGGCCAGTCGGACTAAGGGTGAGTGTTGAAATATAAATTAGATGACCGATTTCATGAGTTTGAATTACCGTAAAATGTTGAAGCTCATTTTTTAAGAGGTGGTCAATTTATCTGAGAGTGTTTATTTACAAATTTTAAAAAGTCATTAGGTTGTTATTTTAAAAGATCATGAAGTTGTTATTTTATTTTTTTAGTCTTTAATAATAAAAGCGTAAAACACCAAGAAACTATATTTTTGATAACTCCGCAATATTAATTATTTTATCTAACAAATTGACGTACTGCTTTCGCGAATGTGAAGAGTACTCAAAAGAAAGAAAAGGGGCGAAAAAAAAAATCGTAAAAAAAGGTTATACAAATGGAAATAAAACTTAATGTTTTACCTAATTTTTCCTGAGTTTCAAAACATTATTTTTTTGTTGTTCAGTCAAATATATTACGTTAGACTTAAAGACAAAGATGGCTGACACCTGATCGCAGACCATTTACGAATTCTGATGCATTTTTGTACTGCTCTTCTTTTAATTAGGTTGAATGTTAATTTTAAAGCGCTGTGCGACAGATTTTTTATCACTATTTATTTGTTACAAATCGAGTAAACTCATTAAACAAACTTAGTGGAAGTTTGCTTACACCATCTTTAAAATATAGAACTGTAATACGATCGGATTTAGACAAAATATTAAAACGCAATAACAACGCTGTCAAATCCACTAAAACTAAAAAAAAATTGGTACGTAATATTATTGCATTTGGTAACTGTAATTTGTTTTATTTGCCTCTTTTTCTGTTGGTTATTATTGACAACAACAAAAATATTATTGTAATGGTTTTATTTAGTGTTTCGCATTGTTTAACTGAGTCGTTGACAATTTTAATTCAGCAACGTTCGATAGTATCAATTAACAAACTACCATTACGTTAATTATTATGTTCTGTTATGCCATCAACCGTTCTGATGTTAAATCGTCAACGACTTCCTGAAACAATGCGAAAAACGTTCCATGCGCGTTTCTCCGCCGTCTTTTTAAAATACTATTCTTTCTCCAGCTTTCTTGTTCATTTGGTTTTGACACCTAGAGATGATCCAACGAAGAAGCGGAAACGTTCTTAAAAGCTGTAAAACCTATGGAGCATTTATTTATTTTTTTAAATTTTAATACAAAATATAAATCGAAAAACTTGAAAAAATAAAGAATATATAATTAAACAAACGAATTAGTTTATTTAAACAATGTTTGCATAAATGAGAAAATGCTACCTAAATACACACACAGAGAATATATATATATATATATATATATATATATATATATATATATATATATCTATATATATATATACTTAAAATGGGCTAATCTTTACAGCTGTACAAAAGGAGAGAAATTGAGACACACATACAATTATTAATTCTATATACCTATCTATCTATCTATCTCTCGCTCTCTCTCTCTCTCTCTCTATATATATATATATATATATATATATATATATATATATATTTATAGATATATACATTTACATTAATATATACGTATATAGATACAACTATGTAGACATATTTACGTTATATATCGTTAAATAAAATATGATTTATTTTCAAATTTCATTTCTCAAATAACTTAATTTAAATAGTGTCTCGGTGTTGATGATCCGAAATTGATTAAGCGTGCACCTATTAACATGTATTGTCAGATAACTTTCTCATGTCGTAGAATGTTTAATCATAAAGGGTATAAACCAGATTCAATTTACATCTGGTTAATCTTTTCTAGGGTTTAATCAAAATTCATATATACTTCGAGCATTTACTTTCAATTACAATGGCACGTGCAAACACACACTTAAACACACATTCACATAAACACACACACATATATATATATATATATATATATATATATATATATATATATATGTATTTATTTATATATATATACACATATATGTATATACATGTGTTCGTAAAAGTATATATCTATATATTAAGATTTAGTAATGCATAATTTATAAATCGTTTCTTTGCTCGCTTTTTATTCACTTACTTATGAACTCTTAGCAAGTTTCAAATTATATATGAGGTAAATACGTATATATATGTATATGTATATATATATATATATATATATATATATTATAATATAAAATGAAGCAATAAAATAAGGTGTCAATGAAATTTTATTAGAATTCAAAGTTCAAGGAAAGTTTCTTAAACTCTTTAGCTCATGAGTTTTCAAAGATAATTCTTCTCTTCAGACGACCATTACCGCAGTTTTACTACTACAGGTAATAAAATTAAATTTTGAAAACATAAAAAATATATACAAAAATTCATAAAAATATATAACATCAAATATATCAACCCAAAAACATACTTTTTTGTTAAATCTATATAATCCATCCAAGTCATACAATTTGAAAAACATTATCAGGATAGACATCCAGAGGGTTGACTGAAGATAAATCCAGGTGATGAAGTATCAGTCCAAATACGA
>OY744526.1:103189551-103257051 GCA_963556195.1 Sepiola atlantica | reverse complement strand
ACATTCTAAAGATTCAGTCATTGTCCGTTTTACATACATGACAAGTGTAGAGCGTGGTATCGTCAGCAAATAAAGCGATCTCAGTCTAGATGTCATCAGGATAGTTTTTTATAAAAGTCAGGAACAATAAAGGTGCAAGAATAGATCGCTGGGATACACCTGCATTTATGCCATGTTGTTTAGATGAACGGCTATCGAGGAAACCCTGACACTTTCTGTTTGATAAAAAGGATCTAATTATATTAGATTGTTGTCCAGTAATACAATAATTATTACTCTTTATGAGAAGACCTTTATGTCAGACCTTGTAAAATGCTTTATATATATATAAAAAAACCCGCCCTAGCTTTACCTACCTTGTTTACTTAAGTGTATATGCGTTCAGAGCTAACCATTAGAATATCCGCAATAGAGGGTGGTTGTCTTAATCGATACTGATTGTTAGAAAGAAGTTTAGCATTACCAAGGTTCCGGACTATCACAAGAATTATTAAGGATTAAAATATTATAGCAAATAGTTGAGTAGACTGTTAGGGCGATAATTCTGAGGTTCCATTCTATCTTCAGAAATCTTGAAGACTTGTTTCGAAGCCAAATTCGTTGTAGAGTTAAGAGAGGACAAGAGATATATAAGCAGAGCTTTTCTTTATTACTACAACTTGTATAAGACTAAACCTACATGCTTATGAGGTGTCAACTTTCTAATGATATCCTAGACATGAGATGGGATGATAATCAGATGATCAAACATAACAGCAGTCCGCAATGGGGCATTTGGGAGAGAGTAGTTTGTGGAGTCCAAAGTATAGTTTGAGGCAAAACTCTGGGCAAGTAGTTCAGCCTTGTTAGCTGCCGTTCAGACGACATCATTGTGAGTGGATAGCTGAATGATTGGTGATTTCCCTATTATTGACCACACTATTGAAAGTTTTCCAGAAATCGCGAGTACCTAGTTTCTGTGGCTCAACGCGATTTTTTGTCATCTTTGTATACATAGTTTTTTTTTCATTTATTACAATAATACAATGCTTTCATGATTCTATAAGTTTATGTATGTTTGTAGTGTACTTGTGGCGGTTCAATTGTCAGAATCCTTGCTTTCTCTGAGCAATAGCAACTGCATTATTGGAGGTGAACCATTGTGGTCAGTTGGGATTCCTGTATAATTTTCGCATGGGAACATGTGCTTCAATATCTTCTTTGACAGAATTGGTTTCCTCATTTGCGCACTGATAAGCAATGAGAGTAAAATGTTAAGTCCATGAGGCGTTTCTACTGTGATTTCTCATGGATTCCTAATCAGCCCGCTTGTAGTATCTCGTTGTTTTGAGAAACGGCACATCAGAGTTGGGAAGAGATTTTAGAGTGATATAAATCATTACCACAAGGTGCTTAGCGCCCCCGAGCGAGCTATTGACATTCATACTATAAGCCTCGGACAGTGAAGTCAATCAAATTTCGAAAGTTAAGGCTTGCTGGTCCACACATTAATGGAGGCTGGTCGCGAAAGTGCAGTATGGAGAAACTATACGTGGAGTTTCCAGCTGCGTCTGTATAGCGCGAGCATCCAAGCCAGTAACGGTGATGTAGTTAAAATCCTTAAATATGTGTATTTGTGCACTCAAGTAAAGTGAGAGTGATGTATCTATGCTTTTAGAGGCATGGGTAAGCAGAACACAGTAAGGAGAATGGTATAAGAAATATTAGTAACTAACGTTGTGCTGTAAGGTTAATTGAACGCAATGTGGGTTTGATCATCTTATTCTTGCCTATGTTCTCTAGTCGAGGGGACGGTGTTCCAAACAAAACCTCATCGTCTCTGCAAATGTGTGTCATCATTTTTATCGTAGAGTTGAAGGTGTTCAGTCATGCCAAAATCGTGTAAGGATTTGGGCCAATGCGTATCCGCTATATATGTAATTCACCCGAACTCGACGCAATAGTCGTATTTATACATTTTCTTTGTATATGAGGTGTCAACTTTCTAATGATATCCTAGACATGAGATGGGATGATAATCATATATGCTAAATACATGTTAGTTTAATGTGAACAAAGTTTAGCAAGGTATGTTGTCAAGAGGAAAAATATGTTCACCAAACGGTGGAAAACACAAATAGAGAAAAGTTGGTATACGTTTCCTAGTTTGAGCGAACGAAGGTGAACATCCTTGAAAACCGACGATAGGTGATACGCAGAAGACGCGTTCTTGTAAGCGTTTTTCTCGATCCGATCAAAGTGTATATATTTGAATTCTTTAAATTCAAATCATGTTCAATAAATCACATAGTTTATTAGATGTATATTGTATGACATTGCACGACTAAATCCACGTTGTTATTTTCTCTAATATTCTGTGCAATGTTTCTCTGAATAACGTTATTCAAATAAAAGTTATAAATAGGTATCTTTCTCATACAGCTACTAAAAAGGTATACGCGTCTCTAACTTGTATAAATACGTAGTATTTTTACCTTATAAAATATATAATTTATATTTAGAACCAAGCGTACAATTTTCCCCATCTTCTCTAATATTTCTATTGATATATTAAAGTGAAATATTTTGAAAATCAACAAGAGTGCAATTTAAATGCAACAATTCATTTATTTATTTAAAAAAAATTTTTTTGGAAGCTTTCGTTGTAGAACAACTTTGTCAGGCAAGACTGTCTTATAGTTTGTTTCTTCCTCTTTTCTTCCTCCTCATTTTGATAGTATTAACCCCGAGCGGTCGAATCACGATATGAGAAAAAAGAGACGTCAAGTTCTTAAGACGTTTGAATAAGTGTAGTCCTGGCGATGTTATGTGCAGACTAGCGCTTTCTTAAGTAAGGAAATTGACAACATCTTTGAAGCACGCATTAGAATATATTAAAGTAAAATATTTTTAAAATAACAACCGCAAAATTTAAATGAAAAATTAATTTATTTAATTTTGATTTTTTTTTGCAAGCTTTCGTTGTAGAACAACTTTGTATTATTAGAGTACATTATTATCATAGTCGATGGTTGTTTAATTTGGTGTATTGTATTTAGTAATATATATATTAATACGATAGCCACTGTGTTCGTGTGTCACGCTTCCGACAAAAGCTCTGCGCATGCGTGCCGCACCTAAATTTTGAAAAATATTCAAGTAGCCTGCGTTTAAGAATATTTATATGTGTATACCTCTGGCGCAATGGTTAGCGAGGTGATATTTTTTACTTCGGCCCAACTGGTTTATAGTTCGATCCCAACCAACTTCTAAGATTGGTATTCTACATTTCGAGGGGAAGGGGAAGAAATAATAATTTTTTTTATTACCTGGTTAAAAACTACTTTTTTGTGTTACTTTAAACTTAAAACTATTTTTTGTTTTCATGTTGGCGTTTTTAATGGCATTGTCTATTTAATTACGTTGACTGCTTAAAATGTAGGGTATCAGCCAGTATTATTTTTTTATTTATTTTTTTGAACGGATGGCATATCAACCTTTTTTAGTAGATATGCGCAGTGTCCATCGTACACGAGTTACTATTTCAAACAATTATTTCACTCTTATCCAGAAGAGGGGGGGGGGCTCATAATAACGCAAGCGTAACTTACTAACAAATAGAGGGTGCTTTGTTACATTAGGACCCGTATTGAAAACATCATTTCGTGTAATTTACACGGGTTCCGCTAGTGTTTATTAATGTGTTATTATTCATCGTTGACAGAGTTCACTAGCTATTGTTTACTCTTGCTTTCGTTTTTTTTTTGTTTTATACTGTTTACTAAATTTGTTTTGTCACTATAAACATGATGATTCCTGAGAGTGGAATGTTGGTCTGTGATTTTTAATTAATAATACTCGTGATATACTTGGGATGAAATCGTCGCTTAATTATGTTGCGTGACAAAATGCGCTAGGCCATTGTCACACGGAATAAGGTCGACTAGTCGGGCGCCTTTGTAACTCTTCAGGGGGATTGGCTTACATTATTTGTTAGTGCCCACGTGTCGTAGCCATCACAATAGACACCATATTGCGGTGTATTTCAATCTCATAGAATAATTGTGATAGCTGAAGAACCGGCTCGTGACATTAAGTTTTAGGATTCTCTTTCACACATTCACAAAATTCAAACTATAAAACAAAACATTTTTCAAACATATTATTTTAAATATCTTTGCTACGTTCATTTTAATATTTGGACTGGAAAAATGTATTATTTAAATAAATAAAAACACTTTTTGAAAGTTAAATCTAAACTTTGTAAAATATCGTGGTCAATGTTTGTTATAATATAGTTTCATAAAAAGTACGTAAAAAATAAGTGGAACCCTTCGTGAAAATCCAGGTACATCTTATTTTGTTAAATTTAAAGATTGGTTAAATATTAGATATACAATTATTAAACATGACGTTAATACGGGTGTGCTGAAGGGGTCTATCTTTGGATCGTATTTTTTCCTGAACTTTATATATAATATCCCTCATCAAACTGTGCCCGAGATTGGTATATTTGCTTATGACACTTCTCTCTACGCGGCATGTAGAAAAGACGGACACACGCATATCAAAAGCAATGGATGAATCATTAGAAAATGACCTCCAGTCTGTAGTGGAATAAGCACATACGCTAATGTTAACATTTAACTCTACGAGGACAAATACCCTATCCTTCAGCAATTATAAGAAACCTTTTTGACTACCGATTGTCATAACTAATAGTAACTTTCCTAAAAGTTCGTCATTTAAACTACTAAGGCACACATAACATGTTTGGAACAAATACATAAAAAACATTGCTGAGGCTGCTGCAAGAAAGGTTTTACTCCTTCTACCGAGCTAGAAACCTTCCCACCCCTGATAGTATCCGTTATTTCTACAAAGCCACCCCTCGCCAATGCGTGGATTATTGTTGTCACATTTCGGCTGGTGCACCAAACGCAAGTCTCTCCCTCGTGAGCAGAGTCCAACAACAGTATCAAATATAATAAGCCCCTCACAATCATGCATGTCTCAGCCGCTGTCGTATCACCGCAATGTGGCAGCCCTGTTCTTCTTTTACAAGTGCTGTAATGTGATGTGCTTCGACGAATGTGCTGCGCTTTTTTACCAATCTACGTAAATGCCCCCGATCAACCCGTCAGTCAGCAAGATCCACTCCCTTCACTACTCTGGTCCCTAAATGGTGGAGAGTTTCTACTCTACTTTGTTTCCTCGTACTGCATTTAAATTTAATGTGAACACGTTTCTCGCTGCAAAACTCCCCTTATATAATTCACCTAATTCAGAGTATTTATTTACTCCTCTCTAGGAGTTAGGCACAAGGCTACTTTTATCTTACTCCCAAAAGTAAGATGTGACCCAAGGTCGGGTCGAGAAAGTGGTTTTGAAAAGCCAGCGCCCGAGAGGTGAGCACTCTGGCCATTAAAAATTGTCTGGGCAGCCCCGTCGGCATTCCCCGGTAGGGGCGCCCCAGGCAGTAAGCAATAAACTTACTCCTCCCCAGAGAGAGGAGGCGAAGCCTGGAAGGGTGGCCCTCCTAGAACTGCCGAGGACAGACCCATATACAGGCGTAAATCAAGCCCCGAAGGCCAAGACAATACCAGTTTATGGGGTGCAGTATCCATCGGAACAGATACTATACTGTATCTTAGCCAAAAGGCTCAGTGGCAGTGTGTCTTCTTTGGGGTGAACTTAAGTAAAAGGTACAAAAACAAAAAAAATCATAAATATTACTTAAATGTCAGTTTCGTTTCCGTATTTAAAAACGTTTTAGGAGACATACTATGGGTAAAACCTTCCATTTGAAAATTCAAATACATCAAATTCGCATTGAATTTAATTCATAGGCAGTCAACACAAATTAATCATAATTCTCTGAATTATGATTCCATCTAACGAAACATTAATATTAGACATTTCCCCGAATAAAAATCATTTAATAGATTTTGATCAACATTGGTATATGGATTCTAAACTTGATATTTATTATCATTATATAAATATTTTTATATTTATAAGTGGACATGAAAATGGTGCAAAACTATTGTGCGTGAGCAATGGATTGAACCCGTCCTAGGACGGGTATTCTTTTAGTATTTACATAAAGTGTTGCTTACATGTGCACATATGTGTATGTTCAAGATTAACAGCATAAACTATAGCCGAGTATTATGGATTTTGGAACACAGTAAGTCGGGATGTTAGTTATATTTAGATTGTTTATATGCAAAAGGAGCAAAAAAGTACTTTCGCCAATCGAAAAAGAAGTATAATTATACCCAAAATTCAGTTCATTTTTAATATACTAAAGCGATGGAAGAGCGTAGTATTATAAGTCGAACTTCGGTTTTAAAAATTCAAATATATCAGATGTGCAATCATTAGACACCAATTACGCGCTTCTTGAGACATAATAAGAGTAAGCCTTTAGCAATTTTCATGAAATAGAATCATGCAATTAATGTGAATAAAAAGTACGAAAGGGATTCTAGACATAAGTTTTAGTATGGTTGCTTTTTCTTTATTCTACGTAAGATAAACACACCCTACAGTAATGTGTAGAGAAGCCATTTACCTGTCCTGAGACTTATATCCTTCTCGATAACACACACACTTATATATATATATATATATATATATATATATATATATATATATATATATATATATATATATATATGTATATATATATATGTATATATATATATATATATATATATATATATATATATATATATATATATATATATATATATATATATATGCAAACATTGTTAAAAATAACAGAATTCGTCTGTTTAATTATACTTTTGTATTCCTTTTTTTAATTTTTCTGATGGTCTTTTTTGTATTAAAATTTTAAAAAAAATAATGAACGTTTCTATAGGTTTCACATGTGTGACGAACGTTTTCCATTTTTCATCGAATCACTCTCAGTGGATTTTAATACAAAAAAGACTATCAGAAAAATTGACAAAATACAAAAAGGTATAATTAAACAGACGAATTCTGTTATTTTGAACACTGTTTGCATAAATGAGAAAATGCTGCCTAAATACACAATATATATATATATACATATATATATATACATATATATATATATACATATATATATATATATATATATATATATATATACACATATATATATATATATATATATATATATATATATATATATATATATATAGAGAGAGAGAGAGAGAGAGAGAGAGAGAGAGAGAGAGAGAGGGGGAGTAAGAGACTTCGTAGGTTTTCATTCATGTATTTAACTTTTCATATGTTGTAATTTTCATTTTGTGTATGATCCGATCCCTCAAAATATCAATATGTAACGGATTCTCATGTAACACACTTGGATTTAAACTAAACATCGTTTGCTTTCGATTGACAATTTTAATGTAAATCAGCATAAACCCCTTTTCTTAGATTACGTCATACCTGCCATTTTCTATTATTAAACATTATTTTATCTTTCTCTAAACATGTTATAAGAATTATAAAGATTTTGTTACTATTTTGTTACTATTTCGGATAAGCTGATGTAACATGCGTATGTAAATTCGGCTGATAACTTCATGAATCTTAATCGGACTTCATATAGCCATATGTATTTTTGTATTAGCCGTTTTGCAAGTTTACAGAACTATATATCATTTGTATATCTTTTAAGATTTCTTAATCTTACGAGTCAAATTCATGGGTAGGTGAAATTGGTTAGGATAAATTATTGGCAGCTACAAAAATAGACCCGTCCTTAAGGTTTTCACGCTCTAAACTTGAATGGACATGTGCTTCAACCCTTTTTATTAATAAGATTTCTACATCGACGACACGCGTGATTGCTGATATCTCCGGAGGTTTGTCGAATCTGAAACTATTTTTAGTATACCTTCTTACCTCCTTCAATATATCCTTAGACTCATCAGTTTGCTCCACAATGCATATTCGTTCTTCAATATCTATTCGGGCCTCGTTTACATTAATAACATTTATATTCCTTGTAATTTAAGTTTCGAATGATTTCTAATTTTCATACATTTATGAAGCATTGTTGATACAGTTTGACACCATTTATCCTCATCGTTTTATAAGAAGGGATATATAGCATATGGTAATTATATTTTCGGGAATAAAATGATTTCAAGTCTTCATGTAACACTTTGCCTATAATGAGCATCTTCAAGATAGAAAGAGATGATTGAAGGCCGGTCCTTACTGGTAGATAGGCATAACAATTCGCCGTCATTTTTCAAAAACTGTTTAGCAATTCGACTGAAAGGAAATGATCAACACCGTCACGTACTATGCAACATGTCTTATAAGTGATAACACGTGTCACAAATAATTCATTTTTATTCCAAACAAAAACGATGTCAAATAAAACTCCATCCGGTCTAGCGTATTTTATGCAATTGTGCTTCCAGGCTTCTATGCACTGATGCGAGTATTCTTTAGTGGATGCCGATCGACTTCCTCGTCACAGCACTCTTCATGAGCAGCATGCTTTCAAATGTGACCACTTTGACTATTCAGAGCTTAAGTAATTTAAAATATCACACGGATAGGAATGTTGAGGTTATTCTAGTACAGTGATGTCCTTTTGCTTCGTTATTTTATGTTCACCATTCATTTTTCATAGATGTACGGTCTCAAAATAATACAATGTGTAACCGAAAAGCAATTGAAGGAAATCGATGCAATGCTAACACAAAACTAATATAACTGCTATATTCTTCCAAAATATTAAGATAGATGCTAACACAATCGGCATAAACGGTATTGCCCATTTCTCATACAGCAATCCTCGGACCTATTTCTGTTATGTGTAGTTCGATATTTCATAATTGTAGAATGTCATACGAAATGCTGTACTCCTTTAACTGTTGTCAGTTAAAAGAGTTCGAGTTTTCTTTAAAAAAAATGTTCATTACAAAATATGAAGCAATATGTTACAAACTTATAATAAACTTAACTAACAATGTACTTATATTTACAATAAGTGTCTTCTTACCCATATCAATGTCTTCTATTATAGACCACATAGCGGTATTTACAAGGTGAATCTTACAACAGCTTCCTGTTATAGATATAAACTTTACATCCATCTGGGGGTCAGTCGTACGTCTGCGAGATTTACGTTCTTTTGTAACCAACCCTTAGTTGACCTTACCTCCAGGTGGAGTTTTACCTGTAATCACAGTATTTGCCATCGTTTTATCTCTGGATTAAATAAAATCGGGGCACTACATCCGCTACTGAGATACCTTTTTGGATGTTTCAAGGAAGTTGAGACATATATATCCATTATTCTAAAGCCCATTTTTATCTGTAGTATCTGCTACCGCTGCGGTCATATATGTGGGTTAAAAAAAGTATATCGTTAACATACTATTTACAGATGATTTACAAAATATATACGTAGAAAACAATAATCTAAAAATATTAAAATGCGAAACATAGAGGCAGTTACAGCATAAAATGCCTCACATACATTGGCATGCCGTCGATCTACAACCAATAACCGTCCTAAATGATTTCGCTATTACAAAGTAGTTGAGCATTCCGTAAACAGCATCGATAATAACGACTAATCTCCAACTTAAATAAGAAACTCGAAATCTAATTATCGTCTTTTCTTCGTTCTTGATACGAATGCGCTCAAAGAAATAATCCTGCAGCGCGAGAAGCCCTTGAAATTAAACATCCGCGATAACTTTGTTTTAAAAAATAAGTTGGCTCCTAGCAAAACGGATTTAGAAGCTTAATATATTTTTGCGATTAAAAAAAGTTCAAAAATACAGATTATATATATATATATATATATATATATATATATATATATATATATATATATATATATACATATGTATGTATGTATGCATATATATATGTGTACAGACACACACACATATATATATATATAAATATATATATATATATAATTTAGTTCAAATATGTTGATAAAATGGACTTTAACGTAGACTTTTATAAATAAAGCAAGGCGGTGTACGCTGATTTCATGTTCATATAAATTGTATACGCATATATGTATATATATATATATATATATATAGTCCTCTCTCTCTCTCTCTCTCTCTCTATATATATATATATATATATATATATATATATATATACATATATATATATATAGAGAGAGAGAGGACTATAAAAATATATATATATATATGTATATATATATTACCATAGTCCTCTCTCTCTCTCTATATATATATATAAATATATATATATATATATATATATATATATATATATATATATATATATATATATATATATATATATATATATATAGAGAGAGAGAGAGAGAGAGAGAGAGAGAGAGATGTATAAATAAGTAATAGTACACGTTCCGTCAACTAATAGATAAATATCATATTTTTTGAAGATCAATTAATTGTTGAAATGCATAGGAAACAGTTTGTATGACAATTAAATGTATTAATATTATGAACCATACAGTTTCATTTCAGATACCGTTTAATTAGCTTCATGTGTTGGTTTAATTGCGGAGAAAAGAAAATGTACTGCCATGAAATGGTTTTAAGTACATTTTTTCGATTCCTCCTCCAATCATGTTTTGTCCTTTTTATTAGACAGTTGGGTAGAAAGACCCCGACCCACAAACACGCACCCACATACACATCTCGTAAGTAGTTATTCATTGAGAGTTTGCTGTTACTTGTTGTTGACATTTGTTATTGTGACTTTGTTTAATAAAATATATATATCTCAAATTATCATTCATAAGTAAAATATTTTCTGGATATTGCTTTTATTGACGCAAAGAGGATTCGCCTGAGTCGGCACAAAAGATCTCAAAAAGATAATGTGTAAACTCAGTTTAAACGTAGCAATTGTTGATTCTATATAGAAACAATAATATAAAGATTGTTTTAAACACAACCAGTCCCAGATGAATAGGTTTGACATTGAAACGTCCACCAAATACTCTAGTATTATGTCAAAGAGTCAGCCTTAATTTTAATTTAGTTCTTTTTAAATTTAGTTTACTCTCAAGCAAGGACAGTTACCACTGTAGACTCAAGGGGCTAATGAGAATTAGGGTGACAGTTTTGGGGGTCATCATAAATTGGGAGCTGTGCAGCGAGATGCTTGTTCACATTAGGTTAACATTTCTGCATTAAAGTATAATCGGTGTAACAGGGAACAGGGAGGGATTACCAAAAGCTGGCATCTATAGAGAAAAAAGCTATTTGAGTAGAAAGCCATCGGCATCTTGGGATATACAGAGTAAATTGATGGGATTCAGCTGATTATCGGGTTGGTCGAGTGTAGTTACGTTGGGAGGGCTCCAAAGCAGCAATGTTCGGGTTTAAATTCGATATGTTTGTTTTTACTGCGTGGATATCAATGTAAATGGCAAAATTATATCTGGGGTTAAGAATTTTTTGGCTGATATGGAAAGCTGCACAAAATGGCCTTCCTTTCTATTGGGATAACGGATAGTTATTTCCCTAACATTTTTCAAAAAACTTAATAATAAAATGTTAGTCAATTTACTTGTATCTCATCTATCTCAAACATAGAGAAGTGCGTTTTGTTGTCGTGTCCTCTAAAAACATTCCGTCCTAATTTCTAAAGATCTATAACTGTTAAGTTTTTAAACAATAATGATGTAGTCTAGCTGGACCTGTGTCCCGGCGTTGAACGAGGAGAAAATAAAAGAATACTTTATTTTTTTGTAAAAGAAATCCGAAAAAAAGGAATTCTCGCCACATCCCCCAATTAAAATATCCCTCCTACATTTATATTTAAAATAGGAAAAATATAATTTAATGAGTAAAAAGAAAGAAAATGCCGACACCCCAATGTTTCCGTCCGAAAATTCAGAAACTATCCGTTTATAAGTCTCCAGATACTAGTAACCAAACAAGAAGTGAGTGCTCATTTTACATTAAATTTATATAGGAATGTGATCCCATACGTTTAACATCTTTTTAACAATTTTGTGCAGATATATGTTCTGGTTGTTTACATGTCATTGTCCCAAAATGTTGAATTTGAAGGGGTTAAATTGAACCGAGTCTTTGTTTTAATGTGAAACAACATATGTTGAGGATAAACCGGTGTGAAATGGGCTACTTTTTAGCGTTGTGTCACTTTAACATGTGATGACTTTCCGAAAACTGCATGCATGATGGGGAAAATGTCCTCAGGTTAGCAAATGGGTTTTCAGAAGGCAGTCAAATGAAGTGAACGCATGGAATTGTGTCTTATATTACAAAAATGTCTCAAGTTTTATGAGGTACTTTACGTATGTTTGAAGACGAAACAGCATGATGAATAGGGTTACCGATTTTAAGAGTTTAAAAATCATGTACCACGACCTATTAGATTCCATAACCATGTAAAAATGCATAGTGGCCAAGTTAACCTTGGTAACATTATCATGAGGAAAATATTGCTTCCAAACAAATCATTAAAAAAAGAAATTCAATTACAGTTATTTGATATTCTCACTTCAAGAAAGTAATACAAAAGGCCTTAAAAAGAATTGTGATTAAATATAATTTGAAGAGTGAGTCTCCTAGAAGATGATATCGACAACGAATGCGCTTAAAATGGAATGATCTTGACCTGTTTGAATTAAAACTTGCAGGATACGCCTGTGGGAGTTATGATTAATGAATGTGTTTCTGCTATGGAATTGAAGAACTAAAACAAGACATTGGGAGAGAAGACTAAAATGAGGTTGTGTAGATCAATTAACTTAATACAGATCCGAAAAAGTCAAAGGTAGACCCAACAACCAACTCTGACACGAATATATTTCAACTAATTATAATCAGACATTTTCCACAGAAGCCGTCGTACAACGTACAATAAGGCATATCATGATAGATGCAGATATTAGTATTTTCAGATTGGTAGACGAGACCCTAACCACTAGCAACTTAGAATAGCCGCCTAACCTGATATTTTTCGAGGAAAATACTTAAGACTATAATCACCAAAGTGGATACAGTATTGCAATGTTTATTAGTAAATAATCTTGATCAGTTAAATAAAGCTGTTAAAGCTGCTGGCAATATTGTGTAAACACTACTCGGAATTTAAAAGAAAAAATGAAATGTTAACGTGTAAATGGACAGATAAAAAACTTTGAAAGGGTTTTAATTAAGTACAAGCTCTCAGAAATCGCAAACTGAAAATATAGAGTTCTTGTAAAAGACTAAACCATAAGTTTGACATAGACCGAAAATATTTAAAATGTGTAATTAAAGAATTGAAACAGCGTGCCGTAGTACACACTGCTAAAGTGTAACGTTAGAGTGAGAGAATTGAGCAGTATCAGAAAAACAGACGGGTCGAATACAACCAGACACTTCTTTTCCAAAGATAAAAATCACGTCATACAGAAAATTCTCATGCATTCTTGAAACGCATATGGGAAAAGGAAAGTATAACAGCAATATAGTGCAGAAGGGATCAAAAATTTTTTAGAGAGTGGTGTCCTCTAAAGTAGAACGACAAACGAACGTAACATTCGCCGTTGAGTTGTTGAAAGAGAGGGTAATAATGTTTTTAAAATATAAAGCACCTGAACCCGACAGAGTCACGGCATACTTTATTAAAACCTTCCAGCTATTTACTCAATTCTGGCAGCAATAATAAATGGCTGGTTGCTGATAAATAGATTCCTTGGGTGGCTGACTAAGAGAAACCACAATCTTTATTATGAAACGTAATACAATAAGGAGTTAAGTGATAAACTTTAGACCATTAACTTGTTTCTCAATGATGTAGACACTTTTAATTAGTATATTGTCTGAAAGTATCTATGGTCATTTGAACCAAAACAATTTGCTGCTTGAAGAACGGAAAGGTTGCCGAAAAAGATAAAATTATCCTGAAAAACTGCAAAGCTAGAAGTACTAATTTCGTATTGGGTGGGTAAATTATAGGAACATATTTGAAATGGTGCCTCATTTATCGATACACACAGTCTTAGAAGTTTTCGGAATATCCACCAACATTCGAACAGCTTTACAGAATACCATAAACAATTGGGAAACCAATTTAACTGCTAGGGGTGTCGCATAAGGTAAAGTGAAAATCAGGAGAATTTTACATGGCGATAGTCTTTCCTCTTTGATTGTGTTATCTGTTTAATCCAGCTGACACCTCAATTATGTAATGTGAATGCAGGACACGAACTTAAGAAATAACTTTTTTAGAGTCAACCACGTACTATTCATGGATAATTTTTAAGTTTTTGGAAATAATGAAAATCAACTTCATACCATAATGAAAATCGTAAAATTATTTAGTGACGATATAAGAATGTAATTTGGAATATCCAAATTTGCTATTTTTGTGATAAAAAGAGGTAAACGTATCTAGTATGATTGCCTTGAACTCCACTGGTCTGATAAACAATATTGACAGTGATAGGGCCTATACATACTTAGGCATATTGAAAACAGATAAGATTAAAAACCAAGAAATGAAAGACTAGCTCATAGCTGAGTACAGTAGAAGAGTAAGAATTATTCTTAAATTGCACTTCCACAGACAGAATAAAATCTAAGCTCTAAATGCCAGTATCTATTATCTGATACGCTGCTCGTATACTTGACTAGAATGTAGATAAATTATATTGTGTGGATATTAAAAACGTAAAATGCATTCAATTAATATTGATTTTGCAAAGAAAATAAATGCAGATCGAGTATATCTACCTAGAAAAGAAAGTAGTCGAGGTTTACTTAATGTTGAATCCGTCGTGAATATAAAATAAGGTTGGCTATCTTTATATATTTCTGAAAGTAATGAGATTCTTCTTCGTGGAGTGAAAACGGAACAAATACTAAGGACTTGGGGGAATAATAAGAGATTACAAGAGAGCACAGAAAAATAAGTTAGAAAGAAACAACACAGTGTATTCTTGTTAAAAAATACTGAATTTAAAGATTTTGACAGCTGGTATTAGTTTGTAACATGCGATCTCGAAACATCTACCGAAAGCACGTTAATAGTAGCACATGAACAAGCCATTCGCATTAAGCACTGGATTGACAAAACTGCAGAATCACCGATATGAAGATAGTGTTATGAAAGGGAACACACCTTTGCTCCTGTTGTATCAGAATTCCTTATACTCGCGGAAAATCAATATAAAAACTGATGATACGACAAAGTTACTCAGATGCTACACTATAATATATCGAAACTCTAAATTGGACCACAATACGAAGTCGTATGGGCATAAGTTAGATGTTGTACAGGAGAACGGCATTTTAAACGTCTTTGGGACAAGGTTAGGAAGATTAAAAAATCTTCCTAACCCGACTTATCTTTCTAAACAAAAAAATGTTAACTTTGTTAATCATTAACATATCCTGCCTCTTGATACCAGAGTGCAGGAGAAAAAGATTAAACATAAATAAATATCTAGATCTAAAATTAGAATTCGTTTGATTATGCAAATGTAACGAATCAAAATGATCTCCGTTTTGAATCGAACGCTTGGAACCATAACGAAAAGTCACCATGAATAGCTAAAACAGGTTGACAAGACAATTTATTTTCCAATTCTGCAAAAAGGATTACCTCTAATATACGGTGAAAGTTTTAAGGTATAGCCTGAACGTATACACCTAAGGGAATTGTTCTGATGTTCAAACAAATAAATAAACCCAAATAAAAACACCCAAAAGTTGGGACTACTATTACATAATACTACTACTACTGCTACTACTACTACTACTACTAATAATAATAATAATAATCATCATCTTAAAAAAAACACCACGTAAACCAGAAACTACTGAAACTGTTAGAAATGTGATAAACTGCATAGAAAGTGTGCTAGAAATAGGCTGGTCTGATACAACGCAGAATAGCCGTAAAGGCTGAAAGAATATGGAACAACTGACAGGGGCAGCACTAACCAAACCTCCACTGGAAAGCTGCGGAAAAATACTAGGACCATGGGCAGGCTTATGCACACCAAACTCCCAAGTAATACCAATTGTCGTTGCCAGCGATTCATTGATAGTAAGTTGCGGTTGCGATAACGTAATATCAGTTGCAATGCTAATCGAAAAAGTTGAAAATTCATTAAAATCTGATTAGGATGACTGTCCCTATAGAGGATATCTCAGGTTATATGAAGTAAGCAATCATTGATGATGCCCAGTGTGAGAACCCCTAGGTGGTTAATAATAATAATAATAATAATAATAATGATAATAATAATAATAATAATAATAATAATAATAATAATAATAATAATAATAATAATAATAATATGCCTCTTTTAGAGCAAAATATACGATCATCGGTAAAATTATAATTGAGTCAACAATTACAATATTAATTGTTTGAATATAAATATTAAAATTAAAAAAATGGCAGTTCTTAAGTGAATAAATGTTATAAATAAAATAAACGATTAGAGTCACGGAATGAGGTTATTTAACACCTAATCTGAACAATTATTGTAAATGATCAACGGTATACAATTAATTGAACATGTATTTCTTCTTTTCTAAAGCTAGAGTTTGGACTCATCTAAGACAATTCCCTACGAATATATAGAGAGGAAGTGATGGGGAATAGAAAGGGCGGTAAGGCAGAAAGACACCAGCAGACAATAACAACGATACAAAAACACATTACATTCAAATGGCTATGTAACCAAAAATGTATGGGGAATTGCGAGCTCATAAGTACCCATTTATATTGGTGTATGATAGAGAAAGAGAGATACGCTGGCGAGAAATAGAGGTGCATTAGACATAAACTGCCACAACACCTCCGATATACATAACTAGTGTGCGTGTATGTAACCGAATATGCATATGTCTGCGCATTTGTTAGGTACGATTTCTCTGTTTTACGTCACACCAACAATTTTGGGGTTTTCATATAGCGGATCCCGATGTTTATAGTAAACCATGCATCGTATGTCATGCATTGAACACAGGTTGCTAGTTTACCTGTATATATGGGTGTGTTGGGGTTTGGGTCTATAACTTCCCCAAGTAAAACAGACCCAATTCCAATTCTTCTTTTGATTGATTCCTTTTCCTGGCTTTGATTGTCATCGATATAAACAGATACTGGAAGAAGGGACCACGTGCATATTATTAACATCCGCAGTAAGAATGGTACTATGACTTTGGTAGGAATCGCATCGTCTGTCAATGCCGATGTTACCTTCATCACAACAATCGCTAACATCTGAACGAAATAGGTCTGTTACGATTTTAACATTATCTCATACGCAACGTTGCTATCCATTTGATGAAACACATATATTGTGTGTAAGTTTGTGTGTGTCTACGACAGGGTGTACGCGTGTCAGTCTATGATTGCGTGTAGGGTTTTTGTTTTTTTTATCTTATAATCATTTTTATTGACACATGCGTAGGGGATTTATCAATTTGGATTCGCCCCCTGAAATTCGCTGAGATTATAGACTCAAGTGTCTTAATTAAAAAAACAGAGACAAACGTCGAGATGAATGAACGAAATTAGATGATAATCAACAAATCAAAATGTAAATTATTCACCCCAATTTAGTAAAACAATGGGAGAACGACAAGCGTTTAACCGCGTTCGTCTACATTTGGTTTGGACGTGCAGTGAAACTATAGTCGCTGGAAACACTTAATCGTACAAACACATCTGAAACAAAACTGTAAGCGAGTATACACACATAAGGGATTGAAATTCAGAAGTGGACATACTTTCATGAGTCACAAATATAAGAATAGGACTAAATCGTGTTAGTATGAGAATACACACTTAAATATTATTTTAATTTAGCAATTATTATAAAACTCAGCAATTTTATACAAATAGTTGAAACTGTAATATATGTGCATAGGTCAATATCAAATTATAAACTTCGAAATGAAATCATTAAATGAAAACAATATATTTTTTATTTAAATGTGGATAAATAAATAAGTATTTGCTTTGCTATTTTAACTTGATTGAATACAAACCATTAGCGTGTGCAATCTTACATGTTGCAGAATTTTGGAAAAACTCATCACACCTTGTATCAGTAATTATTTTTAACAGCTTATAAATAAGGATACAAACTGAAAAAAATCCTTGCCATGTATATAAAAAGGGTAAATCATTCGGGTTAAATGTTTGATTCGTTAAATGCCAGTCGGGTACAATTCTGATGATCGGTAATACTGTGAAACTGCAGTAAAACCTATATCAAAGTATATTAAGTATAGTTTATTATTGATATATACACTCAACGAACACGACAATCAGCTTATTTCCTCGAGCTGCCGCCTTGTGACAATCCCTCCATGCTTTCTGTTTCCTCGGGTGTACCGACATACATAAATATGAAAATAATGTGAACAAGCACATCGCTGCACAGCTCTGACTTTAAAATGATCCCCTAACACTATATTTCTAATTCTCAGTACCTACTTTCGTCTACAGTGACAACTTCCCTTGTTTGCGGTGAACTAAGTTCAAAAAGGGAGAAGGTAATACATATAAGTACGGCATCTTGACAACAGAACAGCTGCTAAACTACTCCCCTCCAAATAAAGAGAAAGTAGTTCTTGTGAAAATGTTATCATTACAACAGATTAGATATGCGTTACTCCTTCCCTCAAATAAGCGTGTAATATCTCGGAGGATTCCCCAATCTCTTTAAAGGGAAAAGGTGATTCCCATGAGCATAGTCATATGACAAGAGAACCCATAATACACTATTCACCCTTATTAAAATAATATACAATAATAGAGTTCAGATGTTTATTCATTTATTTAAAAAACATCATTTAAGTGTTTTTTTTAACTATTAGCTCAGATTAAAGTGAACATCTGTTCTCAGCATCACAGCGACAGCAGACATTTTACTAATACTGTAACCCGGACTTTTTCAAGAAAATTACTTGAAAACTAATAAAAAGTATTTTCTAAGAAGCATTGTTATACGTAATAATTTGATATTATTAAATCGCTTTAATAAATATTATTGATAATAATAATAATATTACAATCAACAAAACTATTGCTTATATATCACAGTATAAATCGCAAAAGGATAATCCATGATATTAATTTATTAGAAAAAGTTTATGAAATAAATAAGCAAATTAAGAATACTTACGACCGTAAGTTGGTGTTTGGAGATTACTATGCCTGGGATATATTTAAACTGCTATCTAAATGGAAGTCTGATTACAGACAACGGAATTTCTCGTTTAGTCTTTTTTTTTAAAGTATAGCTTACACTCGGCGAACCAGTTTCAAATAGAAGTTTAAATAGCCGATAAATAAACTCTCGGATAGATTCTTCACGAATTATTATCCGGAAACTTGCTAGCCGAGCCAAGCCGGTAATAAAAAAATTACGAAACGAGAAAAGTTGGTTGTCATCAATCAGACTTGTATTAATAAGTACTTTTTGCCGAATAATATATATATATATATATATATATATATATATATATATATATATATATATATATATGTATAGAGAGAGAGAGAGAGGGGAGGAGAGAGACAAATATATATATTTCCTCAAATGAAACAACACTCTTTCAAATCGAAAGGCATTTCTTCAAATGGATTGTCATACTTGATGAGAGCGGACTACAGCTTGAAACGCGTTATATAACAAGATAAAATCATAAAATAACAAAATAATAAATAAATGTTGAAAAAACTTTTTACAAATGTTGGTAGCCTTACTCCTGTATATATATATATATATATATATATATATATATATATATATATATATATATAAGTTATGAGGTTTAAAAAGACTAAATATACATTCGGATTGTACACATTATAAGTTATTTCGACCGTAACTAGGTCTCCTCGGATGTGTTTCCAACCAATTGTGGTTGGAAACACACCCTAGTTATGGTCGAAATAACTTATAATGTGTACAATCCGAATGTATATTTAGTCTTTTTAAACCTCATAACTTATTATTGCTCTGTTTGAACGGACATAGAGCTCTCTGATTCGAAATCCTATCGAAAATAATCGAACCTGAAAACTATATATATATATATATATATATTGAATTATGAAAATATTTGTATGGTTAATACGTTACACAGATGCTTCCGCGTTTCGTCCTCGTAGAGAATCGTCACGCTAAAATGCAGAGAGTGTTTGTTGCCGTGTGTTTTTATATATACACTTGGTGTTTAGTGTAGCTAGTTAACCAATTATATCTTGTGTTCTCCTCTTAGCCAATTAAAGGTTCGGTTGAATGTATAGCGTATTTCCTATTCTATCGTTCTCTCTTTCTATCCCCGTTTATTTGTTGTGTCGAAATAATAGGTGATCTTATTTTAACACGTGCGTGCTTGAATTTTTTTTTAGGATTTAGTTTAGTTTAGATTTTTATTTATTTATGAGTTTCGTGTCTATATAGTTTATGTATTTTAACTTGACGTAAATGTTATTCTGTGTAAGAAGGAGTTTCCTATTTCTACTGCTACAGTTTAATAGTTTTGTGGGTTTATTTAAGTTTTAGATTTTAAATTTCTCATTCAGACATAATTTATACGGGTCTGCTTGATTTTAACATTTACCGGCATGTAGTATTATTTTCCATTCGATTATTGGTAAGCGTGCACGTCTTGCAAGTACCCAATAATAGTTAGCTAGTGCTGTTTTAATTCTGCGTTCTTTGTGTTTTAATGTGTTGTAGTTGTCGTAATATCTGGTTTTAAAATCAAGAGAGGTCCTACCTACGTAGTAATTCTTGTTATTAGGTCTTTCTTTGGCAAACATAGTGGCTTGGTAAACAATACATTTTGTTAGGCATTTATTTTGTAGTGGACACAGTGTACGAGTTATTCAGTTACAGCTTTTTACTTCATTACTGACTTTTTAATTTCTATTTTGGTGATTGCTATGAGGGTTTGGGTTATTGTTATTTGTAGTGCTTATATTTGTGTTTTTCATCGTGTCATTATTGCTATACTGGTCACTTTTTCACGAAACTTGTTATTTTTTTCTTCTATATTGACTATTTTACTATTTTGTAATTGTGTGTCGTAGGACAGTTTTAGATTATTCTTATTAAATATTCGATGCAAGGGGTTTGTAACAGGGAAGTGTTTTTCAATGAGATTTATGAACTGATTGCCCAGTTTTGGTATTAGCATCTGCTTATAGGGCGATGTGTACCAGATTTCTTTTGTTTTTCTTTTATATTTAACTTTATTATACGTAGTCGTGTGGTTTAATTAAGATATTAGTGTACCAACTATTTTTTTGAGCAGTAGTGTACTTTTTGCTCGATTTTTTAAACACATTTTCCTTGCTCAAGTTATTGATAAGGCTACCTTCGATAGCATTAGAAATTTGTTTTAGGATTGATAGGGCTGATTGGACTTTAGGGGTACGCATATTTGATTAGCGTAAGCTTTTAAATATGGTACATGAGAATTTTCATTTAAGTTTAAGATTAACTTTTGTGTGTGAGAAGCCCCATAATTGGCTAAGAAAATCACAAAGAATCTGATTAGTTAACTAGTAAGACTAAACACCAAGGGTATATATAAAAACACCCAGCTAAACAAACTCCATTCATGTTAGCCTGACGATTCCCTATGGGGATAGAACGCAGAAGCCTCTGTGTAGCTTCATTACTATAAATATATTTTCATAACATACTACCTAGCTCTACTCACGTATTGAGCACTGTTGAAGTAAATACTGAAAATGTATACATAAAATTGTATGCGGATACATGAAATAATATATATATATATATACAGGAATTAATATGTATAGAGTGAGAAAGCGAGTAAGTGTTAATTTATTCCTGATTAAATATATAAATGTAAACTAAGTAATATATATCTACTTCCTTTTATCCTTTATATATTCATATATATATATTCTAGTTAATTGAAGGATTTAATCATGTATATATTGATAGTGACATACATTGTTATTTTTTCAGAAATAGACACAGACAATAATATATTATTGCTTTTACAGGCTTTATTATTATGCTCATTACGTAAATAACACCACTTAGTAATATTATTATATACACATGGTAAGTAAGAGATTCATATATAATTAGTGGAAAGAGACACAGATGTTTTTCTGTCGCTTATTTTATATATATATATATATTTATATATACATATATACATACATATATATATATATATATATATATATATATATATATATATATATATATATATATATATGGGGCTGTGTGTGCGAACAATAACACAAACTGATTACGAATTAGCAATGTCGCATATATACACAAGTGTACAACGAGTGATAGGAGGAGAGCCCCCACGAGAGTTAAAGAGAAGGATACTTTGCAAGATAATTGTCCTCTAACTGAGTGTCTATTATCCAGCCTTAATCTCAAGTGCTGCTCAATGTCTTTCATTTCCATTCTGAAAATTTGATCAGGTCCTCATCAATCATTCATTACTAGTTATTAATGTCGAAATCAGAGTTACAAGAATTCCCGCCAGTATTCCATCACTCTACCAATTCTATGTATGAAACGTTCTGAATTAGACAAAAATGATGGGCCTTTCGTGGCAGATATTGGCAAGTAGTTGCCTGGGCACATTGGCTTCTATTTAAAAGGATGAGGATGTCGTCATTGACATTTCCGGGTGTAATGAACTAAAAATAATTCCGACGGCCGTATTCATCAGCTTTCGCGGCTTTTATTCAATTATTACTCGTTCTCATGTAGGTGTTAGTAACCTCAGTGAAGACAAAGTAATAAGAAGCATCACTTTGCGTTGATATCGTTCGATTACCAAAACAACGATGAGAATAAAACACGTACGATGAAAAAGATATGGACTACTCTTAACTACGATGGACACAACCAAATAAAACATTTTAAATAAAAATTATGTTACCTGAAAAATAGATGAATTCTGTATATTCAACATGATTAAACGTGTATATGATATGAAATATAAGGTAACAGTTATTAGGGGCATATCATCAGTCCCACGAGATAATAGATGTCCCATGTAACGTTGTCTGCGAAAGAGATGTATCTGGTGTAAACAAGTCTACCTATATTTCCACTATATTCCGCTGTTTTATCACAAGTTATACTGATGTTTTTAACAACTATAATTAAGTGAGTTCTAGCTGAAAATAACCGTTGATTTCTTTCTAGAACTTGAGTGGCATTAAACCCTTACAGGATTTCTTATTTCAAGACAATAGCAAAGAGTTGTTGTGATTCGTTAGTACGTTCATTTACACACACGATCTCATATATATATATATATATATATATATATATATATATATATATATATATATATACATATATATATATATATATATGTATATATACATATATGTATATATATATACATATATATATATATATATATATATATATATATATATGTGTGTGTGTGTGTGTGTGTGTGTGTGTGTGTGTGTGTGTGTGTGTGTGTGTGTGTGTGTATACTTAGGCAGCAAGGCATTATCTAAGCAAGCGTTGTTGTACATTACGGAACTTTCTCGTTTGTAAATATTCTTCGTGAGGTTCTTAAACCTTCTAGCTATCCTTCTGGTTTCAGTTGGCAGTCCGTAGAGTATTTCCCCGATTGTTCTTAATTCGGCCATTTTTTTCGAGCGTTTTTCACTTTCTACGTCGTCTTCAGTATTAGTTTTTTTTTTTAATAAGAAGGCTTAAGGCGAATTAAACCAGAAGGATAGCTTGACGGTTTGAGAACCTCACAAATAAAATTTACAAACGAGAAAGTTCCGTGACGTTCAGCAACGCTTGCTTGTATATATATATATATATATATATATATATATATATATATATATATATGTATATATATATATATATATATATGTATATATATGTATATATGTATATATATATATGTGTATATATATATGTATATATATATGTATATATGTATATATATATGTATATATATATATATATATGTATATATATATATGTATATATATATATGTGTATATATATATATATGTATATATATGTGTATGTATATATATACATATATATATATATATATAAGGATAAGATATATAAAGAATCGTCCAAACTCTATGAAATAATGTAGGTTTGTAAATAATTAATATATTTTTCATGAGCAAATACGAACAATAAAAGAAGGAAGATATGATACTCCAAAAAGTATTTTTGTTTTTCTTTTTCAGGGTAATTGTTTCTAATGAACACTGCTGTTTTGTTTTTTAAATATCCGAAACATTTTTATGGATATCAGCGAATGATCTCTAGAAAAATAGTCAGAGGAACGAAAATTCTTAGGAGCATACTTATAGAGTTATTACAAGAGATTGATGTAAAAATAAATTGTTGTAAAGGTTGAAAGATATCTAAGACAATATATGTATATATATATATATATATATATATATATATATATATATATATATATATATATAGAGAGAGAGAGAGAGAGAGAGAGAGAGAGAGAGAGGGAAAGAGTACTAGAAGTGTTTAAACATTTACAACAATGTATATCTTTTAATTAATGCGACGAACCGAATATTTATATGGATAGCAGAGGATAAATGTATATTACTGTCTTTACAAGCGGATATATCAAGTTGGCTGTTACAACAGTGTTCAACAATGCTATTAAAAGGAAGGTCGCATTTAAGCATTTATTATGAAGCCTATTCCTACTTCTCTAAAAGGCTCCAGCCTGTACAAAAGTGTATATAAACAATATTACAATACCTATTTGTTGTTATTCACATACATATATGTTCAATCTTATTTTATAGGAATAATCATTGTTTATTATAACTTCTTTGATGGTTGCACTATTGGAATCTGAGACTTACGTCATTTTCTAAGTTTCCAGTCTGGACCTCTCAATCAATACGGCAAACTTATATAAACGACTCTATATTTCAATACACTGAACATACTTAATCAAATGAATCGTATTTATTTATATTCATTTATATATTTTTAATATGTGATTTCAAGAGTTTCCATATTTGAGTTTAATAAACATAAAATACCAATGTATCAGAAGTACACTTAATTGTATCCATTGATAAGGGAGTTGTTATCACACATTCCCTTGCACTATTCTTATCTTCTTACCTCACAGCATTCGGATAATTCGCCAACACATTATTCGACGTGTTTCTCATCTGTTACAATATTACGGTAGTAATCTTAGGCAAAGTCGGAAGGACACACACACACATAAGATCATTAAGATTATTGGTGTATATATATATATATATATATATATATATATATATATATATATATACAGTGGCGTAGCTAGACCTTTTGCCGCCCGGGGCGGTAGTAAAATTTGCCGCCCCTCCCCCCCGGCATTTGGGTGCCCGGAAAATTCGTCCATGGATAATTCGCCCATGGATAATTCGTCCATGGAAAATTTTTGCTAGGTAGGAAAACTGGTCCATTATTATTAAGTTAACATTATTCTTAATTTTCATACCTTGCGAAAATTAGTTCTACGGTATCTAATTTTCCTAAATTCAATTAAATTAAAATTAAAATATGAAAACTGATTTTTAATATTTTTTATTCATTTGAGATTTTATCTGTTTTCCTTTTGTTTTAAGTAGATGGTGGGGGTTGCCCGGGGTGATTTTGTCCGATCCCCCAGCTAGCAATTGTAAAGTTTACAAGGAGTTATAAAAAGTATGCTACAAAAACAAACGTTTGGACAGTAATAAAATTAATGAATTCAAACTTTCGCATCTAATGTTATTTCCTCTTTGATGTCGGTGTATATACACCCAAATATCCAACTTTCTTTTCGCACCTATTCGATAAAAATTTATATGAAAGTTCCCCTTTAAGTATGAAATCTTTCTGAGGTCATTTTGTTTTTTTGGTGCTTGGCCGAAGCCTAGGCTTGGCCCTATCCTGTTAGGTCAGCCGGTCACTGAGTATATCTCCAGAAATAATTAATGCTTGCATTTTTTAAACTTAGTGATTGAAATGAATTAAAGCAATTTATTCTCAATTAATGGAAATTTTGTTCAAGAATTAAAACCAGCCATATATATATATATATATATATATATATATATATATATATATATATATATATATATATATATATATATATATACATATATATGTATGTATATATGCGTATTTATATATGTGTATGTGTGTGTATATATGTATATATGTATATATGCACGTATGTATGTATATATGTATATGTATGTATACATATATGTGTATATGCACATATATATGTATATATGCACATATATAGTTATAAAATAAATACGTATTTATTATAATGCTCCCATAATGTTGAGCATAATGAGAGCCGAAAATGGCAAACGGCCGTAAGCGAATATAGCAATGGTCTTGTTTAAAATTAGATATTGTGTACAATTAGAGCTGAGGTCGGTTTGGCAACGACTGCCGATTGTTCCCATTTACTTGCCTCTCCACGAGGGCAGAGTTAGACACAAGGCCGGTTTTTAATGTGGGGAAAATCCAGCTCCACAAAAAAGGGCACTCTGGATAGGAACAAAAATAAAAATTCTCAGTCATGAACGATTTCCCCATACTGACCGACGACAGAAAAGGAGAAGTGTATCATTAGAACAGATACTACACTGTGATATCAGCCCAAAGGCTGCTAATTGTTGTTAAAATATTTCTCCCTCGCTCTCTTAGATGATCGGATTTCGTTCCTAGCTGGAAGTAGTTGCTAAAGTCTAGCCGCACCGATGAGCTGTAAACAGCGAAACAGTCCTGTGTGTGAATGACTATTATACACACACACATATATATATATGTAATTTAATTTAATTATGTTTTTACGTGCATAACATTTATTTTAGTTTATTTTATTTTATGCACGTAAAAACATAATTAAATTAAATGCGTCCAAAAAGTTAGGGCGATTTATTCATATAATGATATGAATAATAAAGAGCTTATAGCTAAGGTTGCGAATGTATAAAAATATATAAAAAATGTAAAACAAACGCTTATCGCGGAACAAACGCCAATAACATAAAAATCTTAACCTTATATATATATATATATATATATATATATATATATATATATATATATATATATATATATATATATATACATATATATATATATATATATATTAGTGGATGTATATATATCATGTAATATTAATCGAATATTTATTAAAATGAAAAGTAAGAGAAGTAAATCGAATTAACAATTTCGGGTTTGTTTTATTATACACATAGATTCGAAGAACAACTGTCAAAAAATAAAAAATGGCGCCAGACTTCGTTTAGAATGCGGCAAGTTCGGGAAATTGACTTAAAACTAAATACATATTGAAAATACTCTTAGAAATTCACCGAATATATGTCACCCTATGTCACGACTCACGCTAACATATATTGAATGGATTTCATTTGTATTTTTCGCATATACCGATAGCCACTATGTTTTTCTAACTGATTACACGTTTTAAGTGAGTAAAAACCACTATAAACTTGTCGAGATAGGTAGAAGAGTAACTTATCTTGCCTTTGATAACATTTATTTGTTATATATTTTTGACAGTTTTTTCGAATCTATGTGCATAGTAAAACAACCCCAAAATGTCTATTATATTTATAAATAATAAATGTAAAAGTTTTAAAAACAAACTCAAATGTATTATAAACGTAAAATAATTGTGTCCATACTTTTAAAAAAGTCAAATTTATTCAAATGTGCCCTGAATAAAGTTTTATGGTCTTCCTTCTTTTTATTTCCATTCATTCCTTTTTTTTAAGTAGAAAATGTTTTCAATCAAATCGGAACCTGATATGCCCTCTTCAAGTATTCACATGTAGGTGTGAAATCACCAAAACCCATGAGAATGGCTTGTTTATGATCCTTTTAAACCAACTAATTCTAATATAAGCCAAAACTTATAGATATAGAAAAAGAGAAATTCTTTGCTGAAAAGAAGAGGTTACAGTATGTTGTAAAAGCTTCAGAAAAAGACAAAATCGATGGACCTCTTGAACTTTTGAACTTCATACAAAGATACCAACTTGGGGATTCCGTCCCTAATATTGTGGTCTTGCTGAGAATTTTCCTCACCAGAGCTATTAGCGTTGCTAGCTGTGAGCGCTCTTTCTCCAAACTGAAGCTCATAAAAAACTACCTTAGATCAGCAATGAGCCAGACAAGACTTACAGACTTGGCAATCCTCTCAATAGAGAGGGAACTTGTCGAGGAAGTGAATTTTGATAGTCATTGATAACTTTGCCGAAAAAAAGGCGCGAAAAATCTGTTTGTAAATTTTCAACCGACTTGATGCCTTGCGACAGTTCTCTCACAAAAAATAAATTTATAGCCTTATTTGCCATTCATAAATACATTTGTTTAAAATATATTAAAACTATTTTTAAAAGAGTTGAAACGTTATTAACAACAACAAATTTCTGAAAACCGAGCGATTACACACACGGATTTAAAAAAGCACCGATACAAGACGTTTTTTCTCTTCGGAGGGCTCGCCCTCTTAATAATAACATTATGAAGACAAAGAAAAGAAAACTACATCGGACTATTCTCTCCTTGATACATCCATGTTATTTGGCGAAAATTCGGACTTTAACAACAACGACAAAAAAGTAAATAAAAATGATTTTATCATTTCATAATATTTTCAGGTTTTCAAATGTTCTCATTTAAATTTATTATTATATAAAATTATAGTATAAAATTTCATATTTTTTGTTAACTTTTGTTTTTTTTAATTTTTTTCTCTACTTTCTATTTTTACCCTCTCAAAATGCCGCCCCCTCAGGTGTGCCGCCCGGGGCGGCCCGCCCCCCTCGCCCCCCTAGCTACGCCAGTGTATATATATATATATATATATATATATATATATAGTGCATATATAGATAGTGTAGAGTAAGATGCAACCTTGTAACTACCGAAGCAAACTCTAGATCAATTTATTTTAGCCAGTAAGATATAGATTAATATTGGTCCTGATTCTAAAAATCAAAAACGTATTTTCAATAAATTTGAACCTTTTTTTGATTTAGTCACATCAAAAGTTTGTTTTTATTGTTAATGTCATTGTGAGAAAAATACTCAAAGCAAATAACTATTTCTCTCACTAGCGAATCCACTTCCTTCAACCCGAAATACAGAGTACTCATTTTATACGATGTTCGCCGGTTGAATACTATACGGATGCACATTGCAGTAATACCATTTCTCATTTTTTTATTAATAAATAACCTCAAGGAACACTCGGTTTTAATAATTATTTAACTATGTTTTTATATTAATTGGATTCATAACAATTACAGTCACACCAAAAAAAAACACGTTACAAATCTTATTATCACAAACGGTTTATTTAAAAGTTCGTATTCTTTGCATTCAGATACATACTTAAAACATCGCTTTTTATTATGAATAACGAATTGTAATTTTGATACGTTGTACATCCTGGTTTTAACATAACAGCTTAGAGAATATACTAACACTGAATTGTGTTTACAGTTAATTATGACTATTGAATTGAAAACTAGAGAACCTTTATTTGTTATAGTTAACTAAATAATTTTAAAAAAATAAAAGAGAGATTTATTTATTAAAAAAAACAATTAATCTTTGACATTATTAAAGTCCGCCATATTTACCTGATGACTATACTTACTTAACAGTACACAATTAAACGTGATATTCTTAAAATAAGACCCAGCCTACATATCCTTAATTGGAGTTAGAAACCGCTTTTAGGTGTAAACAAAGTTTCTCATTGATCGAGCAATCGTGAGAGACTACCAGACGAGAAACGAGTTCTGATTGTTAATCGAATCACAAAACCCCTCTCAATAAATGAACCGTCGCGCAGGAATCTAGGCAGTCCGTGAGACAAATAGACCGACTTAGAAAATGGACAAAAGTTGCGTCTAATTGAAAGCAAAAATTAAAAAGACAACAAATAATTATTTCCGATATAATTTAAACATTTGAAAGTTACTTAACCAAACTTAGCACCAGTCACATTCCTGAATGTGTCTTCGCTTTCCAACATGAACAACATGATGTGTTGTCTCTATTAGTATATCACACGTATGCTCTAATACATATGTGTTATTGTTTCCGGGTTGTTATTGTCGGTGGGGTTGCTAACATATGGCATATACATATACCAATTGAGTTACACTAAGGAGAGTAGGAAGTGAACCTTGGTGAACTTTCGGCAAGCTCGTAACTCTCGATTGCTTTGTTTTTTTTTCTTTAGTCCTCACATTCCCGAAGCGATGTTTCTGACAAAGGAGGAATTATAGCTGTTTTCCGGGTCGGAATCTGTCCCTCTAACACTGATAATTGGTTAGTTTTGGATTTTGGAGTAGTATTTCTTAGCTCCTTACATCAAGTCCCTTCATGCCTTGTCTGTAGCGAGTTTCATAAAAAAAATGTTAACATTACTTCTTTTGTACTATTCTTTTCACACGATATGAGTGATAGTGTTAACCTTCTTATTATACATTGTACATGATTCTAAATCTACGTGTTGATGAATTCCAGATTTAGTTATATTCCTGGTAAGGACCCGACCGTGTGATGCCATGTACACTGCCCAAATACCTAGCTTCAATATATATGATAGCCATTAGTGCCTCATATGTTTATAATTATTTTCCAAATATCAGAAAATTGCATGCAGCTACTTCAGCGATTAATAGAATAGATAATAACTGAAATTATGTTATTTTTAACGTATATTGATGTGTTATACACTTTGTTTATGTTGAATGAACGGTAGTTTAGAATATGTATATTTAATTGAAAACCTGATACAAGGAAGTTCGTTTAGATGATCATTTCTTACATTTTATTGAAAAATGTTTGTAGCAACAAATACGAAGCTGTATATATATATATATATATATATATATATATATATATATATATATATATATTGAATTAATGACTGCTCTAGTAACGCTTCCAGCCCACCAACCCGAATCTCTGATCTTTCCTTCTAACCTTAACACAAGCGCTTGATCAAAAGAGGTTTTTCCTCTTTCTTTGTTTCTCACGATCACGGTGTGTTGGTTTAGCTGTGCAGAACATCGAAAGAGTTCAGCAGTTTTAACAATTGCGCGACTTAACTGTTGCCCATTGTGCTTGCCTATTTGGGTAGAACGTTTGTTCTTAGCCTGTGAATTTCGTGCGATGGCATCCTACATTTGCCGCTAGGAAAAGAGAGTAACCTTTTTCAACGATTGCTCAAACTTTTCTTTTTTGTAATTTTTCGTCAAGCATTACAATTTTCTGACATCTAGCTGCAGATCAAGCTTTTTTGCTGGGTTGCTGGTCACACATGCTTTTGTTCTCTCTCATCTATTTCTCTCTCTCTCTCTCACTCTCTCTCTCTCTCTCTTTCTCTCTCTCTCTCTCTCTCTCTCTCTCTCTCTATATATATATATATATATGCATGAATTTGTTTCTATAAAAAAATGACATTTGCACGCTTACAAATCCAGACGCGTGTATATATATATGGCCGATGGGATGAGACTCTTGACTACGAATCAGTGGCGATTTGTGATCGAGGTTCGCGCCCGCCTACCCTTGACAATTAGTTCCTGCACTGAAGATTGCGTTAGCATGAAACATCGATGTCTGTAGGTATTAAAATAATTAATATTTATTTATGAATATTATATATATATATATATGAGTGTGTGTGTGGGGGGGTGTATGTATGTAGGTATTGAATTAGATGTGTACATAGTTACATTTTAGATGCTGTCATACAAATCATTTTCCATCTACAAAACGGCCATTTATCAATGACTTTCTAAAATATTTCGGAATTATTGATTTCGAACCGCACGATGAAAATACTAATCTAAACATGAATTTTGCTCAAGAAAAATGTTGGTATGACGACAGACAATAAGAAAATCTCTTATTTTACACATATAATAAACGTTTTTGGTAGCTAATCGAGCATTCCATCTCAATAGTACATATATATATATATATATATATATATATATATATATATATATATATATATATATATATATATATATATATTTGAAGCTCTTCGTTAAAAAGTAGAGCACTGTAAAATGGTAGGAGTAACACAGCGTTGCGTCACTTGCTTTATGAATCGTTCCTTCACTTATAGAAGTTTGAATGCCTGTTCGCTTCGCCGCCGTTAATGTGTTAAAATTATCATTGTGTATAAGCTGTTCAGAACTAGCCTAGCGGTTAGCGACGTTGGACGGGAGTTAGAAAATACTTGTAGTCCAGGGTTTCGAATCGTGTGACCGGTGGTGAATAGCCGTACTTCTATGCTGATGAGTCTTGATTGAAAAGAGACGAAACGTATACGTCCATAGATAAAAATAAACAATAACGAACCGTATACATACATAGATTATAAACAAAACAACTATTTATTATATGTATATATGTATATATATATATATATATATATATATATATATATACACACATATAAGTGTATTTTATACATATATATATACATATATATATATATATATTTATATATTTATTTATATATATATATATATATATATAGATATATATATATATATATATGTATGTATATAAAATACAATTATATGTGTAAATATGTTACTTACGTACGACGTCATTTCGAGCTTACGGCTTTATAAGCGCATAGAAATAACACTCTCGCCCATGGCGCTAACCTGGTTCACTAAGACATATATATATATATATATATATTGTGCGTGCTTTACAAGTACTTCAATAGTTTGTCCGCTTATGAACTTGCTGCACTAGTGCCCCCTTCGATGTAAATTCACTAGACCAACCCGATAATCAGCAAAATCCCATCTATTCGCTGTATAGGTCTCCAGATGTTGAAGAACATTCTACTCCAATAGCATATTTCCTCGTGCTGCCGACTTCTAGAACTCTGTCCCTGCCATATGTATCTTCGGCTCTGCTGACATGCAGATATTTAAAACTAATGTAAACAGAAACTTCATTGCACAACTCCCAACTAACGATGACACCGAAAACCTGCAACTACTTTCTCAGAAGCCCCTTACGCCTATAATGGCGGGCTCCCTTGTTTGGGGTGAACTATGTTAAAAATTAGAAAATCCATTTCCTCAGATTACGTAACTCAATAATTGTTCTACTGCCTTTAACTTTTAATGGTTATACAACCACATGAAAGTATCTTATTCTTTTTACAATTTTACAGTATTCCTTATATTTTTAAATAATCTATAGAATATGTAAATGCGTGTTAATTTGAATCGATTGTTTGAAATCGAACAAAGAGACACATATGCGTAGTATTGTTTTAATGTAACTCGGCTGATATATGCACTCTAGGGGGATTTTTCAATATACATACACATTTAGCTATTAAGAGGGTATTCAAATAATTATAGTGCTTACAACTACTACTACTACTTGTAATAATAATAATAATAATAATAATAATAATAATAATAATAATAATAATAATAATAATAATAATAAATAAAAGGGATTAAATAGGAAATATTATGAAGGAATACTCTTTACAAAACTTTATATATAATAAACTTCCATCCTTATGATAATAAGACTACCTAATACAACTATCAAAGTAACTGTTTTTAAAGTATATTTTCTTTTTAGTATGAACAACTAAAATATATAAATTAAACCTGACGAAAATATATAAGATTAAATATAATAAATAATTTGATAAAAGATAAAATCATCTAAAACGAATTGGATATGTAAACGTGATCAACAAATTAAAATAACACACCGATCTAATATCTTTTAGTTATAGTTCCAACAAGATAAACATATACAAAACAAAGATTAAAAGTGGATGTGTAATGTATTAATAAAACTATTTGTACGGATTTTATTTTCTGATTTATATTAAATTTATTTTTTTAACTTAAAAAGTGTCGATCGACATAATAATTTTTCTTAAAGAATGTTTTGACCGCTAAAACTTTGAGTTTAGTGTCGATCTTTAAAAAGATTACCGAAAGCAATAGTCTTATTTCTATAATTAATCTTTTTATAGGCAATTGTTTTCGCGGGCATTTGTTGAGAACAACACTAAACCCTGATTCGACAATTAACACTTTTTAAAAAACAATTATTGTTGTTTCTACATGACGAAACCATATACCTCTCTTTTAATTTCATTTTATTTATTTTTTTAATTATTTATTTTTTTAATGAGTTTTTTTTTATCGTTTCATGGTTTATATTATTTTATTTGACAACTTTTACAAATTTTTTAATTTTTAATTTTTTTAAAAACAATTATTGTTGTTTCTACATGACGAAACTATATACCTCTCTTTTAATTTCATTTTATTTTTTAATTATTATTAATTTTTTTATGAGTTTTTTTTATCGTTTCATGGTTTATATTATTTTATTTGACAACTTTTACAATTTTTTTAAATTTTTAATTCATTTAAAAACAATTATTGTCGTTTCTACATGACGAAACTATATACCTCTCTTTTAATTTCATTTTATTTTATTTTTTAAATTATTTTTTTATGAGTTTTTTTTATCGTTTCATGGTTTATATTATTTTATTTGACAACTTTTACAATTTTTTTTAATTTTTAATTTTTTTTTTAAATATCAATTTAAATGTTTATAATTTTTTATTCCTGATTTTTTAGTTCGTATTAAGTAAATTGAATTTTCCTACCTTTGTGTGAGACTTTATCCTTATTCTCATGTCGAATTCTTTTTTATTGTTATAGACTCCAGGGAGACGTAAGGTACTTCTGTAGAAATAAAAGCTATACTTTCAGAAACATCATATTGGAGGAGCTTCGCAGAAAGATGTTTGTACACAATACGTATGAATGGGTACATGTTGGTACAGTCAGAGGAACAAGGAGCAGATGGGGAATTTCAAAAGTTACTGTGTCGAGAAAAATAACCTATTAGATTAGTAAAACCTTTAGGGATCTGGGGGTCTCTACAGTGTATGCATGTAAGTGTGCTTATATCTATATGAACATTTGTCTATATAAAAATGTATATATGTGTAAATATCTATATCAGTAGCTCGTAGCGGTAACACGCAAACCTGATTCATGTATTTATATTAATTCGAGTTGCATATGCATATAAATGTGTTAGCGTATGCGTGTTCTTTTTTTAAACTTAGTTCACCTCAAACAAATACAGTTGCAATATTAGACGTAAGTCTACTGGAAATTAGGGTGAATGTTCTGGGGTAATCCTAAATAAGGAGCTGTGCAGCCAGATGCGTGTTAACATAAGTTTTAAATTTCTACATGTCAGTACAGTGTGGAAAGCAAGGAGCAGAGAGCGTGCTCCAAAGGCCGGCAGCTCGTGGGAAGAAGCTATTAGAATAGAAAGCTCTCCGGCATCTGACGACATCAACAGTGAATTGATTGGATTTAGCTGATTGTCGGGTTGGTCCAGTGTATGTTAAGTCGAGGAGTTTAAACGTTGGACTCTCATGTAGAGTGTTATTTTCCATGGCAATCGGTTGAAAAGTGTTCTTGTAGTTGTTTAAGGTAAGGAGCTCGGTCTTAGCAGCATTAAATGATATAATCCATGTATGACCCCATTCTACAACAGACTAAAGGTCACTTTCTATGGATGCATTCATTGCCATTGCGATATGCGCGTCCGTTTTACCCACATGACGTGAGTAGAGCCAGTTGTCGTACGTATATATCTCAGACACAATTCAATCAAAGAGTTCGTTTATGAAAATAAGAAACAATACGTGGGCAATTGTCGATTCCTGGGGTACACCTGTATTTATGTCATATTGTTTGGATTAATGGCCACCAAAGACAACCTGCAGCTTTCTTTTGGATAAGAATGAGATATTTATATCATATATTAGTCAAGTAATTCCATTCATAAATTTGTATAGGGATACCTTTATGCCATACCTTGTCAAAGGCATTGCATATATCAAGCGGTACGAGCCTAGTTTAACCTGCATTGCCCAGTTCAGAGATGACCGCAATGGTGTTAGGAATAGAGATGTTTACCTACATCTATACTGATGTTCAGAAAGAAGTTTGGCATTAACGCAGTGACGGTAGATCGCTAGATTAATTGATAATTTTGAAAAATTAGCGAAGGGTGGGGGGTATACTAATGGGGCGATAATTCTGAAGATCATACCTATGTCCAGAATTTTTGGGGAGTTTTACGACAGAAGCAATCCTCCAGCTATCAGGGAAGCACGATTTGGCAAGGCTTTGTTTGTAGCGTTTGGAAAGAGCAGGGGTCAGTTACACAATACATTTTTCCTTACTATTTCTAGTATAAGATCTAGCTCACACGCTTGGAGGGGGGGGGGGCAATATGTTTCATGATGTCTCGACTGAGAGATGGGATGATGCTCAGGATGTCAAGTTTGGCTTTAGTCCACAATTAGAAATTTGGGAGGCAGTGGAGTTTAAAGAGAAACACTGAGCAAGTAGTTCATTTTTATCATTTCCTGTGCAAACGAAATCATTGTGGTTGGATAGCGGTAGAACTTTTGATACTCATTGTTCATCACACTATTGAAGATTTTCATGAAATGCGTTTTCTGCCCATCTCTGTATATTATTGTCATATTTCGAATTAAAAGTAAAGAAGAAAGTAAAATAATCATAGTTTTTATGAATGTAAACGCGTGTAGAGTTTTTCAATTTAGAAACGCAAATTCTGATTTAAAACGAAAGTTGTGGCAAAATGACAGTAGGATGAAAATAATACCTATCTAATTATTTATTCAAATGTGAATGTATTATTTATTCCTATTTATTAAATTATTTTATTTGTGTCCAATTTATTAATACTTTTTTGTAATATGTGAAAATATGTGTAAAAGAGAGATGGAAATAAAATGAGTCGTTTATTAATATATCTGTGAATGAATTTATTCATAATTATTTAGTTCATTATTTGTTTAGTATTGTTTGATCAATACTTATTAAAATAGTTATGACTATATAAGTGTGTGTATATGCAATATGTGAATATATGTCAAAAACCGCAAATAAATAATATTCATTAGTTTCTAAATGTATGTGTGAACGTATTAATTAATTCCCATTCATATTATTTTAGTGTATTATAGATTAACCCAATATCATTAATATAATTATGAGCATAACAATGTATGCATAGTAAATATGTATATATAGGTATGAGAAAGAGATGGAAATAGGTTCAGACTTCCGCTTCCTCCCCCATATCTACTACCGGTCACGCTCGGTTTTGACACATTTGACCTAGACACAATCTCCTTCCCTAAGACAAAAATATAAATATAAATTAATAAATTCCAACTGTCACCCAATTTCCTCTTTCCTTTTTAACTCTTGAAAACTGCCGCTGATAACGGGTGAACATAAATCGATTTTACCATTTGAGTTTTTTCATCCACGTTCATGCCGAAACTATAATGTTTTCAGGCAAATCAAAATAAATGACTGTATTATTTTTTCTGCATGTTTCTTCATCCTGAGGAAGTCTACAATAAAGACGAAACGTGTATGACTACACAAATAATATAGTTTTTGTGCTTTCCTTATTTATTTCCATTATGTAAGAGCATTTTATCCCCATTTTTATTCTTATACATATATATATATATATATATATATATATATATATATATATATATATATATATTATATATATATATAACGCTATATAAATATATATATATATATATATATATCAGCCATGTAAACTCCTGTAAATCTCATGCAGAGAACATGTAGAAACGCATAGCATGTGCTCTTTTTCCAAATGTTTCATATATTTTTTGTATTTTTATAGTATAGTCTTGAAATAAACTAAATAAATCTGATTTTATTCTAATATTTCGAAAACAACACCATTTCGAAAATGTTTTCAGATAATGTATCGAGTTGAAGTTGAAAACACGTAAAAAAATACATGTTTATATAATTGCCACAAATTAGAAATACAATTGGAACATTCTATGGTGTACAGAAAGGAATGAAAACTACTTGCTTCCTGAGAAGACTTATTCTGACTCAAATTCCAGAAAAAGCAAACGGTTATTTTCAAAGTTACTTCAATGTTAGACGGTTGCTGCGAGAACGTAAAATGGTTTTAAACTGCGATTGAAAGAAGCGGAATGTGTTGGAAATTTGGAGACCTGGTTGTAACTCATACGACCTATATAGTTACCACTGAGCGATCACTGGTAATAATTCGTGGAAGAACTCCAGGTAAAAATATTACTACTACTTCTACTACTACTACTACGACTACTACTACTACTACTACCACTGCTACTGCTACTACTACTACGAATAATAATAACACGAATAATAATAAGTGGTATAATAGTTGTTATGTGATTAATAATAATTTTTATCATAATACTAATTTTTGTAAAATATGAAGATCTTATGATAATAATAATAATAATAATAATAATAATAATAATAATAATAATAATAATAATAATAATAATAATAATAATAATAATATAATGATATTAATAATAATGCATGTTTTGTGTACGTCAGTAAACATGATTGTGTACCATTTTTTCAAGGATATAATGTCTAATCTCAAATATATTTGTAAGGACAGGTTGTTATATATTATCTGAAAACTGCAATTACTACATTCATTCCATGAACATCCTATGCAAGGAACGAGTGTTTTAAATGAGGTGTAATATATTGCACCCGCGACCAAAATAATCTATCCAGAATCTTTGAATAACTCAGAAATAAAGAAGAAGATCGTATGTATTTTATCCAAAAACCTGTTAATGTTGATTTAGATTACCTAGCGTCACGGCGCGATACGTCACAGCGATTTTGTTTCTGTCGTCAGCAGAGTGTGTAATTGGTTGATAAGGTTGGTTTGAAAATGGTCGTTATCTCATCGGTATTTAAACAAAAAGCATTGGTCGAGAGAAAAAATCATGTTGATTTAAAAATTGTTAACAAACTGGATATGATTAGAAAAAAAAAATTGAATATGAATTATAGGTCTAATTCAGTACATCATATATATGTTGTGGACTCATTATTTCAATACGGTTGTGACCATTTTATGATTTTCCACCAGTTTACACTTCGGTCATTTCTGCTGCAGTTTTAGTAACATTTTGGAAATGTTTAAATAAAACCTGTGTTTACTTGACTTTGTAATATTACTATAGAACGAAACAGGGTAAACACTGCAACTAAGGACAATAGCTTACCCCTAGAACACCATACCAAATCGGTGATATTGGTTTCCTTAACAACAACACGGTGATGATAAGCACAAGATGAAGGAGATGATTGGAATTATTCATCAGACGAGAGCACTTCAAAATGATGCCATGATACGGAGAAGAGTATGAAGACGAGTTGCTTTCACGTCATCCTGTGAACCACCATTAGTGTGCACATACTTAAAAAAATGCATTTCATCTGTCTGAATTATCGATTCGGTTTCAGTAAATATATTTTCATTTATTGTAAATAAAAACGTTTTTAATTTTTAATTTTTTGTTTAGAATTGTTTATTTATTTTATTTATTATCTTACTTTACATCAATTTTTTCGCATCAAATATTTTGTCTGCAAATATTTCTTTCCAGAAATGTCAAAGTCATGTTTCAAAGTTATCGTTGGAATTTACAATAAATGAATTGATGAAAATAAAATTAATATGATAATAAAATTTGTCTAAATACAATTTTTTGTTTTTCTTTTTTTTTTCGTTTGTTCGCTCTTTTTCTTTTCTTTGCTTAAAAAAACATGCTAGTATGTTGTATAATTTCGATTATTCAGAGTACTGTTTTCATCAAAAGATTTTCTGAAACCTCTCCCCTTCTTCAGGTGTATCTTTTCAAACTCGGGAATATTTATGTGGAACTCGGGAATCTGGACGAAATTTTCAACGGACTTATTTATTTTATCCAAGGAGGAAGCATGCTCGTTCCGTCAGTCATGACTGAGAGAAGTCTTCAGTAATTCGCAATTCTTCGTATCGCCCGCATCGATGATTGAACCTTTAACTTTCAGATAACTATCACTTAGAACTTTATTTTACTTAGTACTATATCTACTGCGGCACGGGTCATTGCGGGTACACCTGAAGAAGACCGGAGGTTACAACGGACTAAACGTTGTAGGAATAACACTGATAATGAGAACAGTAGTCCGAATAATCCAAATTAATCAAGTTATCAATACTCATCCAAAAAAATCAGAAACATAATCCTGATATTTGTTTCATTTGTGTTTTCTTTCAGATATGTGGGTTTGTTTTCAGATATCTGGTTTTTTTTCAGATTCAGATATTGTTGTGAATTTAATTCAGCTTTATTTTAATTGGTAACTGTCTTTACTCATGCATATACGAATCACTCGACATTTTTATTTTACGGACGTATAGATTTAAAGACGTCTTGGTGTAAACTATTGAACGGATCGTATAACAATGAGTTTCACGTGATTTTTGCTTTGACAGTGTCATTAAAAAAGCCAATGATAAAATGAAAGAATACATGGCTACGGTGAACAGATGCGCTTATTAGACACAGGTTTACAGACATACGTATACTAAAGATCGAAGAAAAAACACAACGTTAGAAAACGTGTATGCGTTGTATTGTGACTTTGAAGGCCACGAGAACAGCATTTTTATTTTACTTCTAATCGCTTTAAGCCATAAATAGTGTTACTGAAGTTTAAAAGAATACTCTGTTGGGGACAAGTTTATAGGCGGCAACCTATGAGCATGTTGGTGTGGTCGGAGAAACGGCAATGGAAGAAAAGAAAATGCAAAAGGCAAGCCGTATAAAATAATATTCTATAAGTGTAAAGAATCTTCCGGCATACAAATATCTTTACAGTGAAGGGATGGGATTTTGCTACAAGTGGGGTATCTGCGTTTAGGTAGTGTAAATGTCGTAAGTTCATCGGATCACAAGGATGCGGCTGTGTCGTCACTTCATTTGAATTTAAGCGTAGGAAGGAATCTTTTTGAAAGAAACATCTCCTACAATGTTTGATACTGCGTTGAGATAATCATTTTTCAACCTAATTACCATCATGATATTAAACAAACAAAAACAACTTTGATTTGCGGACTTGTTGACAACTAAGAAAGTGTCTATCCTTCATAAGATGTAGTAAATAACATACTGAAAACATAACATATGCACGGTTTATGTATGTGCCAATATCACGTTTTCTGTGTTCTATTTTAACGTATGCTACATTTATAAAATTATGGGAAATTAAATATTAAACTTCTAACTGTTTATTTTCGCAAAATTTAACATTTATAAGCAAGAATTGATCAGGAAATGAAAAAAAAGCAAACACTAATTTGCTATTTTCTTAGAATTGTCTTTATACTGAATACATTACTTCACTTATTTCTTAGTACGTGTATTGCATGTTGAATAACGTTATGACCCGGATACCTTGTGTGAGGACTGTCGAAAGTTGCATCAGTCGAAATCTCTGAAATATAACGACATAAATGAGAATAGTAATCCATATAATAAAATTTATCAATTTATATCTAAATAATTCTGAAACAGATGAGTTTAAGTTTGATTCTTCCTTAGCGACAACCTTGTTTGAAAAGCTTCACTTGTGATACAAGCTTTTTCACAACTGGATACATCTTTCATGAGGTAAGGAATTACTAGCATTTTTTCTTGACCTATGATAGTAGTATTTTATAAAAATAAATTTGATTTGATTGCATTCACACGAACATACAATACCTAAAAACACTATGTCGGATGTCTTATTCGTCTATTGAGTGACATACATGTCATAACTAAGGACAACAATTGAACACTACTAGAAAAGACACGGTAAATATGATGTTGCTATTAAAATCCACTGTAAATATGAAAGTATGAATATATCTGAAATAATGCATGCAGGTAACCCTGTTACTCTTATATGTCACCATATAGCATTATGTTTGTGAATGAATGCTTGTATTACTCCTGTAACAATATATTATTGCGTGTGTATAATTTCTATACAATAGTTTATGCTAGGACACAAATACAAACTAATGATGCCTCAAACTGATGCCAACATGTGTTTCGAAAGAAATTGCTTTGTTCTTGTTCACACTAACTGCAGATATTTTTCCTATCAATTTTATCAAGACGGTGAAGAGAATTACTTTTAAGAACAGTAAGTCCAATATTTTAAACTTAGAAAAAGCAAAAAATTGTCACACGAATAAGCATCCGCATAGTAAACAATAGGTGCGTCAAAAATTATCTATGAACATCAATCTAATAAAAAGCGTAAACATTTAAAAGAATCAGACATTTACGACTTGACTACTAGGAGAGTAGACAGTGAATCTTGGGTTTAATTTCGCTTTCTTTATTTTGTCCGTCAGTCTTCACATTACATGAGCTATGTTTGTGACAAAAGGGGAAGGATTGCTGTTTTCTGGGTCGGAATCATTCCCTCTAATTGTTATCGTTGGCTAGTTTTTATCTTGAAGTAGTATTTCATCAAGTGGCGCAATGCTTTGACCAGTTAAAATCAATAATTTATTCATCAGATTCACTGTCATTAATGACAAACTACAAAATTCAGGGAGATAATTTATGTATTATATAATACTATGAAGTAAAACTGCGATTACATATGTATATCGAGAGCTTGAACAACGAAGCAAATACACGGAAGTAGCCAGAGAACTGACAGTAATATGGAGTATGAAGAAAGTCAGTATAATAACAATAATCGTAGGAGCAGTAGGAACAATCCCCCCAAAACTAGAAAACAGACTATGAGGAATTGGAATCACATGGATGATTGACACTATACAAAGGATGCAATGATCAAAACAGCTGCAGTCGTAAGAAAAATCCTCGAATGCGGAAACCAACCCACATAAGCTACGAAGGGTCACATGGAATCAACAACAGGAAAAAAACAAAATCACATAAAGAACAACATATCACAAACAAAGAAACAGAAAATGCAAGAAACGTCACGTTATGAGACCCCCATAAATTACATCGTCCTCAGCTGACACGGCACACTGAACAGAAATAGCAAGACACACCATAGGTTCCCCTCCTAAAAGAAAATAAATAAATAAATAAATAAATAAAATAAAACAAAAATAAATAAAGAAATACATAAACATAAATTAAAAATAATAAATAAATACATATTTTTATTTTAAATGGTAAAAGCCTAGGCTGACACTTAACAAAATATTTACATAGCGTTAAGGAGGATGAAAAGACCGAGGAGGGACAGCACAAACCAGACCTCCACTGGAAGTGCAGATTGTACTGAGACCTTGGAGGGGCTTATTGCCACCCAAATCCTAGTTAAGAACATTGGTCCTTACCAGCGAGAAATCAATAGTAAACGGCTGTTGTGATACTGCAAGATTATTTGCGGTGGCTGTCGAAAAGAGGTGGAGAATACTGGAAATCTGAGAAGACTTGTTGTCACTCAGACTCCAGAGAATACCACCGGTTGTCTGTGGGCAATCACTGATGACCTGTGTCAGAACTCCTACTGTGTACAAATAATAATAATAATAATAATAATAATAATAATAATAATAATAATAATAATAATAATAATAATAATAATAATAATAATAATAATAATTGCCATCCACATCCGATGGGAGACCAATTGTTCTTGCCAGCGAGAAATCAATGGTAGGTGTATGTTGCGATACCACAAGTTCATTAGTGGTGGTTATCGAAAAGAAGTGGAGAGTACTTGAAATCTGGAGATGCTTGTTTTCACTAAGAATCTAGGGAACACCACCAGTTGTTCCCGGTTTGTAATCCCTGTTGATGACTTGTGTGAGTCATCTGGCGAGTAAAAATAATAATTATACTACTGCTACCACTATTACATGTATTACTACTTCTACTACTACTAATAAATAAAAACAAACGAATTAAAAGGGCCGCAAAATAAGATGGGTGCCCCCCTACACTACGTACTTACCACGAATCATACTCTGTAACTATATATACTACGAAAACCCTGCATAACTGAAAAATATAGAGAGTAGACGTCATGGTTTTTAGAAGTATATTTTCATAACTATCGCGCATTCAATTAAAAAAACACATACATAGTACATAAGTATTTAACAATTCCAGTAACATACAGAGATCGGGCAGCCTCTGGTAATTTAATTAATCATCTTGAGACGATCCCTGTTGATAATAAATTAGGGAGAAACTAGAAATATTCAAGTTTAATGATAAAATTAATAAAATATATAACTAAACAGTAGAATTTAGAACACTTGGAAGGAGAATTCAGTTTATGTATTTTTAAAGTTACAAAAAATAACAACTAACGAGCACAAATAAAAAAGGAGTAAATAAAGATTTTAAAAATGTAATAAAAAATAAAATAAAAGGATGGATAAAAAAGAAAAAAAATTCTATAGGCATAAAATATAGAAAAATGGTTGGTGGCTAGGTTGGCAATGCCTGACTATATAAAGGAGTGTAGAAGTAAATTACATGCATTTAGCCTTATGAATTCCTTCAGGAATGAAGCACTAAACGTATGTCTAACCCACTTGCCATACGTGATATCTCTATATCGCATGAATTAAGGAGATCCTTGTGTCAGATATTGTTTTAACCGTGTGTTAAATGTCTAAACATATAAGGTAAGTAATAAATTACCGTAATGTACTTACAATACAATATATATATATATATATATATATATATATATATATATATATAGAGAGAGAGAGAGAGAGAGAGAGATTTGTATGTGTGCGTGCGTGCGTGCGAATAGAATTTGCTTAAAACTTTAGGAGTCAAGATAGACTTTTACCTTATCTTGAAACATTTATGTACGCCATTTTAAATTCGACATTGCTCATTTCGGGTCACATGTTCGTAAGTCTTGAAATGTCATTCGCACTGAGAAGAGAAGTGTCCAAAGTGTTCACCGCAAAAGTAGGTTTACGTGTATCATTTGTGAGTCGGCACATGCACACATGGTGAATTTATTGCGTGCGTTGCTTACTTCAAAGGCAGCCCAGTGTATTTATTCGTGCGCTTATTCCTAAAACTAGACCTGTAGCGGACGATGGATCAAAGGAGATTTCCATGATGAATAACCGTGTAAGCGGATGTTGATTCCTGTTCGCTTCCGGTGACACAGCTTCGGCCCGGTTGAAAGCAGTCATTTGCCTTTTCCAACATCCTTCTTTCCTCTCAAGGTTTGTTGGCTTATTTATGTCTACACTGCTGACTTGGAGCGACAACGTATGCCTTTTGATATTCACAGAACCGAGGGAAGAGACGCTTGCGTGTACTGGTACATGTAAGTTTGGAGAAATAAAATAAGACACCGTGCAAATGATATTTATTTTTTTATGAATTTCAGAAGACAAGAAAGCAGAAATGCGTTTAGTTAATTTACTTTGTGTATATATATATATATATATATATATATATATATATATATATATATATATATGTGTGTGTGTGTGTGTTCAGTATGAAAAATATATATGGCAAGTAAGCTACACAGACATGTCAATGTTACATTCCATCAAGAAATCATCAAGTTAAATGCATTTAACCTGATTATTTCCCGATGGAATTAAACATGAAGGCCGCTATGTAGTGTATTTTCAATAGATATATTTCATACTAATACTACTAGGCTTCTCTGGCATATTGAGCCTTGTTGAATTAAATACTGAAATATATAAACACAATATGTGTATTTTCTTTATATATAATAGTAATGTATACATGAAATAATATTTCTATATATATATATATATATAAATATATATATATATATATATATATATATATATATACATATATATATGTATAAATGTATATATATATATATATATAAATATATAGGATCAAATATAAACCAAAAGTAAAACTTTTAATAGATGGAACACTAGTGAAGAGGTTTAACTCAATATACGAGATAGAGCAATTGTAGAGATAGAAGAAAAAAGAGTGATGAATATGCGACGAATTCATCTTGCATTGAACAATTGAAATTTAAAACAAATTTGGACAATCGTCGCATATTTATCACTCTTTTTTCTTCTATCTCTATATAAATATATATATATAAATATAAATGAAGGAGAATGGAAAGGAATTAGAGAAAGCAAAAGCCAAATCAAAATTCAATTCAAAAGTTCAAAGTAAGGTATATTCCGCAAAAAGGCAATTTATTCAAGTTAAATTTTCCTTAAGCCAGGCTTTTCAAAGATCAAAATCTTATCATCAGAGGAAGTCGCTGGGATAGATAAGTTGGCATTGGCCAAGATTTAAAATTTGAAAAAATGAAATAAAATAAAAGTTGTAGGGAAAGAAACGTAGGGCAAAACTGTGCCAGGGTGCAAGCAAATGTCCGATTGCCAAAAAGTCCGGTGTCGAAGAGTCCAGCAGAGAGAATACGATGTAGATAGGTAGGTCGTTAGAGGCACGAGAAGTAATGAGAGAAGTTTCAAAGTTAAATTCCAAGAAGCCACAACTTCAGGTACGGCGAAAATAGAAAATCCAAAAAGGGTAAAAAGTCCAATAAGAAGTACATTCGATGATGCAGGCAGGCGTCAGAGGAGATTAAGATGTAAAATATTCGCCATTAAAGAAACTTCCCGGGCAGAGATGACAAAGGAAAGTGTTTTAAAGTGGAAAAAAGGGGCAGTGAGAATATTTAAAGTCAGCCCAGTTGAGAAAGCCGGCTATAAATGAAGAAAAGCAAAGACAGTGAAAACAAGAATATAATATGCGACCAGTGGGCAAGGGAGGAAACGGGTAAGTGGTGTGTGGGAGGAGAAAGGGACGGGTACGAGGAAAGGGAGGGGGGAGGAGAAACATATCCAACAGCAACCACCCACCACATCCCTCACCACTTGTAACTGCCGTAAACCTAGAGATTGTCCCCTTAACAACAACTGTGTACAGAAGGACGTAATATACGCTTGTACTATTAAACAATTCCCCCGCTCCACCAATGTTGTGAGTAATCACAGTTCCCATACTCCACCCGAACTCCGGATCTCCCCGCAACCCCAATCCGCTTCTACTCTAAACTCCCGCTTAAACAGCCATACCTCTAACCAAGCACCCCCAATAATAGATAGTGCTCATTGGCCAACTCACATTTCCCCCATATCCGCTCCACCCCACTTCTCCAAACAACTTTCCTCGCATAACTTGGATCTCCAAACCCAAATCTCTTCTAATACCATTAGTAATCTCAATGCAACTATAGCACCACCCTTCAAGATACACACATATATTGGGGCGTCCTCTTTCCCCATTAAGACCCGGATCTCTAACCATATATATTCCTTTAAAAATAGCAGCGATAACAGCACAGGCACTTCACTTTCCAATCTAATTAGAAACCTCAATCTCAAAAATACTCCCTATTCACTTCACTGGTCAATACTTAAAAAGTCCAAATCATATACCCCTGGAGCATCCCATTGCCAACTTTGTACTCTGGAAACCTTTATGATAGCTACTGTACTAAATCTAAAAATATTATTAATTCTAAGAATGAACTTATCTCCAGTTGCAGGCATAAACGTAAATTCAGGTATAGCAACCATAATAATCCCCCAGACACCCCTCCCCCATTTGATTAAATACCCTCCCTTCATCTCGGATTTTCCCTCCTTACATCTCGAAACCCCTTTCCGATAGTTCTAATTCCTGTTGTTCTTTAATCTCTACTTATATCTCCCTCATCCCTTTAACCTTCTCTTAACTTAATAAAATTACCCATAAACTTCGTTAGCTTCACATTTCCCTTAGTTTTAACACCTTTCTTCCATTACCCCCTAAATCTTTCCACTTAACCTCCTTAACTGTATAACTTTATTTGGCTTTCCATTTCCTTTCCCGTTTAACTTCTTTTAATGTATTCGTCCGCTTCCCTTCAACACTTCCATTCTTCATTCTTTTCCCTTTCAACGTGATAACTAACCCACTCTATTCATATTATATCCTAGCCCTTTTATTTACTTGTTGATTAGCCTTATCTACTCCATATCCCATTTGCACACCTCGATATCGAACTCCTTACTGTTTCCACTGTGCACTCTAATTATTCTTCCCCTCCTGTTTTTACTTCTAAATAATTCTTCTCACTTTTTTAATAGCCTCGATTATTCCCCCCTTGTTTTACCTCATCTCTCTCAAACTACTCAACCCCCAACCCGCCCTAGCTCTACATCTTTTAACCCCTATAGTATTTACTTTTAACTGCGATCTCCACTCTCCCTCTGGCTTAATCCTTTGTCACTTTTTTAACCTTGTATATCTCTTACTTCTTCCGGCCTTCACTAACCTATTTAACAATTTTCTTAATTAACCACCATATAAATTTTTTTAATAAAATTTCAAAGTTTATATTTTCCCATATCTATTTGAACTAGCATCCCGTAACTGCTTATTTACTTTAACCCATAATTTCTTCCACCTTGGAGACTCCCATTCCGGATATCCTCTCTAGGTCTTCTTTTCCTTTTTCTTTTTCCTTATTCTAATTTTCATTCTTGAGCTCCAATCTTATCGACTTTTCCCTCATTCTATTATTAGTATCTTATTTTTATTATTTTTTAATTTTTTAATTTTTTAATTTTTTATTTTTTATTTTTTATTCTTTCGGTCAATCCTCAATTTTCCCTGCAAGCTTAAGACTAATCTTATTATCTATTTTTCTTTCTTTATTCTTTTATTTTCTTATTTCTATTTTTTATACTATTTTTATCTTTATTTTTTATCTTTACTCTTTTAAATTTTAACTCATTTTCCTAGTCCTACCCTTCATATATATTTTGCCTCATTGTTTATATCTAAGGTCATTTGATTAAACTTCTAAACCCCGAACTCTGTTCTTATACATATTCTGATATTTTAACCCCTTATCCTAACATTCGTTAACTTACCCCCACTCCTTTCTTCCCCTTTTCTAGTTGAATACTAATTCGCGCTAACTTCCAATTTCAACTTTATGTTTCACCCCCCCCCACTTTCACACTCTTAGTTTTATCCTCATTCCTTCACCGCATCGCTCCCTTTCTCCTCCCCCTCCCTTTCCTCGTACCCGTCCCTTTCTCCTCCCACACACCACTTACCCGTTTCCTCCCTTGCCCACTGGTCGCAAATTAAATTCTTGTTTTCACTGTCTTTGCTTTACTTCATTTATAGCCGGCTTTCTCAACTGGGCTGACTTTAAATATTCTCACTGCCCCTTTTTCCACTTTAAAACACTTGCCTTTGTCATCTCTGCCCGGGAAGTTTCTTTAATAACGAATATTTTACATCTTAATCTCCTCTGACGCCTGCCTGCATCATCGAATGTACTTCTTATTGGATTTTTACCCTTTTTGGATTTTCTATTTTCGCCGTACCTGAAGTTGTGGCTTCTTGGAATTTAACTTTGAAACTTCTCTCATTACTTCTCGTGCCTCTAACGACCTACCTATCTACATCGTATTCTCTCTGCTGGACTCTTCGACACCGGACTTTTTGGCAATCGGACATTTGCTGCACCCTGGCACAGTTTTGCCCTACGTTTCTTTCCCTACAACTTTTATTTTATTTCATTTTTTCAAATTTTAAATCTTGGCCAATGCCAACTTATCTATCCCAGCGACTTCCTCTGATGATAAGATTTTGATCTTTGAAAAGCCTGGCTTAAGGAAAATTTAACTTGAATAAATTGCCTTTTTGCGGAATATACCTTGCTTTGAACTTTTGAATTGAATTTTGATTTTGCTTTTGCTTTCTCTAATTCCTTTCCATTCTCCTTCATTTCTACCTGCTCTATCCTGGATATTGAGCTGTATACTCTTCACAATAGGGTTTTACCTTTCCTAAAAGTTCGCTTTTAGTACACCTCTTTATATATAAATATATATATATATAAATATAAATATTTATATATATATTTATATATATATATATATATATATATATATATATATATATATATATATATGTGTGTATGTGTGTGTGTGTATGTAATGTGTTTTAAGTAAGTTCTCAGAAACCAAGGGGCCTCTTTCTGGGGCTAACACATTATAGAAAATGTCGATTAAACACAGGTGTTTATATGTATCTAATATAGATACATATATACCCGAGTATTTAATCAAGATTTTCTTCTACCTCTAATATGCTGAGTTAGTAAAATAAGTGAAGAACATAGATTTTTCTTCTCCCCAATTAAGCAGTAAACTATGCGCACCTTTCTTTTGGGCTCCTGGTCATACCGGATGCCAGGACAAAACTCTATCTGGTTTAGTGGAGAATACATCTACGTGATGTTACTTGAGGTAACATCATTAGTAGAATGTGTACTATTTCATCGTATGAGCCAGTTCATTACCGTGTCAAGGGAACCTTGTTTAGGCTTCGAATACTATGTTATTTTGTAATATTTCGTCAGGGTTTACTTGTAGGGTTACGCACTCTCATGTAAGGTTCTCCTTACAAACCCTGCTATAGCGAGACTGTAGACAATCTAAGAGCGTGTATTGTCAGTCATATCAACTTTCTTTAGAACGGTGTCTACTAAATAAGTAAAACTCTTTCTCAGCTAGTGTCTAGTAGGTAATTTATAACTTTCTTTTGTCTAGTAGGAAATTGAAACTCTCTCTTGTCTAGTAGGAAATTGAAACTCTCTTTTGTCTAGTAGGAAATTGAAACTCTCTCTAGTCTAGTAGGAAATTGAAACTCTCTCTTGTCTAGTAGGAAATTGAAACTCTCTCTTGTCTAGTAGGAAATTGAAACTCTCTCTTGTCTAGTAGGAAATTGAAACTCTCTTTTGTCTAGTAGGAAATTGAAACTCTCTCTTGTCTAGTAGGAAATTTAAACTCTCTCTTGTCTAGTAGGAAATGGAAACTCTCTTTTGTCTAGTAGGAAATTGACACTCTCTCTTGTCTAGTAGGAAATTGACACTCTCTCTTTTGTCTAGGCGCTAATAAAAACTATTTCTTGTCTTGTAAGAAATTAAAACTGTATCTTGTCTAGTAGGTAATCAAAACTCTTCTTTGTTTTGTAGGTTATTAAAACTCTCTCTTGTCTAGACGGTAATTACAACTCTCTCTTGTCTTGTAAGAAATTAAAACTATATATTGTCAAGTGGGTAATTAAACCTCCACCTTGTCTAGTAGGTAATTCAACTTTTCTCTTGTCTTGTAAAAAATGTATACTCTATTTTTTCAAGGATATAAATTCGTACTCCCTCTTGCTCTGTAGGTAATTCAAACTGTCGCTATTCTAGTACGGAATTTACACTGTCGGTTGTCTAATAAGTTATTCAACATCTATCTTTTTTCTCGTAGGTAATCTAAACTCCCTATTACCTAGAAGGTAATTAAAACCCCTCTCTTAAACTGGTCAGTAAAACTCTCTCTTATCTAGTAGATAAATAAATTGACCTCCTGTAATTAGAACTCTCTTTCTCCAATTCACCAGTTTTCTATATTATATTATATATTTCGTGTGGTCTGTTTATCTTACTGCATTCCAGGACAAGAATTCATATAGTCTGGTGGAGTATCCAGCCAGGTGCTTTTACTTGAGATAACATCACTAGGAGATGGTGCACCATTCTTCATATGAGACAGTGTATAGCCGTGTCGACGGGATCTTATTTGCGCTTCGAATACTATGTTATTTTGTAATATGTGGTCAGGGTTTACTTGTAGGGTAAGTATCCTCATGTCAGGTTGTCCTGACAAACTCTTGTACAGAGAAACGAGAACATTCGAGGATGGTGTCGAGATAATAATTTAAACTTCTTTGCAGGTAATTCAAACTTCCGTACATATAGGTGTATATGTGGGTATTTACATATGTGTTTACGCCTACAAAATGCATTTATTTTTGTCTGTGTCATATTCAAAGGACTACGTGCAACCCTTATTCTTGATTTGTTTACTATTCTTGTCTTTTTTTATTATTGACTTAATAAACGGATGTATCTTTCTAAACCACGGTGACAGAAAGAAAGTGAAATGGACTAACCATTAGATAAAGTGAGAAGAAAAGAGAAATACATGCTTAATATAGCAGCCTTTCGTCGACTCTGGCCATGGTATAAACGCCGCGGTCAACAGATAAAAATACATTGATATGGAGAGCAGGTTAATGACAAACACAATATGGTTTACACACCCCGATCAGCTCAAGGTTGTTGGGGTATTCTTTCTACTTACACAGAGACGACCACTGCATATTACTAACTATTGATTCCAAGATTTTCAGGTGATTGATAGACTGGTGCTGTGCTGTCAAGAGACATCCCTCTACTAAAAATTTCGGTAAGACTTGTCCTCTAATAATTGCCTACCTATGATAGTGGTATGGTGATTAATATTGTATGTGATTGACCTCATATAAGCAATTATAATTACGAATATTACGTGGTTACATACATCGTATTCAATATATATAATAGTATGTTCAACATTACGACTAATGAGTAAAATTACAATGGAGGTTCTTAAACCATAACGTAATCCCGATGTAAATGGCTAGTCTATCATACTAATTGTTAGATATAATACACCCATAGAATCATCAGTAAAACAAACGCTCACTAATTCAGATTTCCTAATATAATAGATCACCTTATTGTTTATAACTTTGTCTGTTTTTGTTTACTTAAATTAAGGATTTAGAGATGCTCTTACACACCATATATATATATATATATATATATATATATATATATATATATATATATATATATATATATATATATAACGATACAAAAGTTAGTATCTCAAGAAAAACAAACCCATGCTTAAAGACGTCAATTATAGTACGACATAAGGCATATAACACCCAACCGTTAAGCTATATTCCATCATTTAATATTCGATGAAATGTCATAATTTGCATTACATATTAGTAACAAAAATATTTATCTAAATATAAAAGTGTAAAAAATGAATGAAAGACAATTACAATTAGAAACTAATATGTTATGTTAAAGACCAACACACAGATGGGTTTCTTTATCTAACGGACATAATTACTACGTTGATAATGATAGTCTTCTTTATTACTTTAATAAGACATTAAGTGATAGATTATATTTGATGTATAACTGTAAACAAAATTAAATGTGATTATCTTTTAAAAATTAACAATATTCACTTACACAGATCTGCATATATATATATATATATATATATATATATATATATATATATATATACGTATATACACTTTATCTTCATACAATCAACCGCATGTAAACACATACTTAAATTTGCCCCAATTGTGACATTAATCAATAAAAAGACTAATATAGAAAAACTAGACTTTGACTATAAATAATGTTACTTGAAAGCCTAAAATAACATATTCCTGTATCATGCTATGTAAAACCTAATTTAGATGGGTGGTGACGTTTTCAAGTGGATATCCTTAGTAATGACAGCTTCGTTATTCGGAAAATCGAAATTTGCAACCGACCCATGCTTCATCTAGCTATCCCTCATGGGGAATGTGTGTCTAACGGTTTAAAACGGAAAACTACACCTTTACTTATAGTCATTATATTCGTGTACTTCTATTAATAATATTCATTCAATATGGGTATGTCCCAGAAAAATACATTATATTATAATTCCTATAATTGCTACTATTTCTCTGGTTACTATACTATTACACACTAATGAACCATCTGCCAAATTTAAATTGCTATTCACTTCATATAGTAATAGAATGTAATACATTTAAATAATTGATTCAATTAATCTATTAATAATTTACCCAACACAACCAAAGCCAAACTAAAATTGAAATGTCTAAAGTTAACCATCTAAAAGGGTCTGAGAAATGAAACTTATATATCTACTTATACATATGTAATAACAAGGAGAATACAATCATATACTCAGGCCATACATATCTGTTAATGCATTCACATATATTACGTACATGTACAAATCACTATAAGTGAAATCTTACAACATATATACCTATACATACCTATTCACATATGTATACATATTGTTTTCAAAAAGTGATCTACTAATATAAATTAAATACTTAACTATTAACCTGATGCGTGTGTCAATCGTTGGAATCCCATAGGCTCCCTATTTTTAATTGCAATCATAAGTCAGGCCTAAAATAGGAGAGTTTTTATTTGGATTAGAGTAAACAATTTTGCAAAATGTCTTGTTTCTCATTAGTTAATTTATCTTAGGACATTATGATATAAATATTTAAAGTTACATAAATTACATTGTTAATCCTACCATAGGTGTTTTAAAACTATTTTACATATAATTAGTTGTTAATTTATCGTAATTATCTATCGTAGTAAGCTAATGGTGTAGGCTTTTAATTTGAGTTCAAATTAGTTTTTACTCTTATAGATTATGTACAGTTTCTATACATATATTGGAAACTGCATCGAGTGGATCAAATGTATGGCCTAGATCTATTACTGTCTACAATGTTACATTTCTACACAATATTAGAAATTAAAGGGCATTCATCTACATTTCCGCGATACACCGGTGTTCATCTGCAGAGTTTAGATGATTATCAATTCAACTTTTTTAGGAGACTAGGAGTGCTTGCGTTTTTTGTTCGAAAATTACATGGTGATCTTCTGATGCGCTGCAGTTAGAAAACATCCTGGTAATTGTAAGTATTTTCCTGCTTTGTCGTTCCTCTGCAAGGAAAATGGTAAGAGTTACATTGAATTTATTTTTAGAATATCAGCAAGTTAAGATATGGATAATGCCATGCACACATATATAATATTTTAGCATGGCATAATATATTGTATCTGGATTTTCAGTATATACATGCTCAATAAACTCTATCTTCTCTGCGTAGCTTAATTGCCATGATATATTTTCCACACGTTAGTATGTGCATAAAGAAACATGGATAACCAGTTCCTTGTATCATAGTAAATTGATATGGTATAATTTAAATAATCAAATATATATCTCGCCCAATGAAAATTTATTTGAACATTTTTCTTATAAATTCCACACTCGATTAAATGTAATAATTTTGGCCAGTCCCATATACATACAGTAAAACACATATCTGCTTCTATATACAAAAAAAAATGCCGGACTAAGTGTAATTAACAACACAGTAAGTCACTAATTTCTGCATGCTATTTTTTTTGAATTTTCAGATACACGCACTTCGAAGTACAACTATCAAAGTTGCCGGTCTCTCTGTACAAAGATTCGTCAGGATAAGCTGACATTAGGATACTTCCCCTAACAAATAAAGCCTAAACAAATATTCAAAATAACATAGTATTCGAAACATTAATAATATCCATTCAATACGGCTATACAATGCATCATACGAGAAATGGTGAATCATCTACTAGTAATGTAAACTCAAGTAATACCACTTAGCTTGATACTCCACCAGACTAGATTATTTATTGTCTTGAGATCCGTTATAACCGATAGACCACAAAGAAATACACACTATACCATAGTAAACTGGTCAATTGGGGTGACGGACAATTTATGTTTAAACTTTCTTGACTTAACCTTTGACAGGTAATTGAGAGCTTTAATGGAATTTTGAGATAATATTCGGGCATCTATGTATCTCATACAGATATCAAGTGGCAGCCCCAAGAATGTCTTAGAGCGTCGCTTGAAGTAACATGATAAACGAAACAACAAAACGGGATGTTGTAATTACCTACTAGACACAATACTCGAGTGTATTCCGTTTCTCTGTACAAGGGTTTGTCAGGACAATCTGCCATGAAGGTAGTTCACCTTACAAGTAAACCCTGACCAAATATTCAAAATAACATAGTATTTGACGTATAAATAATATCACCTCGACAACTGTATACACTGAGTCATACAATGAATTGTACACATTCTCTTAGTTAGGTTAACTGAAGTAACCACACTTAGTTTGATACTCTACCAGACTATATGAATTATTGTCCTAGAATCCGGTAAGACAAAGAGACTACAAGAAAGATATACTATAACATATTACACTGGTAAATAAGAAAGCGGAACATTAATGCACTTTACCACTAAATTAACATTTTACAGGTAAATCGGGAACTTTAATGGAATATTCGAATGTATGTGTGTATCATATAAATATCAAGATTAAGCCCCAGGAAGAGAGTCCCTTGATTTCTGAGAACTTTTACTGAAGTAAAACAAACAATTCTTAAGAGAGAATGTGAATACTTACCTATAGTTGCTAGGCTCACTCAGTACATTTTTCTAAGACCACCATGCTTTAGAACACCCCCCCCTACAAGTAAAATATAGTAAAGCCTGACCAAATATTCAAAATAACATGGTATTCGAAGCCCAAATAAGATCTGGTTGGCATCGATACACACAAGCGTAAACGAGGAAATGCACACCTGCTCCTTCCTCAAGTAACAGCACTTGCCTGGATACTCCACCAGACAAGATGAATCTTTGTCCTGGAATCCGGTAAGACCAAGAGACTACGAAAAAGACGCATTATGATATAGTTGACTGGCCAAGTTAGGAGAGGAAATTAATGTTCTTTGTATTTGTACTAGCCCGCCGTTTGAGAGGTAAAAGCGCACTTCGATTGAGCGTTCGGATATCTATGTATCCCATATAAAGATCAAGTGTTTGCCCTATGAAGAGGATCTGGGATTTTTTAGACTTTACACTGAAGTAAAATAAAAAACAACAACAAAAACAATCAACAAGTTCAACCGGAAAAAATAATACAAATACAAAACGAAACCCTAATCAGAACAGTTAGTTTAACATGTTCAAGTAATAAATGTGTTTAAAAAGACAATATGGTAGTTAGAAATCAATGATTATTATCTACATTTTCAATCATTTTTAGTTTAAAAAAGCATATTGTGAGTTTTTTTCACGTAGAAATCTATTTGACATGCATTGATCGAGTTCTTTATTCCTAGGAGTTTTCACATAAATGGTTTACAAGTGATCGTTCATTAGGAAATACGGGTGGTGTTCTTCTTTATTTGATTACTATTGCAGCTAACATAGTTGTCTAGAATGATTCGTTTACCACTTTTTGGCATTACCAGCATTCACAATTACATCGATTGCGGTGGAGCTTTATGATGTAGGTAGATACAAAGGTACACCCATTTTTTTATTTATTTAATTGATCATCTTTCTCCTACACGTACATTATACGTAGACTTATCAAGTGAATGAGGTGTATCTGTCTTTCATTCTGTCTGTCTGTGGATCTTGGTGTAAACAAATATATATATATATATATATATATATATATATATATATATATATATATATATATATATATTAATTACAGTTGTATGGGGGCATGAATGCTTTGCGTTTTTTTATTGAATGTTTATTACAATAATGTAGTTCATCTTACGTTGGCAGCGAGCACACATACATAATAAGTTCTATATTTCAATGTTCGAAATTATAAATAAAAGTAATTTAAAAATATGAATAGAAAAGTGTATTATTTGGAGTCGAAGAACCCACTGAAAATTATCCATACTCGAGCAACGCATTTGTCGCCTAATAGCAATATATTGTGTTCAATAACGTACAAGACCGTCAGCAAATGTTATTACCTTTAAAAAATTAACAGTAATAGAAGAACTATGTCAAAGCAGAGTTTGGTAAAATAGCAGACAGTGTAAATAGAAGCGAATAAACATAATTTATAAATTGTTCTATTATTGTTAGTGTTCAATTTATATTTAATTCATTATAAAGTGAATCCATAACATGTGTTTTGTATTACAGAATATTTGTAACTCTATTGTTGTTACCTTTTATGTAACAAGAATTTCTGACCACCATGTACAAAATAATCTCATTTGGTTTTTATCCATCAAACCGAACAAAAACAAATTGTGTGACAGCTCTTTGTATTGTCATTAAATCAAATTAGAAAAAAACTACCTAGACTAAAAAAGTATGTTGGCAGAGACCGTCTTTAGTTACTCGTCCTTTATTTCAGAATTAGATATAAGATGGTTATCTTGAGTCATGGGTAAGTAATTATATGTAACAGCTGGCGATAGTTCGCGCGTCAATCTGACCTTACCGGTGCGTGTCTGGTTGGGTTGTTTATTATAAGTTGCGATGTTTGTAAATCCGTGACTAGAAACTAATATTCTAGAGATGTGTGTTTAATTACCTTACGCGTACCTTGATGGCATAAGCGGCAGAAGTTTTATAAGGGGTGATTAATAATCAACTTTGTAAAAAGTAACGTCGATTTACCCCAATTTCATTTACTATTATAACTTTAGCACTAAAAGCTTTATATACTCATATGTCCCGTCAGCCACTTCGGCTAATTTTTTTGTGTGCGTTTTCGGGTAAAAATGCGTCATTTTGTATTCGTTATAATTCGGTGACATTTTATTGGCTAGTTGGCATGTCCCAACTAAGTTTTTACATGAGAGGCCGAATCTATTTTCACTATCATCATAATATCCCTGTGATATCACAGCATCACCGAGACGTATTGTTCATACATTTTGCCATTCACACCGTTTGTGTTTCAGTATTCACGCTATTTTTATGTGTAACTTCCTATAAATTTTCAAAATAATGATGACGCCCTTCTATTTTCTAGTGTCCAGTTTTATGGAATATAAGAATTACAGTTGCCTAATACTAACATAATCACTTCAGTATTAATATTGATATATCTTCACTTTTTTTCAATTACGTATATTTCGCATCTCTAACAGCATGATATTTATGTAACAACAAAATACTAATATTATTGGAAAACTCTGGCGAGATTATGCTAATTAAGTTTGTTTCTTTAGGAATTTCATCTGAGAAAAGCGGATGACGCTTCAGATTCTTTTTCCGAACGGCTAACAGTCTTCTCTTTAAATAACCAAAAATGTCCGCTAAGAATGTTTCATTTTGTTATTTTTAAAAAGTTTCTTTACTTCCGCTACACACATATTAACCAGACATCTGTTTTGTTAAGGTGTTCCATGATTTTGTTTCTAGATATATACACTAGCTTCATCATAACGAACTTTTCCGTGTGTTCTTTTTCCTTTAACACATTATAGAATAACTCCCGTATTTCAATGTAAGTTCCCGAAATTATTTTCCCGGGATCTTCTTTAGGGATTAATAACACGAATCGATATTAAAAAGACGCGTTAACTTTCGTGTTTAAAACATCGACCTGCCAGACCAATGAGGAGTTCATTTCAAAATAAAACGGGACATATAGAAGAATGTAATTTTCATACAAAACTGACAGACTAACAGATATCCATGACTTTTAAACCGCGAACCAAGATTATCCAAGCATCCATTAAATGAGCAAATTATTCCGGCCGTCTTTATGTATCGGAAGCTCTCTTCAAAAATGTCTGAAAATCATTTCACCCACAGTCTCCGGTCTACATGTATACCCTTTTCTTTGTAGGGTCCTCCATAAGCAATCTCTTGTCATACGGGATGGAAACATTGTAACAGTGTGACCAATCCATCTCCAACCTTTTTGTAGGAGTTATTCCTATAATCGGAGCCACGCTATTGCTGGCCACATTTCTCTTATTGTTCTGGTAACGTGCCTGTACATTCTGAGTATTTTTGTAAACAGGTTTACACAAATATATCAATTTTACTGGGAGGCAATCGTTATACATTTACTTAGTCAATAGTCCCGAATAGATTTCACCATTCCATATGAAAATTAGAAGACGGATTTAACGTGTAGGAAAATATTTAAACTGCGCGTTTTACGATGAAACTGCTATTTTTAATAACAGTCTAGCTGTCTAACTTTTGGATTATGTATGACAAAACGATTGATTACTAACTTCTAGATAACAATCAATGGTAAAATGTACACGTTGCGTTATGGAAAAACTTCTCCAAACGGAAGCTGGACCAACACGTGTTTGCTTTATTTTCTATATTTAAGCTTACAAATTATAGTAAGTACACAATACGATCACTACAGTGTATTAGGGATTCATTAGAGGAAAAGTGCCTATCAGTCCTGGTAGTGTGCATACATAGAGTTAAAGACGATACATTTATCGTGATCTATATCTATAAATGTCAATCTCCAAAAGAAACCCATCCAACCGCCTACTCCCTTGAGGTTCGTTTTCACAAATATCCGACGGCTGAGAATCAACATCGAATAAGTAGAATTCCCTCATCGTCGTAAACTTTCCACATCTCCTAGCAGTAAGTGAAGCTAATGTAAACTATTAATCCTCCTATAATTATTTTGTTATACAAGAGTACATCACACTTTGCCGTAAAGACTCTGACAAGAATATGCCCGGACTAAAATGTTATTCTCGTAACACTCTCTTCTTGACTAGTATCTTAAAATCAGCCGCACTTGCTTTAAACTAACCTTATACAACAGGGGAAACCACTTATATTTCTCTCTTACCGTTCACAACCACGTCTCATACAGTATAGACACAGCTCTCTTCTATAATTCGAGTGTCCAAATCAAAGCATTGGGAAATGTATTTTCCACCACATATATTCTCTACACAAACCCAGCTGATAATAGCACGCGGCGCTTCTCAATTACACATATCCTATAGACCGTCAATTTCCCGATCCGCCTACCAGATTTTGAGGACCAGTAACCTTAACTCATCGACCTATCCTTGACAACACTAACAGCATCTTGTGTGGCAAATGCCGCCAGCTCATCCAGAATGCTGTTAATCCTCCCATAAATGTGGTATGAGTATAATAACCACAGCTAAGAGTGGGTGTACTTAGATGAGCATAAAATGCATCGAGGGGCAGAAATTAGGAACTTGCGATTTCTGGACAATGTATAATAGTGTGGTAAACAGTAAGCAACCTAAACTTTCCCAACAATTATTTCAGGATGATGTCGCTTGTATGGAAAGTGATACTCATACACGATTTGTATCTACGAAGCTAAAGTCGGTTTGCTTATTTTGTTGATTAAACAATGTCTCCCCGATGTGTGCCAGCTGCGATTATACAGTGAAATTGGTAATTAAATAAACAAAGGAATATATTGTGAAAGCCAATATCTAGATTAACACTTAATAGTTTTAATCAGAATTTCAATTTCCACATGTTAATGTATCTACGTCAGTGAAGACTTAATAAGGAGGAATATGTGGCATTGCTATGGGTATTCCTCCGATTTGTGTGCTATATTTACTATTGATATATAACATCAAATAATATTCCCCAAATTCCATGATTTTCGAATATTTTAGGCAATTTGTGTGTGAATAATATTGGCAGAACTTACATTTAAACATACAAATATTTCGTATCGTAATGAAATCAGATCCATAGCAACGTTCCCTGAATATCAATTTCTTTTATAACTCCTTAAGATTAAACTTTAAATTTTAGATATTTCCCAGAATCAACATTATGTACTGACATTTGATCAGAATCTGAATTATAATTCTACACATAATGTATGATATCATATATCTAGGTATATAAGTGGTGTAACACTTTTTTGTTGGGGGAATTAGAGAGAAGAAAAATAGCGACAGAAAATGAACGGCCAAGATAAAGATTGAACACCGTATGTCAATTAATTTTATTACATATAAAGGTTATATATGTATATATAATTTTATTATAATTTAGGTTCTGCGTATGTGTGTCTGCAACGACAAGTACGTCATTACGTACGTCATACTTTCTTATGTTTTTATTATCGGATGTTTCAGATGATTTTAATTTGAAATTTAAAAAAATCTGAGTTTGTATTATTTATAATCTGGACCCAATCTGCATTCTTGTGTAATCAACTAGCTGTCCCGACAAGTATTTCCCGGGAGTATTTATTACAACTTTATTTTTTGTTATGCAAATACTCTTGACAAACTATTCATTCCATTTACTGGGAAAAATCATATTAGACTGATTCTAACACAACATCTATTACTACTGTAATTATTCAGACCCCTTGCGTTGCCCCGGAGTAGTTACTTGTTCTATTAACTTTTCAAATAATCTTTTTTTTATTGCCTTCTATTTTCTAGTAAAAATTAAGATGGGTGTGATGCCAATACGGTATCGATAGGAGAGTAGACAGTAGACCTTGAGTTTACTTTCGGCAGCATTGTTACTCTCGTTTCCCTTATTTTTGTTTTTGTCTTCGCATTCTATGAGCGATGTTTCTGACAAAGGGGGAAGACTTTCTGTTTTCTTGGTCAGAATCGATCTATAACACTTATCGACGTCTAGTTTTCTAAATTTGACGTAGTATTTATCTAGCTCCTTACATTAAGTTGCTTAATGCCTTGTCTAGATCGATTCCCATAAAAAAAACACTAACTGTTAATTTAACTTAGAAAAATGTATTTCTCGTTTCCAAAAAGTGTAATCCAAAATATAAAAAATAATAAAATGTTTCAAAAATGTTCATATAACTTTCACATGAAATACCGTTATTATGTTAATTCCTTTCTGCTCCACCTAGGCGTGTTTCTATAGAGGTTACATTTGTTTTTTTAATTATTTTTAATTTAAATACGCTTCTTAAGAGTTCCATTCATGTACACATGAATGTTCAAGTGAGATTGATATAAAGATGACACCGTTTTCTGTTCTAACAAATATCCACGTAATGAAAGTATAGATGGAAAGTATATAAGTTCGTTATATTACTTCCACGTACAAAAGAGTACGTTTTAAATGTAAAAGAAAAAGGACAATGTGCGCTAACTTCTCTATTTCCATCACTATCACACCACTATCTTGTTATCTATCTATATCTCGATATACTCATCTTTATTCCCCCTTCTTGACTCTAAACAACTTCCTCTACGTCGCCCATCATATTTCTCTTTCTGTCTATATATTTATCAGTTACCACAGAAGAGCGAGGGAGAAAGATTAACATTAAAGGTTATTTTCAGATAGAAAGTAAGTAAGAAAGAACGACAGTACAAGAACGAGATAGATAGAGAGAGAAAGAGGGAGAGAGAGAGAGAGGGAGAGAGAGAAAGATAGTGAGGGAGATAGTGTAAATAGTGAAGTAAGAATAGTCTATGTTTGATCGCGACCTAGTAAATAAAGACGGAGGAGAAAGAAAATTAAAATCCTAGAATTAAAAGCCAAAGGAAAACAAATGAACAAGTGTCTACTATAAAAGTGTACGTAGAATAAACGGGAAATACTTCGTTGAAATGGTGTGTATTTCGATATAAACGGTTACATTATAAATGAATGTATATTATTAATTAATAATTATTATTATTAATAAAGTATTAATAAAGATAATCCATAGGTTATAGTAAAAGATGTAAAGGATTGAAGAATGCCAGTAATTTATGGGTCATTAGTTTGCCTTGCACTTAGTGTTCAACATTTAATTTTATTTGTGTATGGCATGCCAACCGGTGTCGGATCATTTTATGCCGGCACTGGGTTATATCAGTTTGATTTGTACCGATAGTGTCTCTTTAAGCAATGGCTTTGGGCTTGACAAAAATGGTGACTAAGTAGCGTTTCAACACTCTCTAAAGCTGCTAAACTGGATGCAGTTTTGTGTAATATCGAAGACGGTTAGAAGTGAGCGTATGTAGTTCATAGGCTTTGGAAATTAGGTAGGACAATCAATTGAAGTGGGATAGATGTAATCATTATCTATACTGGTGTTCGAGGCACTGGAGTTCTTGCGGCACCTTTTGTTAAACCCATAGGTCGAACGCTGATATGTACTAAGTCTCGGTGTAAGAGTTGACTTGGGAGTACAATGAACTTAACATTCCCGAAAGCTGCCAAATTTGGGACTAACCACCGGAGGCACTATAATGGTATTCAATTAACGTGAATAGTATTTCTTAGATTTAATTAAGTTAAAGGTGGTTTTGTATCTACACCAAATAAATTAATAAAGAACTAATTAACATCAGATTATTACGAATTAATTAACTTCCCTATAAAATAATACTTGAGTAATATATCAATTACAATTAGAATCAAATATACATATATATATATATATATATATATATATATATATATATATATGTAATAAAAATGGACGCCGAATATAACGTAAGGATAAGCTTTATTTAACCATGTGTTGCTTACTGAGAAAATAGTGTTTTAACATTCACTCTTAATATACACGAATGTAGAACATTCCATTATTAATTAAAGGGGTGAGACGGGCATCAATTATCTTTGTTACTACAATATATATATATATATATATATATATATATATATATATATATACATATATATATATATATATATATATATTGTAATATATAGTGGTAAGTAGAAACACTACTAATCTACAACAGGAATTTGTTGATGGCTTTTAAAAGTCATACTAGACATAACGGATGTTAGTGCTCAGACATAATCAGTACAATGTGACAGTCTTCTGGAGGTTTAAGGTTCAATCCACAGTGTGGGCGATGCTAAAAATATAATTACCAATTACTTAAGACTACTGTCGGAAATAGACATAGATAACCCACGTGGGGCGAATAAACGGTTCCGTTCGAAATTCCGTACGGATTCCTGCTTTCGACATAAAGATTCTCGAGTTCGACAAGATCATCTGAAGAAACATCAGTCGTAACGTAGTGTAAATAACATCTAAGCTGGTAACAGTAGTCCGAATAATCAAAATAATACATTAGATGTACTGTTTAATTATTTTCTATGCCCATTGATTCATTTTACATGAACACTTTTTAATAAAAGTATTTATTCACGAAGACAATAACATTCTACGATTAGTGGAATTCTAGGACATATCGAAAAATGAACAAAACCATTCAATCGTCGCTGGTATTTTATTTAAGTCATAATTATATATATATATATATATATATATATATATATATATATATATATATATATATGTTTAGGATAAAAAAAGGGAATTTTTTGTTTACGTAATTAATATTTACTTTTCGAAAGTTAGTGAATATATGATATAAATATGAATCGATAACAAAATTAGATGGTGGTTGCTTTGTTTTAAACTTAGGACGTTTTCATTGATTTGTTAAAATGACTAAAATGTAAAAAATATGGTTGGTTGGTTGCGTAGCTTTTTAAGAAGATGTATTGCAAGTTTGATTTTCATTAAAATTATTTCAATTGGCATAGTGTCTAATTAATTTTATTATATTTGTCGATATTTTTACTGATCGATTTAACTTATATTATACTTAGGCTTTGAATGAAATTTCCCAAACGTATACGAACAGTTGTCTGCTAGGAGAGTACACGTTTCACGTTAAAAGCTTAGAATTCAATTTAATTACATAATTTCCTAAACAATTTTTAAGAATCGAGAATAATTTAATCCAGTACAGTCTTTATAATCTAAACAACTTCAACAAGCATGTAGCATGTTTTCTATGTATTCTTCTAAAACTATATTGTCAAATAAACAACACTCTTATTTTAAATAGTATTCTTAAAATTGAATATAATAATAATAATGTCGTGTTGCAATTAAATTATAAATTGAAATAAATTGTTATTAAATTATACCTCTTTTTCTAAAGATAATCTTGTGTTAATATTAATGAAAGAAATTATAGTACATGCTAAGCTTCCAAAACGTTTAGTATTTTAATACATGAATATTTGCGTATTTAACGAGTAAACTATATATCTATTCGACAGATTTAATAAGTCTAAATACTGTTAAATGTGTTAGTTTTGCAGAATAATCGTGTTCAACCAGAAATAAAGGCTTTGTTGTAATACCCGTTCCTTCGAGGGACCCGGTAGCATCTAACAAAACAAAACGATAGAGACAAGGACGTGCTCGAGAAACTGTTTCTTTATTCTTTACCATCAGCTGGTGTAAGTTGGGTATACACACATATATAATTAAATATTACTTTGTTAGCAAACGTCCTTTGGCATTATTGTTATTTCCCTTGTCTTACGAAGAAACCTATCTCTTTACCTTGACGGCGGTTGATTTTCGACTCTACCCAACGTAGGTTATTTTCACGAAAACCAGACGGAGTGATTTACCTTGCAACCTAGAGAGAAACACGACAATACGTTCTGTAGTAGTCTGCTCCCTTAATTTAGGAAAGGATTGTGATCCCCACACCAGTTGTGTACGGCAGTTACGCCGTGGTGCTCTTCGGGGCTGACCCAGGACAAGTTTTTTCTATATCCCTTCAACTCGATCTCTGCTACGTAGAGCTCCTTCTTCCTTCGTTTAAAACCGCCGTTTTAATTTCTGACTTTCCACTCAGGGGGCCTTCTTCTTCTGGCCTGGTGCACCTGCCCCTTTTAAAGGTGACCGAATCGTTTGTTTACGACGTCATACTCTGAAATGATTTAGTCCACCTCACACACCTGGGCTCGTTCAAATGTCACCGATTCATTTCTGTTGCTCTTTTAGCTTAATTGACAATCTATGTAGTCTTCAGTTTTTCTTCATTATTGTAGGGGCATGCCCTTTACGTCCCCGTTACGTCTTATGCGTTATTACTCAACATGTTTGCAGCATTATTTTACAGACTCAATGGACTGATATGAAATGAAAGACTGTAAGGCATCAGGGCGGAGTGAGTAAAGGAATTCAATTCAATTATTAAATAGTTTGTTTTTTAGATTCATGTTGTTTTATTCTATTTCAATAAATAATATAGTACTAAAACTAACTTTTTTATAAACATAACAATACTGCATAGAATTGGTATAGGAGATAATTACACGAACACATACACAGATATTTGATAAGCGATATCACATTGTATCTTAATATAGAGAAACTAATGATAACGATAATGAAAATAATAAAAACTGTATAGGTTTTTCTTTATATAAAAAAAAAAAATAATAATAATAATAATAATAATAATAATAGTAATAATAATAATAATAATAATAATAATAATAATAATAATAATAATAATAATGTAGAGGGTCGAGGAGGATGAACAGACCGAGGAGGGACAGCACAAACCAGACCTTCACTGCAAAAGTGCAGAGAATGGTGTGACCTTGGGGAGGCTTATTGCCACCCAAATCCCAGAGAAGACCAATTCTCCTTACCAGCGAGAAATTTATGTTAAGAGGCTATTGCGATACCGCATCGTTATCGAAAAGAGGTGAAGAATACTGGAAATCTGGGAAGGTTTGCTGTCACTCAGACTCCAGGAAATACTACTGGCTGTTGTCAGTGAGCAATCACTGACGATGATCTGTGTGAGAACTCCTAGTGAGTACAAATAATAATAATAATAATAATAATAATAATAATAATAATAATAATAATAATAATAATTAACTACGAACTAGCAAATTGTTTCATGTCTATTAATTTCGTTAGCTTGGAAAACCTCGAAAGGACCTGTTTTACATTCATACCATCCTGCAATGTATACGGCCTTGTTTATAGCAATTATTCCTTTTCGGTGTTCTTACACATACACGCA
>OY744526.1:103067051-103184551 GCA_963556195.1 Sepiola atlantica | reverse complement strand
TCGATACAGAACACGTGATGAAGGCCGGAGGGTAGAACGGTCGACACGGTGTTAGCATGACAGCCAAGATAATTGAGGCCAGTTTGAACACTGTAATCAATCATATATATATATATATGGTACGTCAATGAAAATAAATAAGACCTGCAAATGGAAGCAAATCGATATCTTCAGTTGTTCAAAACAAGGAGCAGTTTAGTTAATAAAAACATTTATTTTTCTTCTCTTTCATTCCTTAAACCAGGCTTTTCAAAGATTAAAATCTTATCATCAGAGGAAAAATTATGATTGATAAGTTGACAGGATAGGACTGTCAAAGTTCCAAATTTGAAAGAGTTTTTTTTTTTAATTTTAAAGTTCAAACGGGCATGGGAATCACCAATGAGCTTTCCTTATTTCACAATAGGTCCAACTCTCTAAAAGTTTACCTTTTAGTTATAATTCACACACATATATATATATATATATATATATATATATATATATATATATATACTATTTTGATTTAATTTAAAACCAGGTGTAATGTAAAGAAGGACACATTTCCATTGTTTCACAAACTAATGGTGTTATTATCAGCATACAATTTGTTCGGCTTCCCACAACGATATTTGTAAAATGCTCGTATATCCTATGCATTTATTTCCTAGTATGGCTATCCTCACTACTTATATATAAAACAAAGAATGACAAAGAAAATTAAAGCAACCAAAGCCTGAATTACAACCTATTATCTCCTATGCGTCCGTTGTCGAAATCGACACACGTTGTGTGCGTTTCGCTATGACTTATTCAATCGTTGGATATTCACTCAAAACCCGTGAATTAAGAGATATCTTTTTACTGACCTTCGCTTGCTGTTTCTGACTTAATTATTACTATTTCATCCGTGTTTTAGTCATTGATTTTACAAAATGGTATATGCTTTTCTTACATTTATCAACTAGTCAGCAGGGTAAAATATAAACAATGAGTTTAGTAATATTACCTGTGCAACCGATAACATCAACAAAAAATCAGCTTAATACATGATATACATAATACTATCGAAAATACGTCTCTGATATTAAAGACATACACATAGGTAAACAGATTATCATATTAGTAACGAAATAAACATCCTCTTAATTTGTAGAATGTCGACTTACCCTAATCTGAGAGGGTCCATTTAAAAATGTATGCAAGGATGATCAGGCCACGCACATTTGAAAGCGCATCTTATTTTCGCAAGTGTTATGCCTCTATGCGTTCTATACTTGTTAATATTAAACATCTAAAACATATTTTAGCTTTTTGAGGACAACTGCTTTCTCCATCATTACATTTTTTAAGTATCACCTTTCAAAACAGACGAATAAATATGTTATTGTGTGTTATACTTAAAATTCATAACGACGTCCTAGATATTTGAAAGAACATCTGTTTACCGGTAATGATATGTATAACCTTTCAATATCGAAAAAGGCAACACGTTATCTAGAAAAATCTCTGAATATTCAGAAAATATCACAATTTTGGAGTGTCCCTACGACCTACGCGCGAGGATTTTATGTATACCCTTTCTAAACAAACAACACGGGATTTCTGTGAAGTTAGAGGAATATTTGAGGACGATACGAGAAAAAGTATCACCCTGCAGAAACCATATTCTCATACAATCATTAGTATATCAAAATTAGGATTTTATTTTTATTTACCAAGATCCTAATAAGCTTTACAAACTATAATATTGTACGTTTATCCAGCTGTCATAAATAGGAGTAAATACTAAAAAAAAACACTAATCAGCATGCACATTAACAGATACGGACAGATTCAATGGCGAATCCGTGTACTTATACTTCGTACATTTAAGCGCTCTTCATTCTTATTCCGATTTCTACGAAACTTACTAATGGACTTCCGGACCTTTTTCTTAGCGTCATTTAGTTCCATTTATGTTTGACTATCTACGCGAATATTGTCAAACCTGTTACATCATAAATAGACTTAACTAAACAGCCTGTGTGCTGGAAAACTCGATATGATTTGAGCGATGCGTAACAATTTTAATCTCATTTACATATCCCGTAATCCCAGTAATAATATTTCCTTAGCATGTATAAGTAGTTGGGTCGATTTAGATCCAGAAAACACGTAGTTCTCTTCCTAAAAATGGTAAAGTAACATCCCAATTTAAAACTTAATAATAACATTTAAAAGTTATATTTCTGATTTTTTTTTCGATAAGGCTTGATATTCTTAATAATTTTGGTTATTCGGACTACATTTCTCATCTTGAGTGTTAGCACTACAACGTTTCAGCCGCTGTAACCTCCGGTCTTCTTCAGGTGTATATCTTGGAACACGGGAATATTTCTGTCGAACTCGGGTATTAGGACGGAATTTCGGACAGAACCCTTTTTTTAATCCACGGGGGTAGCATGTTCTTGTTCCGTCAGCCATGATTGGGAGAAGTTTTCAGTAATTCGCAATTCTTCGTATCGCCCGCACCGAGGATTGTACATGTAACCTTCAGATGACTCTCACTTAGAACTGAATTAAACTTAGTACTATATCCATTGCACCACGGGTATTGTCGGACAGTTCTAGTATGAATTTTGGGAGCATATATATATATATATATATATATATATATATATATATATATATATATATATATATATATATATAACTTACTTAATTTTTTATAATTAATGGTTCCCATATTGTATTAAATTATATACTTGGTGTCTGCTTAGTAAGTCATTATTGCGCAACATATGCGCTGCTTCCTTTATTCTCCACCGTTATTCTCTATTTATGATGTTTACTTCGTTTCATAAGGGTAAATTGTGTATACTTTTCCCTCTATACGTGCTCAGCCATGCCCGAAGACTGTCCTAGTAATGGCTTTCAGAACAAGAGCATGCTACTCCCGTAGATTAAATAAAGCGTTCCGTTCGAAATTCAGTAAAAATTCCCGAGTTCGAAAGAAAAATTCCCGAGTTCGAAGAGATACATCTGAAGAAGGCCGGATGATACAACAGCTGAAACGTGGTGATATCACTCAATATAAGAAATGTAGTCCGAATAACCAAAATTATTGAAGATCTCGAATAAAACTGTCAGTTTCACAAAACATAAAATATTAGTTTAATTTTTTCATAGAAAAATACATTTACATTCTAATAGTAATTTATTAAAAGTAAACAATAAAAAATATATTATTTATTTAGAGCAATACGTGATATATATTATTGCTGTAAGCTTAAACATATCGCTTTAATATATAATTATCATATTTTTCTTACCTATTACATATTCTTTGCCCATTAATTTCTTGTCAAGTCTTCCCTTGGAACCACCTATAACTGTTTAAATTCTGTCATCAGTAGTGACCAATATACAAAACGTGGGTGCATCCACATATAACCTGACTTGAAACAGCGACCCCCTTTTAATTAACCGTTGAAAACATAGTTATTATTTATAATTTAAACAAATATTTTTTATGTTTAGAATAATTAAGGATTACAGATGCAATTATCATCGGTAGGCAAAGAGCATAATGATCTGCTTACCCTCATGAACTATTATGAATTTGAACTCTTCTTATATAAGGACCCCTCTTGATGAAAGGTTCTATCTTAAACAGATACATTCAAACAATTGAATCACTATTGGCAAATTTACTGACCGAAGTCATTATTATGTGCTGTTTCTTCTATTTGATCTGTCGTCTGCCCAATGGTAAGTATATTTGACACCAATATCTTTGAAGATACAATGCTGGTTGATTATTTTATAAATTATGTTGCTGATCTGTTTCATAAAAGAAGATACTTAATTTAAAACTGAATTCGTCTTACATTTATCAAGGAGTTATGGATTAATAATTTCTGGAGTATTCTTGTACGTATATATATATATATATATATATATATGGAAATCGCTCCAGGAAAAGGATGTAGTTGATTGATGTAAGAAGCAAACAAGAACGAAATATTATCATTGAAAATACAGTAGGTTTCTATTGGCTTCAGTCTTGAACAAACCAAAGCTATAGCTAGAAAGAAAAAGTCAACAGGAAGAGAATTCCAAAATTAAAAGAATCTACTGGAATAGGAATGAATGAGGTATCAAAACAGCAACTATACTGATACCACTAGACTAACTTGGAACTTTGATAAATATACATATATATAGCCAATGAAAGAATGTCTTTATTGGAAATTACTAAACTATGTACTTTGTTAATTGTTAAAGTGGAAATCGCGGAAACATGCGTACATATAGCATACGTATTTGAATAGATATGTTTAGAACTATATTTTGATATTTGAATTTACATTGAATATATTTTGAATGTTTCCAATTTAACTATACAACTATTTTGATTCTACGAATTGCGACCTGACAAACGTCGTTTGATTCAACTGCATGGTAAAACCTGAGGTAAATCTCACTTCAACCCTTTCAGTGTAGGCTCTAGTCAGTATTTCATACAGTTCTAATCAAACCGAAACAGCACGTATTTGATGTCGACATAGTGTTGTCGTAATGGGTTGTAAAGGTATAGGTATCCATTGCACCGTAAACGTATAGTGAATACAAACAAATGAAAAAGGGGCTGTATAATTATTTACAAAAGAGACGGCAGCTTGTTTGATGAATTTATTATTTCATTTACTTTATTGTAATCGATAGCGTACACAATTGTCTTATTTTATGGCGGTTTCGCTGGCATTTTATAAACTAGCTTTATGAAATGAACGTTTTAATCGCATGTATTTCGTTCAGATGACAGTGCATATGAGGTTCTTTTTTACCTTAAACCACGGCGGGGTATTCGAGTGCAATGGTTTGCGAGAGGAATTATGTATGTGAAACCTTAAATGAAAAAAAAGAAACAATGTTTATTTCTAACTATCCTCAAGTGAAGGCGATTTTATGATTATGGCGGCAATGATTTAATAAGTAAATCTAGTTTTCTGTGTCTAATCGAGAAGGATTATACTCCTGCTCGCATCGAGTTTAGTGCTTTCAGCATAAACTTCATCTAAAAAACCCTCTTCCCCTCCCTTCCCAGCATAGGCCATAGCTGATTCAACTAACCCTATTACCCTTGATGCTTTTTTTTTATTCCTTCCCAATCCCCCTTCCTCATTTGGCTTCGTTTTGCTTGGAATTGTATAAATGTTTCCTTACTAACGCTTAATGTACACAGTTAAACTTCAATTCCTCCTTCGGCCCACGGAAGTGTTTTTAAATGGCCCGAATTCTCAATATTAATTCCGAATAAGTGCTCTCCACCTACGATTTTAACTCAACATCTCACTATTGTAGTTACTTCATTTTTTAACTCTTTTCCATGCTGCCTTCACGAAAATCCTCCTTTTCCATCTTTAAATATCCTTTCATTAGACACCTCATGAACGGACAATTACCAACTGGACTGTCTCCATATCTTTTTTACACGAACTTTTTTTCACTCTTCATTACTTAATATTTTTTCAAATGTTGAATGTTGGCTTTTCCACCGCCAATTTATCTATCTATGTAATTCCTCTGATGATAAGATGTTGATCTTTGAAAAGCATCTGCTTAAGGAAATAATAATAAACATGATGTCATTACTGAGTATACGTTGCATTGAACAATGGAAATCGAAATAAATTTGTCATTCGTACATGTTTATACCTCTTATTTCATCTATATTTATAATTGTTCTGTCTCGTATATTGAGCGTAAATTATTTCACTATAAGTGCTATGTACTAAAAGTACACTTTTAGTGTTATATTTGCTTATATATATATATATATACATACATATATTTATATATATATATATATATATATATATATATATAGAGAGAGAGAGAGAGAGAGAGAGAGATACAGATAGATGAAAGAAGAGGGATAAACATGTACGAATGACAGGTTTATTTCAACTTCTATTTGATTTACTGCATTCTTCAACTTTTTCAATGGTGCCTTCACGAAAACTCTTATTTTCTATTTTTAAATCTCCTTTTACTAGACACCTTATCAACGGACATTTACCAACTGGACAGACCCATATCTTTTTAGACACACATTCTCACTCTCCATTACTTAATATTTTTTTCAAATTTTGAATTTTGGCTGTTCCACTTCCAAATTATCGATCTATGTAATTCCTCTGATGATAAGATGTTAATCTTTGAAAAGCATTGGCTTAAGGAAAGAATAATGAACATTTTTTACCGAGTACACCTTGCATTGCACAATCGAAGTTAGAATAAATTTGTAATTCGTGAATGTTTATCCCTCTTCTTTCATCTATCTTTATAATTGCTCTATTACGTGTGTTGAGCTTAAAGCATTTCACTATAGGTTTTATCAACTAAAAGTATATTTTAGTGCCATATTCTATTCATTCTCTCTCTCTATATATATATACTTATTTATTATTTAATAATACTTATACATTTATTATTTTATATACATATACGTATTTATAATTTAAAATAATACTGATAATTATTTTGTATTACATCCTATCGTTAAAATATCCTCCATATTAGAGTAGAGTATTGTGATAAGAAAAACATGAAATAATTGAACAAAAGTGAATGTACATACTTTACAAGTTTATTATACTGCGCAGGTGTTTTAACAAGAAATACAATAAAATATGTGAATGACCTTGATGATTATAAAACACTTTTAAGGGATGCACCTTTTTACTTTGGTTTTAATATTTCAATATATTCCATTAGAATGCTCTACTCGAATATTTAATACATATATATATATATATATATATATATATATATATATATATATATATATATAATACATAAAGTGTGAACAACATCCGTAGCATCGGTTTCAGAACCGAACAACTCAGACAATAGTCAGCGGAGTTATTCGACTTAATCAATGATTAAATGCCAGGAATGTTATAATGTTCTAGGTTACGTAAATGAAAAAAAACTTGGAAGTTCAAATTTGTCACGTGAACGACGTCTCCCGTTATAGATAGATTTTAAATGTAAACTGCAGTAAGAGAGTGTGCAGGAACCAGATGGAAAATAAAGTAAATCAAAATAATGGAATACTGTAGCTGTTGGGTGTGAAGCAATCACTATGTGTATAGGTCCACACAATTAATCAGAAGTGCCTGTCCCCTGTGCATACAATCATTATATAATTCTCTTTTTCATTCAAGCAGTTAATGTTGGGTCACTAATAGCTCCAAAATATATTTTTCTGTAACGCAAAGTTCACAGCGGCCTGATTCTGGGGAATATGGTTTACGGCTGTCTATTATTCTCCACTTAATGGTAAAATGTGTTCTCTCTTTTTTTTAGTTCCCATACAGGGATCCCCAGTGTTGTGTTTACCTTGTTCCTGTATTTGAAGGTATGCCTGTGGGCTTATAACATTTGTTTGAATGTGCCTTGTGGGATACATATATACGTATTTGTTCTGCCCGTTGGTTGGCTGGTGATCGTTGCCTCATATACTAGAAATGTCGCTGTGGAATTCCTGTCTAAGGGGAATTCATATTTGGTTATACAGGAGCAGGCTACATTCTCCATTGCCCTTGGCTCGGCTGATATCATTTTTCATACAGATGAGAAGCCTGAGGAACTCACTTTTATTAAATTCATGTTAAAGAGTTCATGGAAATGTTGCAGAGGGGGGGGTGTCATCTAACAAGTTGAGGAAATCTGGCCTACCTTCGTATAGCAGTTAAGGGGAAAAGGGGAAAGAACCTCATAATGCTCCGTTTACTTTTGCGTGTTCTAGTACCACGGTTCTGGGTGAGCATGTATGAGATTGTATTCTTGAACCCGCTCTTTAGGAGTGCAACATTGTAGTATGGCGCTGTCTGGTCGAATATTTCACGGTTAGATGAAAGATCGGAGATTCTTCTGCTAATGCGAGTGACCATATTCTTGAAAATTGAGGAGTGCTGACAAGAGCCCTTATTGATATATGTGAGGGTTTTGTTTGGTTCATGGAATGGTCCGTATTATTTGCCTGCCAGGTTTAGTGTGATATCTAGGACATTTAGTGTATTCACATTGATGCTTATGGTGAGTTTTAAACGCAATATATAGAATATGATTATGAGAACCTTCCTGAGTTTGTGTAACGCGTGCCCATTGCAGTCACGTGAGAGGTATAGTACGCGGTATCTGCACAAACGGGGAAAGTGGTTAGGAAATTCGTTTTCAATTGTATTTAGAATGAATAGTCCGACGAAATCGCAGACATCTGCACTATCATAGGCACCCATCGCCACGCCGCAAGGTTCCTCAGGGTAAGATTTCTTTTACCCAGCCTTTGTTTAGTTTGTCTAGCGTGCATTAAAGTTTCGAAGAACTGTGTTTCTCAGATCTGAAACCGATTGTACGGATGTTCTTCTATCTTTCTGTATTATTAATAAATATTATACTCTTATTTATAATCTAGTAAATTTTACTTTTGATTTAATACGTGAGCACTCTACTAGGACATTTCCCAATACAATTAAAGTTATATATATATATATATATATATATATATATATATATATATATATATATATATATATATATATATATATATAATATAAACTCTAAGCAATAGAGGGAAATTATCGGGTTCCGAATGCCAAATGTAAGATGTTTTTTTCATATATCGTCTCAGTTATTTCGACTGAATATTATATTTACATTTACGAGGCTACCCACCTAGCTGTTTTCTATAAACGAACATCATTTTATGCTGAATAATTTGATATGTTTCTGCAAATTAAAATTTCCCCATTATTTCTGACTGTTTTCTGGTCTTATTTTCAAGTACATGTGAAGACTTTCCGCGTTATGTTTGGCTTTGATGGTGTACGCATTTCAATAGATAAATGGTTTCAATGTTTCAATTTACAGACAGACATTGTTCAAATATGTTGTACATTCTTCTTGAAACATATGTTAGATTTTGTTTGCTTCGAAATTTGCACAGTATGATATGAGTTGTATTCGTCAATTAATATATATATATATATATATATATATATATTCATATATATATATATATATATATATATATATATTCATAAGTATATATATATTTTAGGTTACCTACATTACATGACTCAGATCTTCACCAATGTTCTTTTATATGCTATTTTATTATTTTATTCAATATATTTTTTTTACTTAATACCGAGTTCGTGACTTCTTTCAGTACACATTACAGATCCACGGCACTGGCGACGAGTAACGTTAAGGGACTTACGAAGTAACGACAATTGTCAGTCATTTTATTATTTCTATTTCGACTCTGTGTTTATTCTTTTACCAGAAAGGAATACATTAGTGTTGTCTCTCCAAAAAGAGACATAATGTACCCTTGCCGAAATTATACACCTCATTTATACTGTTGACTAAAATGCTAACTGTAAACTCTAATGTTACGTCAAAATCTTACTTAAAAAGAAATAAGCTTCTTTTTTACCCCTGAGATCTTGTGGTATAACACCAGCAAGTTCAGCCAAACAATGTGTAACCAGGCCCAGAAATATATACAATCGATTTCCACCAAACTTGATTCTCATAAACTCGTCTAAACAATAATTATAATTCTCCCGGTGCGGTTTCAAAATTCATACGAGCGGGTTAATCAATCTAAATGTTCCGTTTTCTTACATTTCTTTGCCATACATAGATTTAAAGACTTCGTGTGTCATTGTTGTTTCTTCAGCGTATTATGTTTTGTTATGTCTACACTAAGACACTAAACGCAGTTGATAAGAAATACACACTATTTTATTTCCATTTATTTCTGGATATTTATCTGTTCATGCCTTGCGATACCACGATTTCTTTTGCGATACCTAACAGCTGTTCTTAACCATATAAATTTAATGATTCAATTATTATATAGAGAAATAAAAGTAATAAAAACAAATACAAAATTAAAATAGATTGATTTACATTTTAAAATTTTACGATTCTTAAAGCTCCTTGTACATGAAAATATCGTAAAAGCATTTAAGGCAACAAATGCTTAAAAAAATGTTAAAATGTGTGCAGGAAAAGAGATTCACTAAGAACAATGTAAAATATTGCTTAGATAATTTAGAATAGGAAAGTTCGCACTCGAAGATGATGACCGGACAAGATATCCACTTAAAGCTATTCAGGTTTCATCGCTTGAATAACACACCGCAGTAGGAGTTGAATAATTAAAAAGGAAGCGTTTACTTAAATTATAGAATAAACACTTGTTATCTTTACTCACATACATAGTTTGCTTAGCATGGAAAATGAGTGCCTAGAAGAATTGCATGAGGATCTCCTGCGAATCGACAATTGAGATCTGTAGAAGAGTTCACGAGACACAGCTTTTCCAGGCTAAGAGACCACTGCGTAATAATAAAAATAAAACTGAACAGTGGTATCGTTTTATAAACGACTCGTTGCCGATTCTTCAATGTATGCTACAGTTCATTTTGTCATCACACAGAACGTTCTTTATTAATCTCAAAAGAACGTCTAGATCGGTATTCAGCAGAATTTTAATTTCGAAAATATGTAAACCGTTTTCTGTACGTGTTTAATCCGATTCTACTTCAAACACTGAGTGAATATTTCGGAACACTTCACCGATAAATAAACGTTTGTAACTCATAAAGCATTTTGTGCACAACATGCTGCATATATACTATTATGGTTTAAAGACATTTAACATTGAAGTTTTGATACATTTGTTTTTAGTTAAATATGCTAAAAAATATTATTAGACTTTACAACTTACTATAACATTTCAGAGAAGTTAAATGCAGACATAATATTATCCAGATGCATATGTAACATATTAATTACTTTATAAAATTCTTTTATTATTGTTGTATTTTATGTCCACATTCTAAAATATATGTAGTGGTGATAGATTTATGTATACGTGTGTATTCTTGTATAGGGTTAATGTGCGTTTTAAGGAATCTAGGCAGCAATATAAAATGGAGAGTTCGCTCATTTTGTTTATGAAAAGAACAGAGTGTCAGATATGCATGAAAAGCTTCAAGAGCGCGTGGTGTCATAAAAACACGGAGACAAAAGCTCACTGGCATCTAATCAACTTCAGTTGGTAGCCGTCCCTTTTGTTTCTGAAATAATAAGCCAATTACAAAAGCAAGCCATCCTGATTACTTGCCTTCTGTCATGTTATTGTTTTTTCGAGGAAACCACCTGTGCCGATATTTCCACGCGTTGATCATGCAGTCTCTTTTCAGGGAATAATTTCCCTGTTGAGTTTCACTTTTCGCCTTTTGCCTGCAACGCTAGATGTCATAATGTGTGTTTTTTTTATCTCTCTTTCTCTCTGTGGCTTTCTAACTCATCGTTTTGGACACTTGCGCTTGCTCGCAATGATCGTTACAAGCACTGTCAGGTGTTAAAGTTGCGCGCGTTCTGCTCGGAGGTGTTTATAGCTCGCTGCAGATTTAAGTGTGTGATGAGATCATTAGAACGTATTTTTGATTCGAGCGAATCCTGATACGAAACAAGAATGCACGCACGGGATTGATTAAAATTTGTGATTCTTTCAAAAATAAAAGTTGGGTTACTTATTTATTTAGAATAATTTGTTACACTGTAAAGATACCGAGAAAATATATATCGAATATGTATCGAATATGTATTGAATATGTATCGAATATGTATCGAATATGTATCGAATAAAACTCAATCAAATCTTTTAACCCATTGATTACCAGCATACTTTGTTGGAAAAGCAAACACATATCAGACATGTATATAGTATTATTCTTAACGTGAATTAATAAACATTTGTTTTCCTCGGGCTTGATTCCTATATAGTGTAATCAAATAATATACATGCCAAAAATAGGGGATTGTTTTGGAATTTAGTTATGTTCCATGAATACTTTGGGTTTCATTAGTTCTAATTGTCTAATAATAAATAAAATTAACCATAACTTACTAACGTTCTTACTATCAATGTTACCGTATCTCATGTGTGATGTGTGACCCCTCGCTTTTAGTTCTTCGTCGTGTACTATTCTTGTCTAAGTCCCTCTCCTCATCGCTTTCTCTTTCTCTTTCTCTTCTTCTTCTTCTTCTTCTTCTTCCTCTTGTTCTTCTTCTTCCTGTTTATGAAGAGTTAAAGGTAATATAGAAAGGAAACACAAAACGATTGCTATAGTCCATTAAAAATATGGGTTATCATCACAATAAAAGTGAATTAAAAAAGTAAGAGACAGAGAAAAAAAGACGGATATATAGCAAACAAAAAGATAACTTTTCGAATGTTTATGTTTAGTTTTTAAGATTAAACTAGCTTTGCAAACTCACAATTTTTACACAAGCGGAGGGAAATTATTGGCATTATTCTGGCAAACTAGTGTCTCTTTAGGTTCTTAGAAGATATTTTCTCGGAATAGACTTATCTTCTATGAAATCTAAAGAGGGAATTCGCAACAGTATTACGTTTTCTATCGGTAAGGGTTAATGTATTTCCTGTCCGCAGGAGCGCCCCTATGAAAGAATGCGACGGGTACGTCCACGGCTATTTTGTACTCTTCCACAATGTGCCGTTTAAGAAAATGATTTAACTGAACTCGTGCAACATAATCGAGGCTTTCATAGGCTCTTTGTTTCATATCAGCCGTACATTTCTTTGGCATCCTATGATTCTATGGCTTTGTTCACAAAGATCCCGACATTTTCATTAGTATTTAGTATGAGTTGGTTATTTTCCAGAAGGTTATCCTCCGGTGAGAAGTGTATTCAAACAGTCTACCCCAAGGTCAGTATGTGGCAAAACGGGTCACATATATATATATATATATATATATATATATATATATATATATATATATGGACAGTATACATAAGTGTGATCTTAACTTAGTACCTTCGATTGCCTGAGAGCACTAGGAAGTCAGCCTGCACAGTTAAAAAGACCGAATGTAACCGATTTATTAGTCGATGTGGTAATAGTGTGACCCACAGTAATATTATAAAGATGAATATGTGTACATTTATTGAATGGCATGTACGTGAATAGTTAAGGAAGTCCACATAACAATAATGTAAATATAAAAAATATATATTTTAACATGTTAATAGAAGGGAATATTTTAGAATGAAAACAACTTAAAGAAAATCTACACAGTGTAAACAACCACTGTATTCATAATAGTAACCGAATAATATAATATTAATAATAATAGGTACCGTAGTAGTAAAAGTAATAATAGTAATAGTAGTAATAATAGTAACCGAATAAGATAATATTAGTAATAATAGTAACCGTAGTAGTAATACTAAAAATAAAAGTAATAATAGTAATATTATAACTAATAGTAACCGAATAATAGAATATTAGTAATAATAGTAACCATAGTAGTAATAGTAATAGTAAAATAATAACAGTAGTATTAGTAATAATAGTGACCGAATACTATAATATTACTAACAATAGTAACCGGAGAAGTAATAGTAATAGTACAAGTAACAACAGTAATATTAGTAATAATAGTAACCGAATAATATAATATTAGTAATGATATAAACCGAACGAAACGCCGTACTAATTAAGACTAACACAGGTTTACGTTTAATTAACGTCGTGTCATTTCTGTTGAAGCTTAAGAGATGCTGAATAAAGATTGGATATGAATGAATCGTATTAGTAAAATACAAATGTGTAGTAAAATAAGGTCCAAAATGTATAGCAATATCACATGCTAGTAAGACAAATCTCCGTTTCTCTAACAATTATAATAACAACCATTTTAGTTACTGACTGCTATGCCACTCTTCCAGAGAGTCCAGCGTTCAAATACCTCGACCTAACATCAATAGGGAGCATGGAATGCAGGCAGAAAAGATAGTCCAATTCTTCTGCAAGGAAGGTGGGCTCCCTTTACCGTGCTAGAAAACTTATCTCACCTACAAGTATCCTATATCTATACAACGCATATCGAATTCAGCCCCTGTTTCCTGTTTCCCCGATAGCAGAAATGTAAATGTGATGTGAGCAAACATCCTGCAACACAGTTGTCTGCGTAGGATGGCTCTATAAACCTGACCCTCATAATAGTAGCTGTTTAATCCCTTGTATACATATGTCGTGTTTGAATTGAACAAAAGTAATTTTTTTAAAAGTATTTTTTAAAGTATATTAAAAATATTTCTACTTTTAATTGAAACTTGGACTATTTTCTATTCACTGAACACAATATTTACCTTGTGGATGCCACCATTAAAATGTCAGTTTATTAATCGATTGTATTATGTATCTTCAAATCCTCCAGTGGTACTGTGAAACTGATAGAAGATCAAATGTATGTATAGTGTCAAGTGTATAAAAATACGAGACATGATAACATGCAGGGTAAAGACAAACTCCGCCAAAAAGAACATTTTGCCATCTGAGCAAGTCGCAGAATTATACTTAAGATGAACCAAACTAAGTAAATGTATGCAACTAGTTGGAGGGACGAGGGGAATATGAAGCATAAAAACTACCGCAGTAGTAATAACTGGGAGAGTTCTATGAACATTTTAAAACCCCTGCAAAAGACTACTGAAATTGACATAAAGTTGTGGATAAACACCAACAAGACAACGTCATCGATATAAATGAACGACATATTAAGAAAAATCGTATAGAGCGGAAACCTATGAAAATAAATCCATGATTCTATTAAACACCAGGAAAGTTTAAATAAGAAAGGCAAACATAATGCTGTGTAGACATGAAGCGTAATAAGATGAATAAAGAATACTGAGGCTGCTAAAGTATATCATCATGATTAATTCATCAAAATTAAAACACAAACACTTATTATGCATAAACATCGTGTTGTACGACTGAAAGTAGATTATAAGTCTGATCAGGTATAACATGATACAACCGTCGATTGGAATAGTACGAAGACTAATTGAATATTTAAGATTCTTATTGTTACTCAGAGTCAGATAAAAGAGTTAAAACATGTAACGTCATATTATCAACAGTTTTCTGAATTTTAATATGATAAAAATTTAGCAAATTATCCGAACTTGTTTCAAAAATACATTTTCAGTCAAACAATTATTTCTGCCAATTTCAAAACATATACTCTCTTGATAAAAAAATTCATGTTATTTTTCTATAAGTCTGTTTTAATTAAACAGCATTTAAATAAAATTAGAAAAACAGAGGAAAGAGTAAAAGAAAAATAACAAACGAGAAGTATTATAGTTTCTTTAATTATATTTCGTATTAGATATCATTGAGCATGTATTATATTATTAGCATTAATGGCGAACATTTTAAAAGTAAATTAGAGTGTATGATTGTACACTACAACAATGTTGATGTTTGCCTACAACAAGATATAATTACAAATAATCCTCATTGTTTGTAAACAAAAGGAAAGGGACAAATATGCTACATGTCCAATTTTGGAATGCTGGTGGTTGTGATTTTTGGAGGTGGGGGCTTAATCACCGCTTAAATAATTGCACGAATACCTTGAATTCTGTTATTAATAGAATGTGTCTTTTGAAATAAACAGAAACAATAGACTTGCTTAATTTTTTTGTTAAAAAATTAGAAACATTTACTAAATAATTATATTATATGTTCAGTTCTGGTGAAGTATGAACTATTCAGTTACATACCAACATTCTGTGTGAATATGGATACATCTATAATATATACACTCCTGATAAAAGAGTTAAGACCATTTGCACATCTTTTAAAAGAAACCTTTTTTTAAGGATAGATTTTAAACTCCTTCCACTTAAGGTTACCAATACTACAATCGAAAAGGCTACACTATAAATATTTCATTCAGGAATTTACATTTTTATAAAAAGAGTCATTTTACACTTGATCAAAGTTATAAGACCAGTGACAAAAATTCTACGAAATTATACGAAAAGTGTATGAAAACATACACAACCAAATTTAATAATGAGTTCTCTGTCCACTGGCTTTGATGACTTCAAAGAGTATTTGGGGCATGCTAGTAATAAGCGTTTCCATTAAGGTGCGGAGGATGATGCACCAGCTTCGGAAAATGACTTCACGAAGTTAATTTTTTGTTGCATATTGTTTGCCATTTTGATAACCATCTCTTGTCATCCATCCCGAAACATTTTCAATTGAGCATGCAGAATGTCCTAAGAGATGAACACAATTTTCTTGTAGAAAGATTAAGGTCCGTTGTGCAGCGTGGATTTCAACATCATCATGTTGGAATAACCATCAATCCTCAAACTAACGATGCCCCTCCGTCACCAATGATGCTTTTTATAGCATGCTAACATAACCAGCCGCTGTCTGACGAACCTGCACCACCTGGAACCTCATCGTCTCTCTGTGAGAAAAGACACCCCATACCATTAGGAACCTCTCACCACTATGACGTGTGGAGAAAATTTCACAAAACATGTTTTTGCTATGCTAATATCGTTGGAAGCCATCAGGACTATCTAGATTGATTTTTATTTCATCAGGAAACAGGACCTTTTTCTACTTATCAATGTCCAATGTTAAGTATTCATGACCAAACTTTAAGTGATCTACCTTGTGACGGGGATGCAGCTGAGGAATTTGTGTACGCTTTTTATTTACCATGCTTTTTTGTCGTAAGTGTTGTCTGATGGTTACTGGACTGCAATCAGAATCTGTGACTGCCTTGATTTGACTAGAATTAAGTCCACTGTCTTTCACAAAAACCCGTCTTATTCTCCTACTTAATGCAGGATAATTAGTTTGGGCCTACCAGTGGATTTTACTTTTCCATGATTCTCACTGTTCTTTAGAAAGTTGTAAATCACAGTTTTACTGCGATTTACTTTAGCTGCGATCGCCCCTGTGACCCAGCTTGCTCATTGAAATCTACAATTCGAGCACGCTTCACTTTGGTAAGGTTGCTAGCTTTATGCATGGCGACCCTTTAACGCATTGATTGCTAATCTCGAACTAAACTAAAAACATTTCAATTACCACAGATCTTACAATTTATACCCCTGATCTTATACTTTTGATCAAGTGTAAAATGACTCATTTTATAAAAATGTAAATATCTGAATAAAATCACTGAAATATAGCTTTTGTTTTCATAAACTTTTAGATTGCAGTAGTGGTAACCTTTAGTGGGAGGAGTTTAAAATCTATCCTTCACAAAGGGTTCTATTAAAAGATTTTCAAGTGGTCTTTAATTTTTGATCAAGAGTGTATATATATATATATATATATATATATGTATATATATATGTATATGTTAGTAATAGATATATAGTAATAGATATATATGTTGTGCGTACGTTTGTTTGTGTGTGTGTCTGTATTGAGCAGCTGAATATCTCAAGTGTTACTAGCACGTAATTCGACGGTCATCCTGATTGACATGTAATTATATAGGGGGCTATGTCGCAATCCTGTGGACCTGTGACTTTCCTACCAAATCAAAATGAAAAATAAACAACCACAAAACAACAACAAACGGGGAGATGGACAGACACATGAGATTAGAATTAAAGTCTGCGTTGAAGTACACACATTTTATACCTGTCGCAAGGAATATTTACTTCATAAAGTTGTCCATTTCCTGCATTATATGAAATTATGACAGAAAACAAACCAGATAAATGAATAAACACCGATTATTAAGGGAAAACTGTGGAAAAACACGCACATGTAAGCACGTGTGCATGCACTTGATTCATTTGTAAATAAGGTGTTATACGTGAAATAATTTTACCCAAACTAGAGTCGTGAAGCGACGAAACAGCTCTCTCTACATGATACACACACACACACACACATATATATGTATATATATATATATATAAATATATATATATATATATATATATATATATAATATTATTTTTTGTACTTACCTACGACGTTGTTTCAAGCTCACGGCTCTCATCAGGTCAGAGGGCGCGAACCCAGTTAACAGAGACACCCTGAATCTGTAAGCGTTCACTTAGTCTCATAAGCGACGGAAGATTGTCACGTGATAACGAAGAATTTAAGTTGTATTTAACACTGAACACAGCGAGTGTAAAAATAAAGACTCAACGACAGAGACGGAGCTTTTCACTGTGGCTTCAGGTGAATGTCTATTTCTAATCTCTCTAACGGTGCGTTTACTTTAATTTTACTTAAAGTAGCTTCTAATATATATAGATAGATATATCAAGTTAATATTACTAGCTTCTCTAGGAGCGGGACTAAACAAGCGGTCGTTTTTATATGGAGAAAATCCACCTTTCCAGAAAATGAGCACTCTGGAGTGTGACAAATATAAGAATTGCCTCATTATTAAATGATATCTCCTGAACAAACCGTCAAGAGCTTCTACACTTTGCTGGTAGCAAGAGGGTAAGTTATGTGTGTATGTTTTAATATATGTATGTAAAAAAAATACACTCTTAATATGAGTAACATATCGTTATAAATTTCGTAACCCATCTGCTCGGCGTTAGGAGTCGTAATGTTGGTTATATTGTGGTTCATTTAATTTCATGTAACATGTTAATGGGTATGTTCTTTTCGAAAACCGAAATGTCTAATAATAATAAAACATATATTGAAGTATCCTAAGAGTTTCAGTTTCTTAATTCTTGAAATGATTTTGAAATGATTTTGTAAATCGTCTTAAATACGTATTTTATTAACGCTGACTCAAATTGAAAATGTTGTCTATTTCATCTATAAAAAATTATATATATATATATATATATATATATATATATATATATATATATATATATATATAGTTATCCACATACATACTGTTTCGCTGTATCACAGTTTTACAGTTCGGCTAGACCAGCTAATGCCTCAAGCCGGGTCAAAAGTCAAGCGTCTAGCTGACAGTCGGTACCTCTACGTCTGCGCTACCACGTGACACTGACTGAAAGTGAAATCTCAATGTAAACATTGTCGGGAGCTCTAATTGATTTTACTAAAGCTAGTGGCAGCTGGCGTTTTCCTTACAAATAAGTTCTACCTAAGAAAGGAAGTGTCACATCGTTACCGACATACAAAGTGCATCGCTGTATCACAGCTCTTCAGTGAAGCTGTGTATGTATATATATATGAAGTTTCTCTAATGAATAAATATGTATATACATACATACATACATATATATATATATATATATATATATATATATGCATATATATGCATATATATACATATATATATATGTAAAATCTTTTTCTTTGATGTGTCTAGCAACAATGATTCGTTTTTAAAAGAGAGAAGAGGTGTCTTTAAATAAATATATGTAAATGTATAATGCAAAGCTCTTCAGAAGAACGAATTTACCACTCGTCTGTAGTTGATATTATTTATAAACGGTAAGAACCCCCTACTCTGCGTGGCCGTGGATAGTAGTTCAGATTGTCGACAGTAATAACGATCGGGTTTCAAGCTGGACTTAGTGTTTACCTTTGACGAGCTGTGATATTCTTACGTGGATTATAACTGTGATATTCGTATGTGTATTATAACAGATATTCCCCCATCACGTCTTATAATAAAGATGTCACACCGGTTGTCGTTATATCCCCGAAACTAAAGCACGTTGAACCTGATGAATACGAAATCGTTGATCATTTAGGAATTCGAATCTCTGTATGTGGGAGGACGGCGACACGTCCCTGCATAAACAAACTTCAAAATCTTACGTCGTCAGCTCCCATTACCGGGGTATACATACGACTGAAGACCTCTTGTGAATTTAATATTCCATAGAAATGTATCTTTGGGTAGGAAGCGTGCCCATCTCGCTTAGGGTTATGCTGCACAAGACAAGGCAGTTGCCCTGGATTGAGCATTGTAGTAATTGGAAATAACAAGTGTTCATTCGCGATAATTCAAAGCACTTTATAAAACTAATAGAGGATTCTTTCTTTCTAATTTTACTAACAATGTAAGTTCACAGAAATCAAGTGGCGCCATTCTGGAGCTAATACTAGATTTCTATATCAGATAAAAATTAAAAACAAAAAAGTATATTTCATTTTTGTCATAATTATTAATAAATGCTTATCAGTTGTTTTTTTAGATAAATACTTTTATTTTATTTTGAAACATTTTCCGGTACTTTGTAAATATTATATTCTTATAAAAGTATCTATGTTTTTCTTTTTTTTTCGGCAATTCGCAATTATAACAATTTGTTGTGAATGAAAACAAGCTATGACTAGAGCCGTGCATCTTATGCTAATTGACCCAAAAAGAAAAATGCGAGTCTCTATTTTTAGGCGATTAGATAGAAAAAGCCTGAAAAATGTTGTTGAAAAAATAAATAAAACAACAGAAATCAAGCGTGGATATAAAATTATCACCCTTTCCCGACAAGACAATTTTTGAATAGCATTTGTCTTTTTTTTACATGTTTATTGCTTTAATATTCCTGATAAAACTTCAGTATAAAATATGTCATCGTACAAAAAGGTAAACACCCCCTCCTTGCTAATATTAACGTTAAGTCATGGTGGGCATTCGAACAGTAAAAACGAGTATGTATGTATTTTTTACTTTACCGGTCGAAATCAGAGTTAATGCCCTTAAAAGTTTGAATGACCCGCAAATGGAGGATTATTTCACGTTAAATTCATATGCACAATTAAACCGGTACTTAAAATAATAAAAAAAATATTTTTCTTTTGTGTATGTTCACACGAAATCGCCTAAATAAAGTAGACTAGCATTGAGGGCAGGATGCATTTAAATGTACATATACTTACTATTTAAATCCAACAAAGGCTTAAATGTATGTATTTTATCCACGATTTTGAAAAAAACCTGATCGTTAGATTTGTATTCATATTTTTCTATTCTACTATTTTTGCTATTTATATACGTGTGCCATTATTACCGGAAACACTATGATTTATTTTAATTGAGTAAAATAGCTAGTTACGAGATAGTTTATACGTCATACTTTTTCAAATTCTCCATGAAAAGAAAATTGATTTAATTTCGAAGGAAGAAAAGCATCACATTTTAAGAATTTAAAACTAAAAAGTAATCAATGAGAAATAAATTATTTCAGAGTATATATATACGCGGTGACCGGACACCGCCAAGGTCGGTACGGCCTCAACTAAATAAAAAAGACACTTGTCTAAGCGTTTTAATACACAACATTGAACTCATATACACGTTGAGCATATAGGTGCAAAAACAAATTTAAACTTTTCAAAAGGTGTTCTACGGTAATAGGCGTAAGAGAACTATTTACTTATTTATCATAGTTTAGCAAAAAATAAATTTAAAAAGTAGACTTAAATAACCAATGCATAACCTGTTCATTTGAGTTATATCCCGTGATATTCTGTCCCTTAATCTTGTGTTTTTAATGAATAATATTTAAATAAATAAATGCATTGTGTTTGTTTCATGTTTTATTCTAAAAAAAAATCATTTTTGGAATCGGAAATTGATTTGTCCCAAAACTAGTAAGAACACGATCATATTCATACTAAATCAATATTATTAAATATTAATTACAAAAAGCAAGACTTCAGTTAAAAAATAATAATTAACTGTTACTGCGTTAAAGTAAATTGACATCACGTTGTTTCCTGAATCTTACAGACTAAAATTTGTTTATTATTTTGATTGTGAACAATTTAAAAATGTTTCTTTACAAAAGTTTCTAAAATGAAAATATGCAATGCCAGCAATGACGATTATATATGTTTTATGTTACAAAACCAACTTATCTGTGGTGTCGAGAATATGTGCGGTATGAGATGGCATTCTCTCATGTGGGTTACTAAGTTACGATAAGCTTCCATAGCCAACTGAATCCGCCCTGTAAAACACTCTAGATAATAAGGAAGATTTTTGAAAAAAATAAACAAGTTTTTGGGGTTTTTTTTAATAATTAAAAAAAAAAGAAGTTGTTATGGAATTGATAGTACCGTAAAATATTATGTAATATGCGCATGTCCATTGTAGATTCTCATAATAAGATTTTTAAAAAGTGCCTAGCCATATAAAATTCATCATGCACCGTTAACTGTGTTACAAACTCACAATAACATTTACGTTTGCCCAGTAAATGTAACAGTTCAATTTAATTTGGTGAAATATACAGTTGAATATGTTCTTACAAAGTATGACACTAGATGTGAGAATTAATTGTTCCTTAACGTGGACACAAAATCAACTCCGAAAGTTGTTTGTCTGAAATTAACATCAACACGTATTCTTTGTAATCGTCAAAGTTAAAAGAAGGAAAAAAAACGAACAGAGTTATGCCCCCTGTTCTTCTTCTTTTCACTTTACAGTTTTTCTTTTTAGTAAGTTACTTACTAGTCTATTTTGAAAGCAAATCATTATTCAAAAAAGGTTCCTGGTCCACAATTTTTACTTGGTAATGATAACAATTCAAAAAGCATTTTGTCAACCAAATACGGACAAATACAAATAAGCTTCGTTTTAAAAAGATAAATAAATATTTATCTGTCTAACTATTTTCATTAAGTACAGTATAAACAATTGAGAAAATATTTAGAAAAATATTCTCATGTAATATACGCCTTGTAAGTGTATTGTAAAGTTTGAGAAAATGTATGAAGACATTACACGGTGTTGAACGTTAATTCGAAAAGTAAATATCCAGCATATCTATAATTAAATATTTAGAAATGTAAAAAGAATCGGAATCAGAATCGGTAATTGAATCGGAATCGGGAAAATGTTGTAATCGTCCCATCATTAATTAAAACTCTCCCCAGCAGACATTCAAACTCTCCTGTTCGACAATTGACTGTTATAAACAGTAACATTACGGTCCTCTGTGCTAGAGTGGGTAATGCACTAACCGGAAGCACGTGTCCACCAATTCACACGGAGAAATTATAACAACAGTATATCCGTTAATCACTATCTATCTATCTATCTATATATATATATATATATATATAGATATATATATATATATATATATATATATGTGTGTGTGTGTGTGTGTGTGTGTGGGTTAGGTATGTTTAAAAAGGGGGGTAACGTATAACATAAAATGTTAGTAACGATGAAAACAACTACTGCTATCGCAATAAAAACAATACAAATATTTTTTTTTTAAATATAATGATAATTATAAACATAATAATAATAATAATAATAATAATAATAATAATAATAATAATAATTTAATCAAAAACAATTATTCAATATTGAGAGAGATAGATAGATAGAGAGAGGGAGAGGCGTCGGGTTATGAGATTCTAATGAAGAGTATCTGTAGAGTTTATTTCATGTCACTTAGCTTTTACAAAGCTCTCTATTTTTGATGTTGCCTCGACCTTTGTGATAGGCACCTCAATAGCCGACCGTCCAGCACTTTTTTGATTCCGAATGATAGTATTGCAGGCGTCGGAAACTATTCACGTATCAACAGCCAACTGTCTGTTGAATTTGAAACCTTTTGCCCTCGACAAATTCAACTGTCTTTGCTAGTACACTCAGACCGACACTATGATCCGGTACAGCAGGTTACGGATTCCCGTAACTTGCACCTTATCCTCCGCTCCAACAGCTAAAGCACGAACTACTTTTACCACTATTTTGAACATATGAGCATAGTTTTTAAATGCAGTTAATAATAGAGCATTTCGGTGAAAAAAAGATTGATGAATAAAATGCTTCTTATTGAAAGTGACACCTTCATTTCTTATTGTAAGATTTAAAACCAAACCCCATTCTTGTTTGTGTTACTACGATTGCCTTAACCTAAACCCTAACGCTAACCCATAACTTTAATCAGTATCGTCGTGATCGTTCTGTGGCTATCAGCAAACAGTACACAAGAGCGTGCAAGAGAGCAATATATTAGGCCGATTCTTGACTTTATCTCATCTCATAAGGTATACTCTGGTGATTTCTGGAGAATCTGCAATTGTGATGTTAATAGTGAAAAGTCTGGTTATCTGTTATCTTTTTTAATGGTTTACAGCTTATTCCATATTCATAGGATGAGGCTGATCTTTTCGCTTGACTTTTTGCTGGAAATCATTATTTTGGTGATTCTGGTTCTGTTTCAGATGATTTTCCTTAGAACACTGACCACTCTCTTGACTCTAGATCGTGGCTAGGGTTCTTTATGATCTTGCCCAGTCTAAGACTTCCAGTTTTTATTAAATTCATGTTGTTTCATTGTGTTTCTGAAATATTTCTATCATCTCGAAATAATTAAATCTCTATTTGTCTAAACCATGTTTCCCGTCCTGTTGAAGAGTGCTCATGTTGTCCTTATATTAAAAGCTGCTGATGGCCGGTCTACCCCACCTAAGAATCGTTTGTTTTTAGGAAAGTGTTTAAAAGGTTGATCAACGGCAGGCTTGTTCATTTTATAATGAGTTTGGATCACTTTACTAATTAGTAGGTGAATCAAATTTACTTAAAGTTAATATTCCAAAAACAAAGGGGGGAGGAGAGGAATCTGATCCCATCTAGTCCACCATTTTTAGACTTTCGCTACATTTATCTTTCTATAGAAGTATTCGATTTGAGACACACTTCTATGAAAAATTGCTTCGTTGACCTTATTTTTTTGGCTTTCGTGGGTTTCGTCTAACTGCTGATACTGTCGTACATGAGCGGATCTGTCGCTTTGCGGATACTTCATAAGAGTGTAGAGACATCGCAATTGATATTTTGAAAGCTTCTGACAGAGTATTATATTATGGTCTTCTAGACAAACTGCAGAGGTATGGTATTTTTGATAAGGTGTTGACCTTATTAGGTATTTTCTTTCTGATAAAAGCTTGCATGTAGCTCCTGATGATGTCTCCTCATTCTCTTTTCCTATCACTGTTGGTGTTTGTCGGTGCTCTTTTATAGGCCGACACTGTTTCTTCTTATCTATATCAATGATTTTCAAGTAGATAGTATTACGTAGAGTAACATATATGCTAATGACACCACTCTGAATTCTGGCAGTGCTTCTTGTTATCAGTTGAACTATGCAGCTAATCTAGAAGTTGAGCTGGGTTCGATTGTGGATTCGGGTACGAAATGGCTTGCTTCATTTAATGATGTTAAGACCCTACGTGTGTCGTTCAATCGTAAACGTGCCCCTTTTTCTTCCTGGGATTCCTATTAATGACTTTTCTCTTTAAGAGAAATCAACTCTAAAAATGATTGGTCTATCTTCTCATCAGATCTTTCTTGGAGTTCATACATTAGATCCATTGCTTTTTCTGCTTCTAGTAAAGTTCGTTCCATCTATCGCTACAAACACTTTCTCACACCTGAGGATCTTCTCTATCTCCACAAATCTACTATCATACTTTGTATAGCGCATTGTTATATTTGACCTGTTGAATCTCTCTTTCCTATTTTGTGGTTTTTGATAAGGTTCCCAAACGTATATGTAATTTTATTGCTCCAACCCTTTTTGTTTGTTCTCGTCATCCGTTCTCTACAAGACGCGATGTTGCAAGTTAAAGTATTTTCTATTAATACTTTAATGCCATGTTTTCTACAGAGTTATTTGATGTATTCCCGGATTCCTTTGTTCCAGCTCAGTTAACTTGTTGGTCTATTGCAATACAGCTTCATAGTCCAGTATCTTTTCTCAATAACTGTAGGCTTGTGGTACACTCTTCCTTATGACTTCTTACCTCGTACATATAGAATTAGTCTTTTCAAGACTAAGATCAATCAGCAATACCTGTTATGATCATAATCATTTTATGTTTTGTTTTCTGAAAACAAAAAGGTATAAAGTGAAGAGTCTTTTTTATTTCTGACTCCGTTTATATCATTTAATGTTTTCCTACTTCGGAAAACGTTAGACGTCGTTCATGTTTTATATATGTGACATATTCGTTTCTCTACTGAAAAGTACACTCTGTGTCAGTCGGAAATGTTTTCTCTTTTTATCAAAGATAGAAGTAAATAAATTTCTAACTTAAAAGCTAAAAAGTGCAACTATTTCGTTCTGGCAAGTAAATTCCGACAAAGGTGTATTCAACAGCGATTAATATGTCATTGCCATTCAGCGAGTTGAACGAATTCATACATTCGATTGGGCGTTGAAAACAGACAATGGTGCTATCCACGTCGACTCAAAAGAACGAAAACAAATAAATTGGATGATAGTATTTTAGGCACCCGTCACTCGTGTTTGAAATAGATGTGTTACTTCCGAGGTACCGATTTGTATGCATTTACTGTGCCATGTTTCTTTCTGACAGCCCCTAGGGATGTGCTAATTCTTTAACACGAGGCACCTGAATCGTTAAACAGTTAGTGTAAAAATATTAATCTGTCGACGTAATCGAAGACATGCCACAATACTTGCTATTTTTTACCTTCGTTTTTTATTTTTATTTAGAGCATTTATTTGTATACAATGACATTTTAAAGCGTGTCTACTTGGGTTAAGGTCATTGTATTTTTTCATTAATATAGCACTTAAATATATCGTAACCATGTATAGGTTATATAGTTTGTCTCAGTGTGAACGTGACCGATATACCTGCTCATAACATATCATCAATATGAGAAAGACAAGACAACTTTACATTTCCTAAAAGCTGTTATAATAACCATGAAAAACAATCCTCATACACTATCACTTGTAACAGTATTAAACATAAACAAGAATTTTACAAGACATGCTCTAAATGTGCGCCTTATCACTGATGAAATTTTCGATGGCATTGTCGATTACCGTGACACACTCAGTCATTGTTATACCAAACTTAGTGATGGCTACCTTTTGTTCTGCAATTTATTGTGGATTGTTTTGGTAAACATTGTCTTGCAAAAAAATACACATAAAAATCCAGTGGAATGTAATCCGCTCAACGTGGTAGTCATTCTGGAAATCAGCGTCAGCTGATCAGTCAATCTGCAAATCACGATCCATCCATTCCATATCGACAGATCTTGTCCAGGAGTATCCCCCTAATTTTTGTGATTCTCTGAAATTTGAAAAATAATCTAGAAGCATTTCTGTCTCGATAATTTGGTGGAAATTCTAATACATTAAAATGTTTACAAAGCTAATCCGATCAAATAGTATGATATATAAAAGTAAATCCATTATTGCCATGACAAGATAAGTCATGATGTAATAAAACTTAGTTTATAAGTTTACCGTAAAAAATTTTAACTTTTTAAATACTAGTTTAAAAAATTCATGATTATTTGGTAAAGAAAATGAAGAAAGTAAAATAAAAGCAAAATAAACATGAGCGAAGCCATTTCGATAGAGCTAGTTAATTCTAAATTTTAATATCGGTTTGATGCCAAGCATTCTTTTTTAAAATGTCTGACATTTGTTAGTAAAAATGTCTAAATATCATCTGCATCTGGAGCGAAAATAAAACGATACTCTTGTGTCCATCAAAAAAACTGTCAACAAATATACGAAAGTAATATGCACAGTTAATATTATTTAGATCGTTGATTTTACAGTTCTACAGACCGCATTCAATTCCTCCTGAGGCAATCCTGTTAGGTGTTAACACCTGCTTAGAAGAGGGGTTTGGTTATTAACGGTCTCCTGAGGATCTGCTACCGCGGAATGTTGTAAGCCTTTTTTTTTTTTTTTTTTTACTTTTCCAGAATCAACTTGGGAAAGTATGTGTTTGACTCCGAGAATGAGGCATCTTATTAAGTTTTTCCTCTTCTCAAAACTAATTTTAAAATTTTAACAAATTAATTCGTGAAATAAAATTCATATTTACAACACATACGTAAGAGAGTGTAGACTGAACATTGTTCTATTTTCTTCTATTTTCCTTGATTCCCAGACTTACGGGCTTGGATTAAAATGTATTATTTTTTCTGTCGTCGATCAAAAAATATGCAATTTTTTCCTGATTTATTAGATAAAATTCATTAATTCTAATTAATTACTTTCTGAACTAAACTAAAAAGTATATTTTGAATAGATTATTTATTTACTAAAATTAATTTAGAAATTAAATTAATTACAATAGAAACGTTTCGGTTTCTTTGAAAAGATATATATATATATATATATATATATATATATATATATATATATGTGTGTGTGTATATAAATATATATATATATATATATATATATATATATATATAAATATATATATATATAAATATATAAATATATATATATATATATATATATATATATATATATATATACTAGCAGGACCGTTTGTCCGGCGTTGCCCGTGGTGGGAGTGTATGAAAGAATGATTTAACTGTGAAATTAAATTAAAATAATCGTTTACTTCCAGGCCATTTAGAGGTAATATGGTTGATGCTGGATGTATGTATCTCTATGTTAACTCAGTGTATATAATTACAGTATTTCAATATTGTGGTGTTTTGTTAGGTGAGGGGGTTAAAATGAAGTTCGGAAACAGTATTTCGATTTTTTTGGTATATTCTGTAAACCATACTTCATATAAATGTCATTACTAATTGCTCAAAGTTCGGACCTGTTGCTAGTCGGACTTTGGGTTATTGGTAATTCGTGTTATTAACTGCATTTAATGACTGAAACTCCAGTAGCAACTGATGGGTTGGCCATTTACTATTTTAACTGTCTCCGAAGAAATGGATATCGACGCAACATATATTCAAATATAAAACGATATAACAGTTTCTGAAGTTTAAAACTTTGCAGTCAGTAGCAAAGAAAATCTAATTACGGTTAGTAGCAATTAGTTGTTGTAACATCAAACATTAAGTGAAAACTGATAAAATGCCGCTGACAGTTCTGTCGATTAAAAAGATTATGAAATCTACTTCACTCTGAATAAATTATGTGACTTAAATAATATTTGAAAAAACGAATGTTACTTTACTATCACACACAACTAGGAGAGTATTATTTCTGAGATAATATTGGCGATATTCAATTGTTCATCGCAATTTATATTGAAACTTTTGTAATTGTCTTCCCTTGTCGCTAATGTACTAGTTTAAAAATGAAAACAAATAAAATCGCTACAATTGCTTAACTACATTAGTGGATAAGTGTTTCAGTGGGTAAACTACAACAGTGTGATAGTAAATGTGTACTGTAAATGTATTTAAATAAATGGTACTTTTCTTTTCCTAAATATTTTGAATGTTCACACGAGTATTTTTTTGGAATGGGGGGGGGGGTATTTTCTCTACTGTAAAATATTGTTTTGTATGTACTGTTAACCATACTACATGTGAAAGCCACTACCAAACCAATAAGTCCCGATGTGCTGCCAGTCAGATCTAAGGTTATTGGTAATCAATTTGTTTACTGTGTTTAATGAATAAAACACTAATTACCCATAATGAGTCGGCAAATTTGGATGTTTTACCGTTTCAAAGGAGTAGATGTCGACGAAAATTATATTTTAAAAAAATGTATAAAACACTTTCAGAAGTTTAAAAGTGTGCAGGTTGGTAGCAAAATACATTTTATAGTGATTGTTTGCACTTGTATTGTAACATAAAAGTAAAAGTAAAAATCTAGAAAATGTTTAGAGCACATATTATTGTTAGACTTCTTCAGGATGATTTGCTTTAAGAAAAAATTATACACGTACAAACATTTTTTGCCAGCAGGCTCAGAGCTTGCAGCCTACCCAGACGTTTTTGTTTTCTCTTTCAAAGATAAACTAATAAATTGATTTAGATAGCATTTCACTCCCTCTCCCTTCAACACCTAAATGTATCTCTATTAAACTATAGCTCGCCCACTACTGTTTTTTCAATATTCATTATGTTCACCTCTTCAACTACCTAATACTCCTACACCCACACTGCTATTACTGCACCCATCAAATTGTTTCTCATGTGTTGATGTTTTTACGAATATCGGTCGCAGGTTAAAAAAAATCATGCGCGTACAAGCGCATTATTTTTTTTAAACAAATCATCATGAAGAAGTCTGACAATAAAGACGAAACGTTGATGAATACATAAGTATTTTTTTGGTTTTTATTTTTTATTTTCCCTATGTATATATATATATATGTATATGCGTGTGTATATATATGTATATATGTGTATATGTATAGATGTGTATATATGTGTGTATATATATATGTGTGTCTATGTATATGTATATATTTGTATATATATGTGTGTATATATGTATGGATATATATGTATATATATGTATATATATATATATCTATGTGTGTATATATATGTATATATATGTGTGTGTATATATATATATCTGTATGTATATATATATATGTGTGTATGCACATTATTGATTTAAAAACTTACAGAAACGTACCATTGTTTCATTGAGATAGGATTGCCTTTTATTTTAGTTAAAAATGTCGTTAGAGCACAATTACAATCATCAGCGATTCATATTTCTTTTGCGATCGAGCACTTTATTGATTTCTCTTAAACATACAGCGAAGCACTATATATATATATATATATATATATATATATACGCTGATTTTTTGTTTTTTTGTATTATTCCTGGTGGTAGTTGACCGGTGTTCACCGTTGCGGTTTTTTTATTTGTCGCTACCCTGAACGAGTCATCAATATTTGTATATATAGAGATTGTATAATTGATTAATTTAAATATTAATTGTGGCATACATATTTTTGTAATTGAAAAATTAAAAGTCTATTATGAATGATACACACATAAACAAATCAATAATGCAAATTAAAAATATGATCATGATGATAAGGAACAACAAAATATATTGTAAGAAGAGAAAAACGTAAAATAATAATAATAATAATAAGAAATATATGAACATTTTTTTAATTCACAACTTTACTCTATTTTTGTTGATAAAAATGTTGTTAATGAATTAATTTATTCATATTTATTCATTATTATTATTTTTTTACTTAATGAAATTCATCACAGGAATTTTCGTCAGTTATTGCTCACCGATAACAACCAATGGGTTTCCCTGGAGTCTGAGTGCCAGCACGCCTCCATAGAGTTCCAGTACTTTCCATCTCTTTTCGATCACCATTTCAAATAAACTTGCGGTATAATAACAGCCATCTACAATTGATTTCTCGCTGAGATGAGGGTTGCAAAAGCCTCTCCTCCCCCTAAATGTCCCAGCACTCTCCGCACTATTCCAGAGCAGGTCTTCCCATCCTCCTTGACCCTCTGCGACTATTTTGTGTCGTGTCATCCGAGGCCGATGACAATTTTAAGGGGAAGCCTATGATGTATCTTGCAATTACGGTTTACTCTTTGTTCGTTACGTGGTTTTTTCTCCTATTGTATCTTCCATGTGACTGGTTACCATTCGTTATTTATCTGGGGTTGTTTCCACATTCGATAACCTTCATGAGATAGCAGCTGTTTTGATCATTGACGTCCTTTGTATGGTGTCAGTGATCCGTTTGATTCCAATTTCTTCCAGTCTATTCTCCAGGTGTTTTTAGACTGTCCCTAGTGTTCCTATAATTATTATTATTATTATTATATTTACTTCCACCCTGCTCCATTTTCCTTTCAGTTCTTGCTTCGTTTTTCCTTCTCCTTGATCTTAACTATGTGGTCAGCTGGAACTGCAGAGTCAACGAGTATACATGCTGTTTTTTTCTTTTTGTCGATTATTATTATATCAGGTCTTATTGCGTGTATGATTTTATTTGTGTGTGCATCCATATCATAGATGATTTTGTGTTTTTATTTATTTTCCTGCACTGTCTCTGGTCTATGTTTGCATCGAAATTCAATCGTTCGCACAGTTCCCAATGTAAACAACGATTGATAAATTATTATTATTATTATTATTATTATTATTATTATTATTATTATTATTATTATTATTATTACAATTTATATATTTTATTATATTTTATTCTCTATAATTATTATCAATTATTCTTTCGATCATTTTTATTTTTTTGTTTCGTGTTATTCTATTTTTTTTCAATCTGGTTTAATCCGGATTTCAAATATTTTAAATATTAAAGTGATTGTATTCTATGGATTTTAATTACAGTTATCTTTATTAACAGTACTGATGGAGTAACGTATAGTTGAATAATGAGAAGTAATGTCTCCGATATTGATTGAATATATGTATTTAAAAAAATATTGACATTTTATGTATTTTACTTAAATGACTTCGTCATCATCATCATCATCATCATCATCATCATCATCATCATCATCATCATCATCATCATCATCATCATCATCATCATCATCATCATCATCATCATCATCATCACCATTGTTATTGTTGTTATTATTATTGTTATTATTATTGTTATTTATATCATCATTTATTATCAGCTACATTGCCATATATATATATATATATATATATATATATATATATATATATATATATATATATATATATATACATTTTAAATACAAATATTGAATTATTTTTAACTAAAAGCGTTTCGAGCTTTAGCTCTCATCAATGCATGGATTATAATCTCGGTTCGACACCTGCCCCAGAGTCAACCTAGACTTCGTAAGCAAGCGCTGTAATCATTAGGTCACGCGACATTACCACATTCAAGACGGGAATTTAAGTTATATTCATGCGAATGAAGGCATATCAGGAAAGACTAAGACGTACCTTCAGGTACCTATATCACATTGCTCTTGCCTCGGATTACAAACTTACACTTATATTTACCAGCAATGCTTCAAGCAAACTACAATTTCCTTTTATATATATATATATATATATATATATATATATATATATATATATATATATATATATATATACACTTGTTTAATAAATATATTATGATAATTAATACATCTATGAATGCATTACCACACACTTTTTATATCTATATAATTATAGGTGGAGTTCTTTATATATATATATAGAAGTTATTGTACGATTATCTTATATTAGTTATGCATTCAAGTCCAATCAGATATGTTTATGTTATTTACGCACTTATACTGTCGGGACATTATGGACAATTCAGCTTTTGTTGAATCAGTTTTGTGACATGTATTGTTTTCCATAGTTATTGTATTTCAGCATTAAACTACCCCGAAAATGCTGATTAGCCTTAAAACAGACAATCCATATAGCCAAATGACATAGAATTAAGTCTATTTATTTAACATATGGGCGAATGCAACTTATACACAATCTATTTCTACCTGAACATTGAGAGCACAATGAAAATACACAAGAATGAGGAAGAATATTGGCATTCTTGTCGAGTTTTAATCATCTATTTGAACAAAAGTGTACAACATACTGTGCGTGTTACACGAATTTTGTAGTTTGCATGCGATATTAAATACGTGTTCTGATAGGCACAGTTTATTCTGCCAGAAACTGGCCCGGCTTCATCATACATATCACGATAATTGAGATATTGCATTCGTTTGTCCGAATATGTTACAATAATACTTCTATTAATGCACTCTATATATATATTGATCTATGTCTATACTCCTCACTCTAATGTTGAGCAAAGTCAATTACATGTGTTTTATCAAAGTTAATGTCCAAAATTAGAGACTTAAACTCAAGTGGCCTTATAAATACATTCATATAAAGAGAATGTTGCTGAATTGATGTCTTATGACCGAAATAAATTCTATGATTTTGTTTTATTATTTTAATTCTTAAATTCGAGGTTGTGTCAATATTATGCCCTTCGAACCCCCCGTAAATAAAATTAACTTAACATTGGGGAATATTTATTAAGTAATGTATAATACTTATTTTAAGAGTTCACATAAATCAAAGGTATTTTAATTTCCACGAAGTGCTTCCGCCTTCTTCTTACACAATTTACATAAAAATATGTTCTCGTACGAGCGTTATTATCTTTTTTGTTCTAATGAAACTATCCTTATTAGGGAGCGATTATTGTAGTATATGTTGTTTCTAAACGATATGATACTGCCATGCATAATTTCCTATTTTCTTGATTTCGAGCGGATAGTATCCGTATTGTGTCCTTGATACCATCCTCCTAATGATTAACCTTTCTGTTTTCAGACCACTGTATTACATTTTAATACTAAATTCAGATACTGTAGTATTTATTATTTTGTCTTATTTTCATGGATTTCCAGTAAGGACCTCAGTCCCAATGTTGATCAAAATGAAACCAAGTCATCCAAGTAGCGTGGGTAATATCGTTTAAGAATATGCATGGTTATAAGGGTCTCTTAAGTAATTTACAGACAGGAACTACAACTTTATATAGAGAGATATAATTTATCATAGGCTAGGGATGGCTTCGTTCGAAAATTAATTATAGGCGCGTTACAATATGATTTCGTCACTCCCACACAATGCCAGCGCCACTTTTGCATGTTTAGCTCAATATTTCGTTATTCCTTTCGTTTTTCTGTTTTTGCAATAATTATGTCTGCAACGTATCGCGTGGTCTGTTTTGACCTTGATAACCCTCAACGCTCGTTTATCAATTGCGTAACGTAGACAAGACTGACAATGCCTTCACAATAAAGTTGCATTTAAGAATTTGTCAACTCGCCCGACTTTAAAATTGATTCCGTGATTTGAACCCGGACCGCCAGCATGCCACTATTTGATCAGGGATCAAGACTGCTTTCTAGGTTGATGGTCTGGTCGGGATGAGAGTGGTGTATTATTCACAATAGTCTTGCTGTCTTTCGCATAAGCGTCGCTGTTGTCGCCGTGTCAGTACGACCAGGGTGAGGGTCTGATGCAGATGGTCTAAATTAAGTGATAAGCGAAGGGTTATCGATGACAAAGTAGAATTGTGTTTGAAAGGGTGAAGGGCTGAATGGGGGACATATGAAAGGTTGATAATGGAGACAAACGGATGGGAAATGATTAATAACCGGTTTAACATGACTCTGATTGAGTATTCGATGGGAGTATTAAACGAGAAACATGAAAGTAGCAATTATACTCAACAATTTATTCCTCAACTTTCGGCATTTTATTAATTTATATGGATTAGTGTTTTAGGGAGCAAGGGACATTTTAGCGGATATTATTATTATTGATGTTGATGATGCTGATAATGATGCTGCGGCTGCTGCTGATGATGATCGTCACCATCACCATCATCACCATCAGCTGCAACAGAAACAGTACCATCATCATCATCGTGGTAATCATCATCACCATCATCATCGCCACCATCATGGTCACCATCATCATCAGCAGCAGCATTATCATCATTGTCGTCGTCATCATCGTCGTCGTCATCATCATCATCATCAGCAGCAGCAGCAGCAGAAGCAGCAGCAGCAGCAGCAGAAGCAGAAGCAGCAGCAACATCATCATCGTTTCCTTTTACGGAAACTAGTATAACGAAATCACCGTTGTCTGTGTTTCGCTGTTTATCCTAAATCCCTACAAAGAAAGTTGTCACGTAGTAACTTATGCCAACGAATATACAAAACAAACAGTAAATATGTGTATAGAATATTTCATAGGGTTTACTATATTAATTTATTCATTTTTTTCCTTTTCTTATCTAATGAAAAACACAACTAAATGTAAGTGCGTATAATATTTTTTTCAAGATCAGACTTGAGGTGTTAACAATATGAGAAGCATTTATATAACCATTTGATCCACATTTTTTTATCACATTACTTGTTTTCTATTATATGTATAGTTATTTATTTATTTAAGAGTATCATTACAGATCTATGGAGTTGATGAGTGTATACACTTTCCGCATCATTGTAAATGTGTATAATTGAATACAAATGATTTTAGTTACAACCTGCAAAAACATATACACTATAATTATGTTAACGGACGATAGAATATTGAACATAGATACATTAACACGTTATTAATGTTGAATGTGTACTTCAATGAATAAATAAATATGACTAAACACATTAATAAATAGGATATAACACACACGTATATATATATATATAACTATATTTTAATACTTTAGAAAAACAAATCTGGAGGCAAAACTAAATTAAATATTTGTAAACTTTTTAAATTAAAAAATAATTATTAAATAGGGAGGTGGTGTCTGATCAACACTGCTGGGATGCCATGATAAAGAAATACTGTTTTGTTTTTAAAATCCCGAAACAGTTTTCATGGTAAACAACTGACGATCCCTTATATATAAAAACATATATAAAAATATATTTATATTAGAGTATATTCTTGGAAGTAAACTAAAATAGTGATTGCAGTAAATTGATTGACTTACTAGACTAAAATCTTTCAACAAAATTTTTTTTTTTTTTTTTTTTCTTCCCAGTTTTGAAGGTTAAAAGAACTTCCGAGACTATATATATATATATATATATATATATATATATATATATATCTTATATATCACGAAATGGTGTTGCTTTATGAATGTCTTCGCTCGTCTTATTGTATTCCAGTCTAATTGTCGGTGTTGTGTTTCATTTTTGTTCACGAGTACTTTTGACTGATTCCTTCAACTGTATTTAGGCGGAGGAGTGTACTTGCTAATCCGTGTCTGCTTAGTTCGATCTGTGCAGCAAATCTAAAACTTGGTAAAAGTGCGTATGTGTGATGAGATTCCGTATTTGGAACGTGATCATGTGTTAGGCGCGTGGCTAATTCAAATCTACAATATACTTTTTAATGTACAATATAAAAATAAAAGTCTAACGTAGAGTTGTATTTATTGTAATGAATTTATTACCTAGGCATTTAAAAATATTTTGACTAGATTCGTAATTAATGTTGTGTATTGTATGGCATCTGGGCTTTATGCACAAGGCCTCTACGATGTTCAGTCTTTTTATTTTTCAGTCGTAATGTAGAATTTATACAGCGAAAGACTGAGAGAAACGGAATAACAGAGAGACAGAAAGTGAGGTATACGCTTACTATAGTTGATCTATCTGATTGAGGAAACGATGGTTTCCCGTTAACGCAATGCAATAATCTTCCATAAAATATATTGCGTCCTCTTAGTTTACTCTATCGTAAAATTTTCATTTATATAAACTATATACGTTTGTTCACTACTAGTAGCGTGTTCGTTATCGACGATGGTAAGATGTTCGACACCAGTGATCACTACTAGTCGTTTCGAAGCTAGGGTTGATTAGCCTTCGTTTAGCCACATTGATGGCTTTAGAAGGGAAATCTTTTTCGGGGAAGTATATTTTTTTGTATTTTGTTTACATACAGGAGTAGTATGTACACAAAGAATGACATCCAGAAAGAGTTTGAAGACAACGCACGACACACTTGTTCATATCGATACTTTAATTTCAATTCAAATATTTTTAATTTGAATTTCAATTAATTGTATCGATCGAGTATATCTTAATGCACACTCGTCCTCAAAATTAATTCAGGTTGACTATTTAAAACTCTCTTACTCAGGAAAATAGTTTTAAACCATAAAGCAGTATTCCGGAAGAGCTGGTGTTAACTTGTAGTGTTAACTTCTTCATGAGTCCAGTGGTTCCTATGATGACTGGAATGATGGAGATCTCTTTCAGGTTCCAGTTTGTTTTCATATCATACATCCGACCTTGATATTTTGTTATTTTCTCCCTTTCAGCTCTGTTAAGGCCAATATAATTAGGGACACTGACCTCAACTAAAGTTGCCACTCTAACTCTCTAGTTCATATGACAATGTCAGGTTTCACAGCGGCGTTTTCCAGATAGGTAGTTGTAGGAATTTCATGGTCATAAGGCATAATGTGTGTCTCCTTCTTCACAGTTCTCTCAGGTAGTTGTTCCCAGGGCCTACTGTTACACCTGATATTCAGTTTCTTACAGATGGTCCAGTGGTGGTACCTGCATACTGCATATATGCATATATGTCGTGCTGTATAGGAGCCATCTGCCCACATCCCTTTACAACTCGATATAAGGTTGCTCAAACTCTCCAGTTCAGTTTTGCAAAACCTGCACTTGTTGTCCTGACTGAGACTAGCAATCTTTTTGAACGCATTTGTCGTCAGGCCTTGGTCTTGGGTGGCCATTATAAGCCTTTCCTGGTCGTAGTGGAGGGTTCCCGTTTTTAGCCAGTCCAATGACCATTTCTTATCAATATAGTACTTCGATAGTTCAAAGATGGAGTATGTGGCACGTTTCTGTCTTGACCACTAATCTATGCACTTGTTTTTAAAAGTATGGGTGTATCTCGTTCGGTTTTTTGGGCTATCTCTGTGGCAGAATTATTTGGAGTTCCTGCCTCATCTATATGAAATCCCTGTCCAAAATGCTTGGCCAACTTTGTGATGCAGTTTGTTTTGCTGGCTCTTGACACTTGATGTTCATGCACCATTGCTAGGCTGAGGTTTTAGGAGCTTATTAGGTACTGGGCAATGCTGACAATAGTGGGTCTATGCTGGTTATTAATCTCTGATAGCCCCAGTCCACCCTTTCTGCTGGGCAAGTACAGTCTTGGCAGGCACTGATTTCTATAGACGACCCTATGAAGGGTTAACATTTTTCCTGTCTTTACATCTAGCCTGTTGATGGTTTGTTGAGGCCAATCAATGATGCCAAAGCTGTACGTAATCAATGGAAAGTTTGTTAATGGCAGTTATTTTATTCTTATTTGTAAGCTGTGTTTTGCAGATCTTTCTCACACGGCGTACATACTCTCTGCCAATTATCTCTATCATCCTGTCATGTTGGATGCTGTCATTATCCTGAATGCCAAGGTATTTATATGATTCCTGCTCTTAGATATCTCGCGTGTAATTCTCCTCATCTATATGTATATTGTCTGTATGAATCTCCTTCCAAGTCCTAAGAGAGCACTTGGCACATTTGTCCAAGCCAAATCTCATTCCGATGTATTTGGAGAAGGTGTGTACAACTTGCAGGAACTGCTGCAATTCAATATCAGAGCTTGCATAAAGCTTAAGGTCATCCATGAAGAGAAGGTCGTTGATTTTCTTGGATGAATATCCCTGGCGTCCCTGACCAATGCTGCTGTTGTTGAGAAGCTTACTAAGTGGGTATAGTGGCATGCAGAAGAGCAACGGAGATAGGCTGTCACCTTGGATTATTCCCCTTCTGATGTTGATGTTAGGGATGGTAATCTTTCCATGCCTGTGGCTTAGTGAGATGGCGGTTACAGACATTTGTATGTAGGCAGCAATTGTATGTTTAATTACTGGATTTATATTATACAGTAGCCATGAGTAGACCACGCTGTCATAGGCCTTCTGATAATCAATCCATTCCATGCTCATGTTTCTATGCCGCTTCCTACACTCCTCTAAAATGATATGATGATATAGTGAAAACTCATATACTAGGTTAAATTGGCATCGTCTTTTGAGTTCCTGGTTTTTGTGTTTGTCTTGCTTCTGTGTATGTTTTTGCGGGTGTTCATTTTTTGTGTCGTTTCAATGTTAGAATTTAGCATGGTTTGTTTGTATGTTTTGGTCATAATATATGTTCTGGTCTGTGTGTGCGGGGATGGAGCTTAGGTGCACTTTCAAGTTACACATATCCATTCTGCATTGTTTTATTGTGTGAGTATGTTCATTTGAAAGCATGTGCTGAGATCTACAACATGTATACGCATATGTGTCTATATGGACATATGTATCTGCATATACACAAACGTACACCTACTATAGACACCAATACATATACATATATGCGTGTATTCGTATACACACAAATACGTACTCCCATATCAATACGCATTCTCACGTATGTGCATATATCTACCTTGCGTATACTGTGCTCGTGTGTGATGCGTTATGAGGTGTGTGAATGGCATTATGGAGTTTTCTTGTGTTATAAAAAATAGTGTATTCTATTTAATAGATCGCCATGCTGTTAAATCAACTTTTGCTGAATTCGTAGATATGTTGTCACATGTGTTCTGTTGTCTAGAAGTTTTATGTTGTATTCTGTAAGTAGACCCTAATGTGTAGTGTTGTAGTAGCTTCTATATCAGATTTGCCACATGTTGTGCATTTTAGAACGTATTCCACATTTTTAAGTGTAGCTTAACATTTGTTTTCATTGTGAATGTAATTATGGGGTTCTCATGATTCTGTCACAAAACATATTTTGTTGCAGTTTTTGATCTTTGAATTTGGATGAAGTTAAAATGTGATGTGGGTTTTTCGGTTGGCTTTTGATTATTCTGTTTGTTTTAAACTATTTAGTTTATTGTTTTGACTAAGTAGATCAAACTTTATTGTTTTCTTTGTGCATTGTTCATGGATTATTTTTCTGGTGTGTACAGATCCGTTCTGTTTTTCGTATTTTAGGCATACGGGGAAAGGCTAATGGTATACTCTGCTTGTTCTAAATATGTGTGTATTAATTCTGAGGACTATCCTGTGTAAGTTGGTTTGTCTCTTAGCCATGCGTTCGATATACACGGAGATGCTTGTTGGTGATCATATTCCAAATTGTCAGCGTTAGTTAATAGGGTATAATAGTTTTTTGAATGCATTTGGGACCGATTATTTGCTTGTTGGCTTGGTGGCAGAAATAATGCACGAGCTACTTTTCTAAGACATTTTCTAGGACTTTCTTTTTTTATCGTTGTTCTTTCTTGTTTTTAAATTTTAACTTTTATTTTTATTTTTGTCTTCTTCTCTTCTTAAGTTACCTCAACTATTGCAACGCCACATTGTGTATTGTCGGCAGTTGAAACCCTTATTCTAGAAATTACATTTCCCTGATGATCTGCCAAGCAAGTACCTGCTTGGTGGTGTAACACGTGTAGGAAAAACATTTAATTTGAATAAATAATATTTGTAAGAAAAAATATATTTAATGGTGATCATTGGTGTCCTGAAAGGAATGCTTTGGTAAGCCTTCATAAAATCACACACACACACACACACACACACACACACACACACACACACATATTTATATATATATATATATATATATATATATATATATATATATATATATATATATTATAGGGTGGTTAGACGTAGCCGAGGTATCCATGCCGAGATTTAGAACTGGAACGACAGGAAACATACAGATGCAGTTGCCACGTAATATATTCGTTGGACTAACAAAAACGTTATGAATAGATGAAATGATATAAATATAAATATATAGCGCATCCTTTCGTTTTAAGTATATTTTATTTCACTACCAGTAGCCGAGCGAAATTAATTTGTTACAAAAGACTAATGCTTTACACTAAGCGGAAAAAAAACTTATTTCTTCTTTCTTCAACGTATCAATGTGGTTCGACGTAGAAAAAAAGACACGGAGAGAGAGCGCGAGAGAGATAGAGACAGAGAGAAAGAGAAAGAGCGAGAGAGACAGAGAGAGCGAGAAAGAGAGATATAGTAGGTTTAGAGATAGGGGATAGTTTATTATTCAAGTAATTTGCCGGACATTCCTTTAATTTTATTTATGAATAGTGTTGGGGCGATTTTAGTGTGGGGGTTGTGAATTTTTAGCATATTATTATTGGTTTCCTCTCAAAAATCAATTTGATAAGGAGTCATCTATGATGTCTCACTCGAATATGAGTGACACATATGCCGTCTTTTATGGAAACCCTCGTATTCGCCTGTATTACTATTTACTAACTAGAAGTCTTCACATACGTTATAATCAGTGATTAATCACTGGCAACATGGGCGGTGTTCATTGAGGACTTAGTGAAAACAGATGGCCACTACTTTCAACGCTTTCGGTAGACATTGCAAATCATTTTCTAGGATTTAGGTTCACAAAACCTTTCAGATTTCAGTACTTGATTTACCCTCAAGTTCATTTTAGATAGAGTTCATCCTTTTTTTGGTTTTAATTCGTATTGACCTTTGATTACCAACCGATGCAAGTTCCACGATGTTTATTTGTGTTTATCCTTTGTGTGTAGACAGATTATGTGATGTTTGTAATACATTCTCGTATGTATTATCATTTTTAGTATTACTAGTAATCGCATTGACATTGTTATTATTAGTATAAGTAGTAATAGTATTAGTGGTAGTGGTAGTGGTAGAAACAGTAGTAGTAGTAGTAGTAGTAGTAGTAGTAGTGTTGTTGATGTTCAAAGTTTTGATATTTTCTTCTGGTTATTCTCTTTTTTGCAGCTAAAGTTGCAGTGTTTGTTGAATGGAAGTGACTTGAACTCCGACCTATACAAATGAAACCGATGTGAAGCTAGTGTTGCGTCTCCGCCCATTTCTTCCTCGATAGAACAAAAGGCCGGTATACGTACGCCAGAATTGTAAGAACTAAACGGAATTGTAACACTTCCACTACAGTCGGTCGGGTTCGGTGTGTATGATTTCCACAGAAACATGGGTTGGGATGGAAATACTCGCCAGAGGTGGTGAACTATAATGACTTTACACGAAGGGGATCGACAACGTTTTCTTTTTCAACGTCTGTACATTTTATTTGAAGAAATCTCAGAGATATTATATATATATATATATATATATATATATATATATATATATATATATATGCCCGCATATATATAATGTTTATCTGTATCGTAGTGTCTGCTATCGAAACAATATTTCGGTTTTTATATGCTCCAAACTTTTACGAAATAGGACATCTATTGTTTCTCATTCAACGCCCTTTTATTGGGAGTGTTTGTCCTGAGAAGTTATGGGAAGATCATAACATAAGGTTCCGAGTACAGCAGAAACTTCGAAAAAAAAAAGATATGTATCAATATATTTATATATATATATATATATATAAGGATATATAGTTATGCTACACAAATATGTGTATATATGTAGATATATATGTACATGTTAACATTTAAATTTAAAATTTAATTTTCAATTTTCATGAGCCAATTGTAATCGAAAATATAATTTTTTGGTGACTCTGCTCTCTATATTTAGTGTGGTTTAATTAAATATTTTTCTATATGTAGATATACATATATATCTAAATGAATGTATGCGAAAGTTTTGCTTAGTTATCACTCTATACTGCCATCAAAACGGGATGATGTTATCTAAATCAATACTATATTAGTTTACGCTCAACTACAGTATATATCGTACGAGAGAAACACATATAGACATTCAAATATTTGTTTAATTTGCATTACCTCTTTTATAACCGTCTACAATTAAGTAATGTCTGTCCTCATACATTTATGATTATATTATTCTATTGCCCCTGTGTATCTACAATAGTTTTGTATAAATGAATAGTTATTAATGTAAGTAATTTAATTTAAAAAATGAATAAATTACGAAAAAACATTCTTAAAATATCAAGGGAGATAATTTAGATCAACCTAAGATCTAAGCAAGCTAGAAAGCCAGCTAGAAAGATATACAGAGTTCACACACAAAAGGGAGATGATTGGGTTCTCTCTCTCTCCCTCCTTCTCTCTCTCTCTTTCTCTTTCCCTGTATATATCTCTCTAGCTTTTTTGCTTTCAAGAGAGGGGGACTCCTTTAAAACTAAAAATAAAGCATAATCTAATCCTTTTCTTTGGCGTATGGGGGATACTCCGACGATTTACCTTCTGCTTTGGTGGTTTGTGTAGCATATTTTCGTTCCTCATAATACATTCCTCCCGGGCATTACCTTCTCTTTTTTGAGGGAGGACAGTATAATATATGTTCGTTCCTTACAATATTATCGTCCCAGGATTACTTTCTCACTGTTTAGGGGATCGGGGTAGTTTACTATCTATTTGGTTAAATGATACCATCCTCCCTAGCACTAACTCTTTTTTTTGGGAGGAGGGGTAGGGTTCGTTCGTCATGATATAATCATCTTAGTCATGTAAGGGGGGCTCAGTGTATGTAGTTTTTTCAACATAATATCGTGCTCAGAACCGAGCAAAAATATGCGACCGGATGAAGCACATATTTGCTAGTATATATATACATATATATATATATATATATATATATATATATATATATATATATATATATATGAAGCAATCCAACAAAAGATATAAGCGTCAACTAATATCTTATAATTAGTGAAACATCCGGATAAAAAACTGAAGCTCAATATACTGGATAGAGCATTAATATTATAATATAAAATGAAGTAATAAAATAAGGTGTCAATCAAATTTTATTAGAATTCAAAGTTCATGCAAAGCATCCTTAATATGTTTGATGTTATGTATTTTTATATATTTGTGGATATAATTTTATATATTTTCAAAGCGTAATTTTATTGCCTGTAGTAGTATAACTGCGGTAATGGTCCTCTGAAGAGAAGAATTACCTTTGAAAACTCATGAGCTAAGGACTTAAGGATGCTTTGCATGAACTTTGAATTCTAATAAAATTTGATTGACACCTTATTTTATTACTTCATTTTATATTATAATATATATATATATATATATATGTATATAATAAAATGTATATATGTATATACATATGTATAGACCCAAAACATATATATATATTTGTCGTTTATGTGTATACATATGTATATATATATATATATATATATATATATATATATATATATATATATATATGTATATATATATATATATTTATTTATATATATACATATATATATATGTATATAGATATATTTATTTATATATATACATATATATATATGTATATATATATATATTTATTTATATATATACATATATATATATATATATATATATATATATATATATATATATATATATATATATATATATATATATATATGGGAATGTTCTGTCTTTTCACTATTTAGTTCTAATTTGGTGACGCATAGGAATATGAAATGTATTCTTTTAAATCTCGTTTACGAAAGAACTCATTTTTTCGACGTGCCTTACGACCTTCCGTCACATATTTAAACATATATATATATATATATATATATATATATATATATATATATAGAGAGAGAGAGAGAGAGAGAGATATGCATATATATATACATATATATACATACATAGATATATATATATACATATATATATATATATACATAAATCACTTCCGTCACATATATATATATATATATATATATATACACACATACACATATATATATATATACATATATATATATATATATATATATATATATATATATATATATATATATATATATATATATATATATATACACATATATATAGTCATATATATATATTTATATGTACATGTATATTTATATATTGACTATAATACCATATTAAGTATTTCAACGTGGAAACACGGGCATTTTTTAACTTGTAGCAGAGGCATAACATGCCCTTAGTATGAACAATGTGTATCCAAGAAGAATAGGCATTGCGTTCATCTTTTGGTGCCAATTTGTACACATCCAAGGCTAAGTCAATTTAAAAGCGTATACGTCAATTAAATATGGTGAGTACTATTCTGATAAATGATAATCATACAATGGAGAAAATAGATTGTTAAATGTCATGTATATATATATATATATATATATATATATATATATATATATATATATATATACATGGAGTAGAATTTAAAATAGCGTATTCCTCAACAATACATATTATCACATTCTAGTAGACCTTTTTACAATTTGCAAACCTAAAGTATACTATGATTCGCTGTTTATTCAGTAACATAGATGATGAAAACAATATGAAATATGTAAAGTAAGACCGTTGTAAGAGAGAATTAAAGACGCAAGTTTTATTATTAAATTACAAAAAGATTATACAGAAATTAAAAAGTCAGGTAAAACATTCAGAAAAAATAACCTCATAATCCAAGTATACCACCGTCCATAAATACGTGTTAGTTTACGTCACGCTGCAAATAGATTGTTGCGACTATTTGGTAAGTATATCAACACGCACTTTTCTTTAAATATGGGTAGAAAGGTACACGCATACAATTAATCGTTTCTAAGTATTAGTGGTGTTTTATCTTTAACTAAACCAAACGATTTGATAGAGCATAAAATATGAACTGATTCAAAACGATAAAAGAAAAAGTTTACGATTCGAAGATCTGTGTAATATCCGACAATTAAATCTTCCTCAGGCGAAGGCAAATATGTCATGCTATTCTTAGTTAACTGTCATAAAAAAAAATGAATTATGTGATCCTGCCTGTTCAAATTTATAAAGTAACAACAATTTAAATCTACACAAATGGAACCATGCTATACTTACGTTAGGAAACAGAGTATATTCAAGCGTAATAGTGTATTTAGATGTATTCAATTCACCATTGTACACATTTTGCTCAATACGTAAGTACATATTTGTAATCCTTGTATAAAAACTATGTCTATGCGAAAGTAAGCCACACGTACGTTTCTATGTTTCACTCCAGCAGGAAATCATCAAGTTTAATTCGCAGTTTCACTGTCTGTAATCTATTTAGTATCTAAGTATTTTTACATTACCTAACTCACCAATCAGATTCTTTAAAAATAGTATTCCCTCTCGGGCTATTATTTATATCAGTCAATGGATAAAATGTTCTATAAAAATGGTTTGTCTTCCCTTTCTCAGCCACTGTTTTCTGTGTGGTTCCTTTTGGCGCATACTATTTTTAGAGGGTCGAATTAATAGGGGACTATAGTTGAACACATTGAGACTAAACTTAGTTATCTTTTCTAAGCATGCTGTTACTCTTCGCTGTGTTAGATTTATTATATTTTCTTATTAATTTGTATATATATATATATATATATATATATATATATATATATATATATATATATATATATATATGTGTGTGTGTGTGTGTGTGTGTGTGTTTAATATATGGAATTAGTGGATAAGCATTGTAACAAAATAGTTTAAATAATGACAGAGACACAAGTTTTGAGCATCGATATTTCGGTAATAAATTTAGACCTTATCCATTAACGAGGAAGGGAAAGATTAAGACAGAATAAAAGGAGGGGTGAAATAACTAGATATTTTATCTGGTGTTAGGTGAGACGTTATCAAATATTTGTGAGTAGAAATAAAGATAAACTGGATTAATGGTTGCGATTGTGATGAGATAACATTAAGTATAATACTAAGGACAGTCGATCTTCTTGTATATATTTTATAAACAAAAACATAATTGATACAAATGACAAATCAGTGAAAAAGAAAATGATCAGAAATATATAGAGCGATAAATATTTGCCCAATGAGGAGATATTGTTTCCTTTAACCAGGAGTTTTCACTCTTACAAATTAAAATGCAACGAAGCCAGATAATTACAATAAAATGGGTAATATTTACAACGTATGTGTTTGTTCCTACAGTCACAAAACAAGTAACACACAACGGCGATTTATATTGAACTCGTAAATTATCAATTTTAAATCATTTCGAGACAACAAAAAAATCAAATATTATAAGACACACACACATTTCAATTATTAGAATTAGCTACTGCAGAGTTTGAATTACCTAATAGATACCATACCCGAGTGTATTCAATATCTCTGTATAAAGGTCTTTTAAGATAACCTGACATGAACATACCTCTACCCTACAAGTAACCCATTCCAAATATTCAAAGTAACATAGTAGCTAAAGCCCAAATAAGATCTCCATCGACAAACGTGGAATTGTGAACCTGCTCTATGTGATGTTACCTCAAGTAACACCAATTAACTAGATACTTTACCAGACTAGATAAATTATTGTCCTGGAATCCGGTAAGACAAAGATACCACCAGAAATATATACTATAACATAACGAACTGTTTAATTGTAGAAATGAAAATTAATGTGGTTCACTTCTTTACAAACTCAGCGTTTTAGAGGTAAAATATATATATATATATATTAGAGTAATCTCCATTTGGTTTGATATCATACAGTTTTAATAGAACGATACAACATTTAATAGCACAGTACGGGTTTGTATTAAGAGCCGTATTTAGTTGTCTTCATCTCAGCTGACCTAGTGGCCAACAGGTTAACGACGCTGGCTTCGTAAACTCAGAGTTGTTAGTTCGAGCCCGCTGGTTTATAGACCGCTTAGTTAAATCTATACAATCAATAGTGAAAACAGGAATTACGTATGTTTATAGATGAATAAATACTATTTAATTTTAAAAAAGTCCACCACTATTAAAACGGAGGGCACACTGGCTGTGACATAAAAAAATCATCGCCCAGTCAGTAACGCAAAAGTTCTCTCTTCTTGGTTGAACACTATAAGATGTATTAAAAGCCGTTTTTACTTGTAACGATCGCAACAGACTAACACTCTAGGCGCTAGGTTACAAATGATCGGGTTGTTAGTAAATAGACCGATGAGTTAAGACGATACTGATGAGTATGTAAAATTATCGTCCTCAAGAAGTCTTATATATAAAGACGAAACGTTGATGAATACATGGAAAATTTAAAAAAAAACATCTTTTGGTGTTTCGTTGTGCATTTACCATATATATATATATATATATATATATATATATATATATATATATATATATATATATATACAGAGGTGTACTAAAAGCGAACTTTTAGGAAAGGTAAAACCCTATTGTAAAGAATATACAGCTCAATATCCAGGATAGAGCAGGTAGAAATGAAGGAGAATGGAAAGGAATTAGAGAAAGCAAAAGCCAAATCAAAATTCAATTCAAAAGTTCAAAGCAAGGTATATTCCGCAAAAAGGCAATTTATTCAAGTTAAATTTTCCTTAAGCCAGGCTTTTCAAAGATCAAAATCTTATCATCAGAGGAAGTCGCTGGGATAGATAAGTTGGCAATGGCCAAGATTTAAAATTTGAAAAAATAAAATAAAAGTTGTAGGGAAAGAAACGCAGGGCAAAACTGTGCCAGGGTGCAAGCAAATGTCCGATTGCCAAAAAGTCCGGTGTCAAAGAGTCCAGTGGAGAGAATAAGATGTAGATAGGTAGGTCGTTAGAGGCACGAGAAGTAATGAGAGAAGTTTCAAAGTAAAATTCCAAGAAGTCACAACTTCAGGTACGGCGAAAATAGAAAATCCAAGAAGGGTAAAAAGTCCAATAAGAGGTACATTCGATGATGCAGGCAGGCGTCAGAGGATATTAAGATGGAAAATATTCGCCATTAAAGATACTTCCCGGGCAGAGATGACAAAGAAAAGTGTTTTAAAGTGAGAAAAAGGGGCAGCGAAAATATTTAAAGCCTGCCCAGTTGAGAAAGCCGGCTATAAATTTTAACTCATTTTTCTAGTCCTACCCTTCATATATATTTTGCCTCATTGTTTATATCTAAGGTCATTTGATTAAACATCTAAACCCCGAACTCTGTTCTTATATATATTCTGTTATTTTAACCCCTTATCCTAACATTCGTTAACTTACCCCCACTCCTTTCTTCCCCTTTTCTAGTTGAATCCTAATTCGCGCTAACTTCCAATTTCAACTTTATGTTTCACCCCCCCACTTTCACACTCTTAGTTTTATCCGCATTCCTTCACCGCATCGCTCCCTTTCTCCTCCCCCCTCTCTTTCCTCGTACCCGTCCCTTTCTCCTCCCACACACCCTTACCCGTTTCCTCCCTTGCCTACTGGTCGCATATTATATTCTTGTTTTCACTATCTTTGCTTTTCTTCATTTATAGCCGGCTTTCTCAACTGGGCAGGCTTTAAATATTTTCGCTGCCCCTTTTTCCCACTTTAAAACACTTTTTTTTGTCATCTCTGCCCGGGAAGTATCTTTAATGGCGAATATTTTCCATCTTAATCTCCTCTGACGCCTGCCTCAAATGAAACCTATATCTGCAAGCTTATCCAATCTGTGAAGAAGTTCATCACTAACGTTAGATGGAAAGCATTTCACCATGACATGAACCACAAAACCTCCTCCCACCAAACTGACTCCAGCAATTCCTCACTTTCTACCCACTTTGGATCTACACTACCTATTAACTCCTCTAGGGAACTGAAGAAATTGGAAAAATTAGCTGCCTCCAGGTACGGTCTCAAAACCTCCTCCTTCCCTAAACAAAATGAACACCTCAATAATTTCGAAAATGACCTATTTGACCTCATTAGTCGCATTAAATTCAAAAGACACAATAAACACCTCAATCCCATCATCAAAAAAATCAACAAGTTTACTAACAATATTAAGAGACACCCAGATATAATTGTCCCAGCGGATAAAACTAAGAATTTTTACAAACTGAAATATAGTCAATACAAATCCTTAATCTACAAAGAATTAAATAAATCTTACAAAAGCACATGTTACGATACCCTGGCTAGTATAAACAATGAGGCTAAATCCATACTAACATCTTTGAATGTCCTCAACTACGCAGAAACTTTAACCCCTGCAATACCTAGATTTACCTTGAGGGACCATAAAAATAATTTCCAAGAAAACCCTACCATCAGACTAATATGCCCCTCTAAATCAGACCTAGGCATCATAAGCAAGAAAATCTTGGATAGAATTATCCCTACCTTGAAAAAAAAAATTCGTTACACTCTTTGGCAATCCTCAGATGAGGTTACTACCTGGTTCCTTAACCTCATTGATAAGTCTAAACCTAACTTGAACTTCATAACATTCGACATTAATAATTATTACCAATCCATTTCCCCTATCTTACTTAACAAAGCATTAATCTTCGCCAAAAATAATTCTGACATTACTGACATAGAGATTAAACTAATAATATTAGCCAGAAGATCCCTACTAGAATTTGATAATAAGCTTTGGACTAGGAAGGACACCCCCAATAACTTTGACATTACCATGGGGACATCAGACTCTGCCCAGGTCACTGACCTGGTAGGTTTGTACTTGATGAGAGAATTGGGGTTTAATTTTGGACACTTACAGGGTGGGTTGTATAGGGACGATGCCCTGTTTGTATCTGGGGAGAGATCGAGACAATATAACAACACTATCAAAAACCTGCATAACTTCTTTAAAAACTTTGGTTTGATCATTACAGTGGAACCTGAGAAAAGAATATCCAACTTTCTTGATCTTACATTAGATCTTAACTCGGGAACCTTCAGCCCATACCATAAACCTAACTTAACCCTTTTCTACGTACATAGCCTATCTAACCACCCTAAATCCATCATAAACTCAATAGTCCACTCAGTATCTAATAGAATCTCTAAGCTATCTGCGAATAATTCTATCTTCGATCAAAATTCTAGCTTTTACAATAATGCTTTGCTTAACTCAGGCTACAATCACAAAATTAAATATAACTGCAACCCCCTTACTCAAGTTAACAAATCTTCAGGCATTATTACACACAACATGACCACACACAGAAATAAAAAGTTTAACTCATCAGCACCTAAGATAATCAAAACACACTCTAATAAGCCCATAGGAACTAAAGATATTGATAATCGGGTAGACCCACATTCGCACAAACAAAGAAAAAAACTTAGAAGAAAGAATAACATTTGGTTTAATCCGCCTTTCAGCAGTAATGTTAAAACCAATATACCTAAAGAATTTTTCCAAATCTTAGACAGATCTTTTAAGCATCCCCACAGATATAGCACTATCCTTAACAGAAATTCTATTAAAATATCATACTCTACTATGCCTAATATTGAACAAACTATTATAACCTCTAACAATAGGAAAATAAAACATATCCAACAGCAACCACCCACCACATCCCTCACCACTTGTAACTGCCGTAAACCTAGAGATTGTCCCCTTAACAACAACTGTGTACAGAAGGACGTAATATACGCTTTTACTGTTAAACAATTCCCCCGCTCCACCAATGTTGTGAGTAATCACAGTTCCCATACTCCACCCGAACTCCGGATCTCCCCGCAACCCCAATCCGCTTCTACTCTAAACTCCCGCTTATACAGCCATACCTCTAACCAAGCACCCCCAATAATAGATAGTGCTAATGGACCAACTCACATTTCCCCCATATCCGCTCCACCCCACTTCTCCAAACAACTTTCCTCGCATAACTTGGATCTCCAAACCCAAATCTCTTCTAATACCATTAGCAATCTCAATGCAACTATAGCACCACCCTTCAAGATACACACATATATTGGGGCGTCCTCTTTCCCAATTAAGACCCGGATCTATAACCATATATATTCCTTTAAAAATAGCAGCGATAACAGCACAGGCACTTCACTTTCCAATCTAATTAGAAACCTCAATCTTAAAAATACTCCCTATTCACTTCACTGGTCAATACTTAAAAAGTCCAAATCATATACCCCTGGAGCATCCCATTGCCAACTTTGTACTCTGGAAACCTTTATGATAGCTACTGCTACTAAATCCAAAAATATTATTAATTCTAAGAATGAACTTATCTCCAGTTGCAGGCATAAACGTAAATTCAGGTATAGCAACCATAATAATCCCCCAGACACCCCTCCCCCATTTGATTAAATACCCTCCCTTCATCTCGGATTTCCCTCCTTACATCTCGAATCCCCTTTCTGAGAGTTCTCATTCCTGTTGTTCTATGGTCTCTACTTATATCTCCCTCATCCCTTTAACCTTCTCTTAACTTAATAAAATTACTCATAAACTCCGTTAGCTTCACATTTCCCTTAGTTTTAATTCCTTTCTTCCATTACCCCCTAAATCTTTCCACTTAACCTCCTTAACTGTATAACTTTTTTGGCTTTCCATTTTCTTTCCCGTTTAACTTCTTTTAATGCATTCGTCCGTTTCCCTTCAACACTTCCATTCTTCATTCTTCATTATTTTCCCTTTCAACGTGATAACTAACCCACTCTATTCATATTATATCCTAGCCCTTTTATTTACTTGTTGATTAGCCTTATCTACTCCATATCCCCTTTGCACACCTCGATATCGAACTCCTTACTGTTTCCACTGTGCACTTTAATTATTCTTCCCCTCCTGTTTTTACTTCTAAATAATTCTTCTCACTCTTTTCATAGCCTCGATTATTCCCCCCTTGTTTTACCTCGCCCTTCGCACACCTCTCTCAAACTACTCAACCCCCAACCCGCCCTCGCTCTACATCTTTTAACCCCCATAGTATTTACTTTTAACTGCGATCTCCACTCTCCCTCTGGCTTAATCCTTTGTCACTTTTTTAACCTTGTATATCTCTTACTTCTTCCGGCCTTCACTAACCTATTTAACAATTTTCTTAATTAACCTCCATATAACTTTTTTGAATAAAATTTCAAAGTTTATATTTTCCCATATCTATTTGAACTAGCATCCCGTAACTTGCTTATTTACTTCAACCCATAATTTTTTCCACCTTGGAGATTCCCATTCCGGATATCCTCTCGAGGTCTTGTTTTCCTTTTTCTTTTTCCTTATTCTAATTTTCATTCTTGAGCTCCAATCTTATCGACTTTTCCCTCATTCTATTATTAGTATCTTATTTTTATTATTTTTTTATTTTTTTATTTTTTATTCTTTCGGTCAATCCTTAATTTTCCCTGCGAGCTTAAGACTAATCTTATTATCTATTTTTCATTCTTTATTCTTTTATTTTCTTATTTCTACTTTTTATACTATTTTTATCTTTATTTTTTATCTTTACTCTTTTAATTTTTAACTCATTTTTCTAGTCCTACCCTTCATATATATTTTGCCGCATTGTTTATATCTAAGGTCATTTGATTAAACATCTAAACCCCGAACTCTGTTCTTATATATATTCTGTTATTTTAACCCCTTATCCTAACATTCGTTAACTTACCCCCACTCCTTTCTTCCCCTTTTCTAGTTGAATCCTAATTCGCGCTAACTTCCAATTTCAACTTTATGTTTCACCCCCCCACTTTCACACTCTTAGTTTTATCCGCATTCCTTCACCGCATCGCTCCCTTTCTCCTCCCCCCTCTCTTTCCTCGTACCCGTCCCTTTCTCCTCCCACACACCCTTACCCGTTTCCTCCCTTGCCTACTGGTCGCATATTATATTCTTGTTTTCACTATCTTTGCTTTTCTTCATTTATAGCCGGCTTTCTCAACTGGGCAGGCTTTAAATATTTTCGCTGCCCCTTTTTCCCACTTTAAAACACTTTTCTTTGTCATCTCTGCCCGGGAAGTATCTTTAATGGCGAATATTTTCCATCTTAATCTCCTCTGACGCCTGCCTGCATTATCGAATGTACCTCTTATTGGACTTTGTACCCTTTTTGGATTTTCTATTTTCGCCGTATCTGAAGTTGTGACTTCTTGGAATTTAACTTTGAAACTTCTCTCATTACTTCTCGTGCCTCTAACGACCTACCTATCTACATCTTATTCTCTCCGCTTGACTCTTTGACACCGGACTCTTTGGCAATCGGACATTTGCTTGCACCCTGGCACAGTTTTGCCCTGCGTTTCTTTCCCTACAACTTTTATTTTATTTTTTCAAATTTTAAATCTTGGCCATTGCCAACTTATCTATCCCAGCGACTTCCTCTGATGATAAGATTTTGATCTTTGAAAAGCCTGGCTTAATGGAAAATTTAACTTGAATAAATTGCCTTTTTGCGGAATATACCTTGCTTTGAACTTTTGAATTGAATTTTGATTTGGCTTTTGCTTTCTCTAATTCCTTTCAATTCTCCTTCATTTATATATATATATATATATATATATATATATATATATATATATATAGTACATGTATTGTATTAGTTTCTGTAAATGTAAATCCGTAGAAACTCAAGTGTTTATAAAAAGTGCTTAATACCAAGTAGAGCTGTTTATAAGTGTAAATTGTTATTTATACAAACATTATTGGTTACATATGTGCATACATGTTTCGGTTGCACTTTTCCAAGGAAGTCAACCTCATCAGACCAATAATCCTTCCTGAAAGATTCTTGGTCTGATGCGGTTGACTTTCTTGGAAAAGTGCAACCGAAACATGTATGCACATATGTAACCAATAATGTTTGTATAAATAAAAATGTATACTTATATATATATATATATACATGAAGGGGGATTATCACACGTTTCATTTGTAGGCACACAAACCCACACACGCACACACCCATGCACACACACCACACACACACACACACACATATATATATATATATATATATATATATATATTTATATATATATATATGCTAGCTGCAATCTTTAACCAATTTACATAAAAGAAACGATTGAATTAATAAAAACCAAACGCGGTATTTTCATCAAATGAATCTATCAAACTATTTGATGCGGAATGAAGCTCAACCAAGCTACTATACAACTATCCAACCTGTTAAACACTGTACTATTTGGAACAACAAGCTACTTATTCCAATATGCGGCAGTTTGATAAAATGAGTTTAGTCGACATATTGTCTAATCATACACACTGAAACTAATACTATCTTACATAGCGAGCAAACGGACGTATGTGTGCTCAACGTTAATACCTGCTACTTGTATTATTTACTGGCATATGAAACACTTCACATGTGGGTAAGCATAATTGGCAATTTTTCGTTACGAAAAAATAAGAAACGAATGCCATTTCGGGGTTACAAAACGTACAGAAAATAATAGAAACATCAATTTACCTTATAGAATAAGTATTGAGTATTCATGCGAAAAGGAATAGTGTTTATTCTGTTCGCATTTGAAAAATATATAATCTGTTTAGAATGTGTAAATTAAGATTAATTGTAGTATATTAATCTGTTATTCTGTTTAGCGAGAATACTAAATACATACATTGTGCAAATGCGAACAACATTATTTAGGTTATACAAGTTAAACCTATGAGAATAGATGTATTCCAATGCGGCGTCACTAGCGCCATTTGAGAAAGTATTTTTAGCGTACAATTGCAACAGTTAAATATCAATTAATAATAATGACGCAACATTTGTATATGTTTCGAAAAGTCTTCATTGCGTACAAGTTAGCAGCGGTAAGAGATTTGAGTGGAAAACACCTCCGACTTTATGTTTATATGAGTATCTAAAAACATATTTAGCATGGCTAAATATTAAAGGCAATTACATGAAATAAAACATAGTTTTTGTTTATAAAATCACAGACGTAATTTGGTCTATAATATTAACGTAACATATATTTTATCAACATTTTTTTGCATTTAATTATTTTGGTAAAAGATGTAGGGAAAATTCTGACTTTTCTTGTACATTTGAAAGAAACAGACAACACAATATCTATAAAATATTTGAACCATTTTTTTAAAACACTGTTTAAATATACAACTAAAAAAATGTGTGTTAGTAATTTAGTGAAAGCATGAAACCATCTTCTAAATTTTTCCGTTTCATTTTTTTTGAAGTTCTCATTTTTCTTTTGATTTGTAATAAAAAATGTGACTAGGGAATATCCAGTGGTCCCCGCCTGTGAAGGGAAATCTTAATTTTCAGTTCATTAAATGCGTATGTAAAAATATAATGGAATGTTATTTGAAAGATTATATTTCAAATCTGTCGCTGAACGTAGATGGTTGCTTCAAGCTAGTGTTTGCAAGAAAGGTTTTGAAAGAAAAGAGGCGTGAGGAGGCGGTCCTGAATAAAAGAAAGGATTCTGCGTAAGTAAATATAAAAATGAACAAAGGGCGAAAAAACTCAAAAGCGCTGCTAAAATGAAGAAAAGATGAAAGGGTGGCAGTTCCCGGAATGAAATCTGAGAGGAAAGGTTTTTATTTCTTTTTCTGTCTTTAATTAATAGAGCATTCGAATTACTCAGCGGAAATGGTTGGGACAAATTACAGCCTCTTCACAGATGAAGCATTTGCCGAACTTGGTCAAACAAGTAAATCCGATATCCGCTTGAACGATTCACACATATCTCGATCAACTCTCTCTTTTGGTAGGTTATCGCTCTCCACCCCCTTTCTCTTTCTATTTCTCTCTCTCTTTCCACCCTCTCCCCCTCTCTCTCTTTCTCTCTCTCTCTCTCTCTCTCTCTCTCTCTCTCTCTATATATATATATATATATATATATATATATATATATATATATATATAATGTGTATCAGGTTTATAATTCTGCTGAAGCAATCTCGTATATAAATCTTTATACACATATACACGCACTCATACAGACAGACACACCCACACATACACCCCCCCCCCACACACACACATATATATATATATATATAATACTAGTCAGAGAGCATGTTATATTATATATTGATACCTGCGGTTCTGAGAAGAATAGATTATCCGTTCGATTGAGTTAGGAATATAACATTTCATTCCGTCGCCAATCACTAATTCTTTTCGAAAAATACGGGGCATTGGAACTTATCAAAACCTCATATTAAAACTGATCAAAAATATAAAAAGTAGAACGGTGTGTAAGGTGGACGTAGAGATGTTAAATGCAATTGTATTTTTGATTTACAGCTGAAAAAATACTTATCAACCATACCATTTTGAGTTATTATTGAACAATTTCCAGGGCAGGAGATATAGAAATGATGCTATATCTCCTGCATATTAATAACAGGTTGTGTGGTTTTGTCACTTCTATTATTGTTGCCTATACACGTTATTATATTTGATTTGACTTGCTTCTTGCATATTTTCCTGATTTTCTGTTAATCTAGCTCTTCTTGAGATAATTAGACAACCAAAACTATTGTTCTATTTATAATAACGATAACTTTAAAAACTTGAAACAAAAGAATTTCAAAAAAATATCGGAAAAATACAGATAGTGTATATATTTATATATATATATATATATATATATATATATATATATATATATATATATTCAGCAGACTTTGTTAAACAACACATAAGTTTCGTGTTTACATAGCTTTTTTGTGAGGTTTTCGAATCGTCGAGCACTCCTGCAGGGTTCGGGTGGTAGTCTGAATCCCACCCCAAACAGCACAAGAATATAGCACATATATTGGCCATACCACAACAGCTATCTTTCGGCGTCTAACTTACCTTTTCTCCAATACCAGCGCCATCCAATGTCACATTACTTCACATAACTATCGTCCGATATTCTGAAAATAATAACATCTTACACTAAAATAATGCACAAGAATAATTGCATGAACAAACTTAAAATACCAGAAGCAATATTCATTAAAACCAAACATCCCAATATTAACAATATAGCTTTCAAACACGATATCAACATACTAAACGTATTTCATAATTGAATGAAAATCAAGTAATGAAATAATAATAAATAACTAAATAAAAAACAATAATAATAAAATAAATAAATAAGTAAGGAAACAATAACACTAAATAAACAAATACAATAAATATAATATAACAAGACAAAAGTAAACATTCAATAATAATCAACTCAACAACACACCCTCTCTTTTCCTTCATTCACCCTTCAAGAAGTCTATAAAAACAATAACTCGAGTCCTCTTATGAATAATACAAGAACACTACTCCTAAGGACGACCAAGAAAGTCGAAAGCGCTAGAGAAATGGCCGAATTGCGAACAATCGGCGAAATACTATATAAACTCCAACACGAAACCAGAAAGATTGCTGCACGCTTTGAAACCTCACAAAACAGCTATACAAAGGTTACAATTCCGTGTTGTTTAACAAAACATGTTTGAAAAATAACTTGCTTCCTATACACACACACACACACACACACACACACATATATATATATATATATATAATATTAGGTTATATTTTTTTATATTTTCCCTATGTACGACGTTCACTTTGTCCTTGAGACCACGAGGCAGTGTCACGTGATAGTGTAGAAATTAAGTGATATTCACACTGGAAGCGCTGAGTATGAATACCAAGCTATTCGATAGATCCCAACGACAGAGTCGGATAGTGTAAAGGAGAGCGTCGTTGTTGTCTGTCGTCTTAAAACCTTATGCGTTCGATGTCGGTACGGGCCGTGGTTATACGTCTTACCAGTTGGCATTGCAAGTGCTCTGATTCAAACAAATTGAATACTCTGTTTCATTACAAATCAACACGTTTAGTGACACTATCTATAATTTCTAGTCTATATATAAAGGTTTACAAGTGAGATCTCATTTTGATTAGCAGTAAGGAATGAGTAGAGTTGTAATAGTTACAGTGTATATCCCTGCTGGGAAGATGGTTGTCTGTCTAGCACAAAAGTCACTAGTTAACTGTTTATCCATTAGCTACCTTGGCGAATCCTACATACCCTACCCTCTTCTGTATTTAGCCCTTGCAAAATTATTAAACTTCTTAAAAGCAAACTTACATACAACCCCGGCTAAATCTTTGAAAAATCATTAGTTTTTAGCCACCTCAGAAAAAAAACAATCTAATTAGTGAGACACAATATGAATTTCGTCCTGCAAGATCGCAAACTAACGTGATGAATGCAATATCACACCAGGTCTATGAATCAATCGACATAGAATAGGTTATCTTCATCGATAGCTTTTGTATTTCGACTGTCTTCGATAAAGTTTAATAAAAAAGTATCGGGAAATATTCTGACAACAATTAAATCTTTGTTCACCAGGAAGATTGTTTTCGCTGAAGTGGTTGACAACTTCTTGATTGATTACAGATTCGAGCAACTTACTGATGACGCCAAACATCCTTACTGATATTTATCAATGATCTGTTAAATAAGATTTTAGGATCGTTCGTTTACATCTACAGATATCGCACAATCATCTATGGTAACATTTCGACGAGCATTGATAATCACAATCTTTATGATTCTATCTGTTCCGACTTAAAGCACGTCGTGTAATCGGGAAATAAGCGCATTGTGTCCTTTAGTATCTTTAAAGCCAAGCTTCTCTAATTCCACAACAAAGTGTAATGCAATGTTACTCTTGTAATTAGACACACGCTGTATGAGAATATGATGATTGGATGATAAGTAAGAACATTTTTACACCCAAGCTGGAAATTAGGAATTTTCATAATCTCGGTGGGTGGTCCCATCTATGTTAATATATGTAATCCTTTCATTAGTGTGATGCTACCGTTTATGAGAGAAGCTTTTGTTGATAGATTAAAATCTAGGAAAGTAACTCTAGTTAGCTTGGTATTTATCGTGATTTTTAGTCATACGCTTCGTAAGTGTGTGGTCAGATGTTTGCCGACCGTGTCGAGAAAGGTAACATGGAACAAATAAAACATTGATTACTTGCCCAACCATTAGGCAACCCTTAAATAAAATAATTTATTAGACTGTATTTTGTGGGAGCAATGTATGTAGAACGAGGGTCTTAAGGAGCCTAATGTTGATTATAACAGTTTAGTACTCTCTCTCTTTCCCTCTCTCTCTCTGTATCTACATATGTGTATGTTGGTTTCTCTCTCTCCCTCGCTATATCTCTCTATCTATCTCTGTCCCTGCCTGCCTGCCTGTCTGTCTGTCTGTCTCTCTGTCTCTCTCTCTCCCTCTCTCTCTCTCTCTCTCTCTCTCTCTCTCTATATATATATATATATATATATATATATATATATATATATATACCATAAAATACGTATTTAAAGATAAATGATGTATCCTAAAATGATACTCTCTCGTGATAATAGAATGATTAATATAGTGAATAGAGAAATAAATTCAGAAAATGAATGATGAAAATAAAAAAGTTGTAGAAATACAATATTTATTAAAATATTACCGATGTTAATCGTCTAGTGAAAAGAATTGCTCTGTGAAAATACACGGATTAATGATAATGACACTCTTTTCTTTTGAATTTCTGAATGTGTAATACATATTGTATGTGTACATATTTTTATTTTCATCATTCATCTTCTGATTTTTATATATATATATATATATATATATATATATATATATATATATATATATATATATATATATATGAATCTGTGAGTATTGTCATTTGTCCGGCTCAAAGTTTCCGCCCATGCACTTGTAGAAAGTGCTTGATGCTTTTTAGACAAGCTAAAAAAATGATTTTTTCGCATGCCTAATCCAGGGGTACACACTCTATCGCGATCGTCAGATATCGTAACTTATGTATTGCAAGACAAATTCACGCTTTTTTATGATGCTTTTTACTGACTTTCGTGTTTAAACTGTAGTATACTTATTTAGTCTTCCGAAAAATGTTATTCTTAGTAATGTGTTGAGTGATTACTTCTTTTTGTATTTGAATTTACTTGCTTAGTTTTTATTTACTTATTAATATAGTTTGTAATATTGAGATTGTGTGCGATCGTTTTGTTATTGTTTTTGTAGTGGTCTTGTTTGGAATTGTTATATTATTATGTATTTTCTATTGTTATTAATATCATTGTTATACTCCTTTATTATTTTTGTCAGTTGGTTATTATTGATATATGCATGTGTAAGTGTTGGATGATGTCCCTGTGAGGCCGGACGTATGTGTAGGAGACCGTTCGGTTCGGTTTGCGCGATTTAGGGCGGGTGAACCCGTACAACCGAGTTCAAAATAGCGATTTTCTCACAGTCAGAGCTACCAGGCGTTGACAGGGCCACCACGTTGACGAGACCTCAGGTCAAGTGTCACGGTGCACCTGTGCATAGTAGTTTTTTGTGACGTCACCCGTTTTTGTGTGGAAAATGAAGTGTTGCCAGTGTGGGTTTTGGAAGCAGGCCGAACGGACGATTTCTCTATGTAGTCTTCAAATGATTAGGGGAATTAAATTCCCTAAGAGAATACAGGCATGAGATTCCTTCTTCCAACCTCCTCGAATTACGATAAAGTAGTAATTTGGTCTCTCCCTAAACGTAAGTAAAACATTTTCAAGGGGCGACGGTAGACTGACACCTGAAATAAACAAATCAACATTTAAAAGTTTGTTTTCCTCCTTAATCGTGGTATGAAGGATTTTTTTGTAGACACAGTAGTACAGAAACGAAGAGGGAACTAAACTACTAGACGACATCGACACGACGAAGAAGTGAAGGTACGGGAAATTAAAGACTATGCAACATATTCCGTTGTGGTGTTACATATGACCAGTTGTTTAAGCATGAATATTTGAAACGGACCGAGGTTTCTACGGGGGCAAAAAGAAAGAATAAAAGAATGAAAAAAAAGTGATAGTAAAATTAGTGTTACAAACCCGAGTGTGTAAAATGCCTTAACGAAAAAGTTTAAAAACGCTTTTAAACTTTCGTATTTCGAGAAGCGTTTCAGAGACTTTTCCTGACGATAATTTTTATTGATAATACAACATAAGTATGTATATGTGTGTGAATATAAATGGATGTATGAATATATAGATATATGTATATACAAATACGTAACTATACGTATATATATATATATATATATATATATATATATATATATATATAGAGAGAGAGAGAGAGAGAGAGAGAGATGTCAGGTTCACTATTCCCCATAGGCACCCTATGAAACCAAAACTTTATGCGTGATTACAATTAATTTCTTGTTTTCAGTATACGTAATCTAGCCTTCATATGTTGGACATGAAATGAATTCGCAGCTAAAGTATATATTCACATATGTATCCCAGAATTGTTCAGATATATAACAAACATTACACTATAATACAGTTCAACTTGTCATTGCACACACTCAGACTTTCATTTTATAAACAATTATTCCATATACATACATACATACATGCATACATACATACTTACATACATACATACATACATACGGAAACAGTTTCTCAAATAATTTATACGTGTGTATTATTTCTCCAAATATATCAGCCTCAGAAAATGTTTAAATATAAGTAACACGTTGATGCATACGTAAATAATATTGTTAGTTTTATTTTTATTCATTTTCCATTCCGTTGGAATATTGTTTCCATACTCTCACCACCACTTACACCCACACAATATGATTAAAAGTATAATAATTATTGTTTGTACACTTAAATAAATGCATATATATATATATATATATATATATATATATATATATATATATATATATATATATATATATATATATACATATAAATATACATGCAAACATAGAAATAAGCGAACACATTGAAAATAACAAATAGCCGTAATTAGAGAATAAGATAACAATTATCAAAAGTTCATAGTATGTGTGTGCTTCATATGGTAATCATTTTAAATAGCTAAGTGCCTTATTAATCCCCCTTTTATATATATATAATATATATATATATATATATATATATATATATATATATATATATATATATATATTAATATTGTGTGTGTGTGTGGAAAGGTAAAAAAAGAAACCCCAAAATATTAGTTATGTATTAGCAACATTTCTTCAAATCATTTCGGTATAAATGATTTGAAGAATTTTCTGGTGATTTTTGAAACGAAACATAACCGTTAGAATGTAATATGTGTACTGCATCTATGAAATAGAATAAGTATTTTTTGTTCTGTTGTTGTCAACGAAAACATAGTCGTTAAAATTAAAAATATTAGTGCGCCATGACGTGAAAGGAATGGAGTTGTCCCTTTTCCGAACAAAACATATATGTTAGAATTTGAAATGTGTAATATGTTCATGAAATGAATGTTTTTATTTTTATTTTTTTGGCTTTTTATTTATTTTATCATGTTAATTGTATGTTCTAAACACCAGTTTCATTCCAATTTCTATTTTATAATCCGGCCTTCCAAGACCGTATCTTCGCATCACAATTATTGGTATTTTTGCGATGTTCTTCATGTTTCATTTTATTTTCAGTTTTCTGTCAAGTTCAACGTATCTGCTTCCTTATTTTCTCTCCTTGAATATTACCTTGCGAAAACTACAATTTAGCAGATTTTTACTTATTGTTGACTATTATTACCTACGGCTTTTATTGGAAAATATCATCAGTTTTCATGTCCATGTCTCAATAGATTTTGTGATTTCAGTTTTCTAATTCAGTGTTTGCTTTGTGCCTGTACAATTAATCTGCATATGAAAATTGTATACAGTTGTTTATGTTTTTTTTTGTTTTCATTCCAGGCAAATTTACTGCATTTACTTACCTAATTCACAGTTGTGTCTCTTTGTCCACAATATCTTCATTTACTGTTTTCTTGGGTTTGGTCATTTTAGCATAATCTGTGTTACTGTCGACAGTAATTCTGTTTCTCTGTTCGCATGGTCGCATGGTCTTCGTGTGTACTTCTCGCTCAGTCTTATAAACCGTTCATGTATCTACTTTTTTGTTTGTGTTTCAATGCTCTTTTAATTGTTCATTGTTTCTCGCTTCAATGATCAACAGTTCTCTATTTTGGGTCATGAGTTTTTCCAGCTCTTTTTTGTGTAAGTACAATGTTTTCTATACTTACGTGTCCTCATTATTTTTTCACTTTTTTACGGATAGTCAGTCACTATCATTCTTAGAGTGTAGAGAATTGTTTATGGTCATTAGTTCCGTAGTTTTCTGATTCAAGTGCCTGTTTTTTTTGTCCAGCCGATGAATGGTCCAAAAAATCTCACAATAGATTTTGCTCAGGTATGTATTCGTTTTATCAGATTTCTCCTAAATAAATTGGGTTGTAAATGTGTTCTTGTTTCTCTAATGAATGGTTTCAACCATTCCTTTTAATTTTTGTTGTTTTGATCATGGCTGCTTTCAGAACTCCCAAATATGTGTGGGTTATCCTGTTCGCTGAGTGAACTCATTTCATGATTGTAAGTATTTCTATTTCCTCAGCTTTCTTGACTTTTCCCCCTTTTTATCTTTGAGCGTCATTTTTCCATTTCTATTATTATTATTATTATTATTATTATTATTATTATTATTATTATTATTATTATTATTATTATTTGTACTCACTATGAGTTCTCACACAGATAATCATCAGTGATTGCTAACCGACAACAATCAGTGGTATTTCCTGGAGTCTGGGTGACAACAAGCCTCCCCAGATTTCCAGTATTATTCACCTCTTTTCGATAACCACCGCAAATCACATTGCGTTATCACAACAGTCTCTTACCATTGAAATCTCGCTGGTAAGAACCAGTGGTCTTCTCTGAGATGTGGGTGGCAATAAGCCTCCCCGAAGGTCCCAGCATTCTCCGCACTTTTCCAGAGGTCTGGTTTGTGTTGTCCCTCCTCGGCCTGCTCATCTTCCTCAACCCACTACGAATATGTTTCTTGTGTCAGCCTAGGCAGGCACCATTTTAATTGTTGTTATTATTATTATTATTATTATTATTATTATTATTATTATTATTATTATTATTTCATAGTAGTTTCAACTTTTGGATGTTTTAGTTGGATTGTTTTCTTTTTTAAAATCAAATCAATTTCCCTGACTTTAGAAATTCAAGCTGTACTTTAACACTTTCGCTGTTCCTCACAGGCAAGCCCTTTGTAGAATTGGAAAATACATTGTCTCGTCAATCTGTTTAAGCCATTTCTAGTGGCTTTTCGTCATGGTTCCAAGCGTTCCAATTACAACGGGAATCACCTAGACTGCTTTACATTTTCATAGTTTAACTAATTCCCATTTTATATCTTGATATTAATTTATTTTTCGTGTTATTTCTCCTGCACTCTTGTATCGAAGGGGCAGGCTATATCAATGAGTTTGCAAATTCTTTTTTTTAGTTTAGAAAGATTAAGTTGGCTTTGAAATGTTAAAGAACCTTATCAGTCTGTATGCGCATGCCCCAAAGTTGTTTAGCAACTCCACATCTTTTCGGTAAGTTTTCTCATCCACTGTTAAAAGCCGAAATGAAAAATAGGCGGAAAGATATAGAAAGTAAAAGAGAAATATGCTAGCTTAGGAAGTAAAATTACTTACTTTCATAATGTTCTTATTCAAAAATAAATGTTTTTAAACTTGAGTTATCGATTTACCTCAGCTAGCATCTTTGTCGACGAATATAGTTTCCTATCCTATTTTCATTTTGGAGTTTTCACGCGTGTGATCAAACTGGTACTGGTACACAATACTGGTAGAACATCACATATTTCCACATATTTTGACATTTATTGGATGTGTTTCTAACACCGTTTCGTTTATTTTTCGATGTTTCTCTGATAACCAAGGGGCCATGTGCAGGAATAATGAACAGCTATGTTGATGTTCGTTTTAACTGAACACGTGGACACAAGGTTTGTGTTGATCAAACAATCCGGGCATTTAAAACGGCAGCTAACAGAGAACAAAAAAAAAATAAAATAAAATAGGTAACCAATAAATGTTACGAAAGGCAAGATGGTACTCTTCTACTTACCTGTATAAGTTTATTTGTGTTTACTTATTTTACAGAGTTGATTTACATGATTAAAAAAGGACAACAAATGTGTTTACAGTACATAGCGTTGCTTTCGATTTTTTGCATGAATACGTTTGTTGTGGATATATATATATATATATATATATATATATATATATATATATTAATTAGGATAGATTCCATCTTTATTAGGAGTGTTGCTAAGTTAATCGATAGACAGACTATTGACATCAATAGTGACTGAAAACATAAAGTTTGAGGGCCTGAATCGCAGTCTCGGGGTCACATTTGAAAAAATACAAGGTGGGTAGGTAAGAGTGTAAAAGAAGTAGTCGAAAAGGCGAATGGGTGAGGGGGAGGGGAGATTTTGTTGTGGTTAGGTGAGACATTTTTTGAGGATAGGAGTGTTCCAACGTTTTGTCGAAAGGGTGAAATGGGTGAGGGGGAGAGGCGAGATGTTTTTCTCCCCCCTCACCCATTTCACCCTTTCGACTACTTTTTTCACACTCTTACCCATCCACCCCTCCCACTTCCAACCACCTTCATTTTTCAAATCTTTTCTAAAAACCCACACACGAAAAACATAGAGCACCCCTCTCTACTCCTCTTTCCCCACCCCTCCACTTTTTTCACTCACAGGCATCCACATTAATTTAATTCACCCCACCCCTCCACTTTTTAACTAACAGCCATCCACATTATTTATATATATATATATATATATATATATATAGTCTACTGATTTAAATATATACTTCTATTTTAAATGCATTTATTACGTATATATTTTTGCATAATTTACTTAAACGGTGATGGATACATGAGTAGAGCTGTCTAATATAATAAACTATATTTTGGCACGTGACCTACACAGTAACGTGCGCATTCTTTCAAAGAAAATCTTAAAGAAAGGGTCACATTATCTATTTCTGAGTTGTTGTATACTTCGATTTGAATATTTCTGATAATAATGAGCGTATAAATTATCACAATCAATCTGATTTCTATTTGAACTCGTGATGTCGATTGCAAATTAATAGACGGTATCTATTGACTCAAACACCTTTCGAATAATTGTATTTTAAAAGTCTAGCCGTTACTAATGTATTTATATTTTAGTGTAACATTTTAAAAAAATAACTAAATGTCTATGTGCGGCGTTTTGTTTTCGAGACTCTACATAACAGTGTATTATATTTTACGAACATTTTTTAGGTGCTGATCTGATTATACTTAATGTCACACATTTCTGATTAATCTTAACTAAAATAACGTAATCTCACTTAAGCAAAACTGAAACATATTTGACAATGTTTATGTGTACATAAAACAGTAATTTTATTCAAACCTATGCGTTTTCTATGTTTTAAGTCTCACTTAATTACTACGACCAAATAAGACGGACAGTTCATTGTCAAATATGTAATTACATCACTAATTTGTTTCAGGATATTTTACTTCGTCATATATTTAAAATATGTAGATAGAATTATGTTTTGCGTTAACTGCAATATATTTCCCATAGTTTTCTTTTTTTACTATGTAATTTTCAAAGCGTAACATAAATACTTTTCTAAAATATACATTTGTTTACGTAACGCGCCAATAATGGTGGATAACTCTGATATTAAACATGGCCATATGATGATTTACGGAATATTATAGGAAAATATTATGGAACTATAATTCTTACAAATGAATACTTATATAATGTCCGTTGTTCATAGTCATTAATTAATCTACAAGTAATATTTAAACCACAAATATGTTCTGCCAAATCCGGTACACTTGTGACCCCAGAATCGTCAGTAAGGCGGCCACAAATTAGACAATCATTGAAATAAATGTGTTGGGATAATTACATTCTTTTAGTTTTAATCGTAACACCCACGTATATAAACGGTTATTTCATACGTTCTGTCTTGATTTAAATTCTTTAAAGTTTAGTGTCGCGCAACGCCAGATAGACGTAAATCATCTTTATATATATATATATATATATATATATATATATATATATATATATATATATATAAAAATATTTTTTATTAACATTTTTTTAACATAGTTCACGCCACTGTAGACGTAAGGGGCTACGGAGAAAAAGGGTGAGAGTTTTTTGGTGTTTTTTTGGGGAGTGGTGTCAATCTAAGTTGGGAGCTGTGCATCGAGATGTTTGTTTACATTAGTTTTAAATGTCTGCATGTCAGTAACGTCAAGAAAACAGGGAGCAGGGAGGGAGTTCTAGACTTCAGCAGCACGAGGAAAGAAGCTTTTGGAGTAGTAAGCTCTTCGGTATCTGGGGACCTCCACAGTGAACGGATGGGATTTGTCAGATTGTCGGGTTATGAATTTACGTCGTTGGGGCACGAGAGCAGCAAGTTCATCAGAGCCCAGTACTTGTAAAACAGACACAAGGAAGTAACATTGCGGCGATGGGATAGGGGCTGGAGCTTGGTGGATAGTGAGGGACCTATTAAGTTGGCGACTCTTTTTTGGACCTTGTCGAAGAGGGAGAGACTAGTGGATGATGCACCAGCCCATATGTGGCAACAATACCTCATGCGTGGGCGCATGGTAGCTGTGTAGAGATATAGGATAATGGCAGGTGTGAGAAGTTTACTAGCACGTTAGAGGGAGCCCACCTTCTTTGCAGCAGTCCTGGCAATGTCTTCGATGTATTTGTACCAATTCATTTTATCTGTTGAAGTTAGGCCGAGGAGTTTGAATGATGAACTCTCAGGTAGGTTGTTATTTGCCATGACAATCGGGGTTGAAAGGGTTTCTTGTAGTTATTGAAGCAAAGTAGCTTTGTTTTTGCGGCATTAAAAGTTACCGTCCATTTTTACCCCAATCCACTACAGACTGGAGGTCATTTTCTAAGGATTCAGCCATTGCCTCAGATATGTGCGCGTCGGTTTTGGCCACATGACGAGAGTGGAGCGTGGTGTCGTCAGCACATATTTCTATCTCAGTCTCAATTACATCAGGGAGGTAATTTATGAAATCAGGAACGGTAGGGGTTCAAGGGTGGATCCTTGAGGTACACCTGCATTTATGTCATGTTGCTTAGATGAACGGCCATCGAGGACAACCTGGATGTTTCTTTTTGTTAGGAAAGATTTTATTATATTAAATATGTGTCCACTAATATCATACGAGTGCAGTTTGAAGAGGACCCTTTCATACCACACCCTGTCAAAGGTCTTGGACATATCAAGCGCCAGCGCCCTAGCTTCACCTGTCTTGTCCAGTGTATGATATATGCGTTCAGCGACGACCCTTAGGATATCTGCTGAAAGTCGTCCTTGCCTAAATCCGTATTGATGATCAGAAAGATGTTTAGCATTAGCTAGGTGTCGGACAAAAGCAATGATTCAAATATTTTAGCAAGGATCGGGAGTAGACTGATTGGACGGTAGTTTAGAGGATCAGTTCTATCTCCAGAATTCCTGAGGACTGGTACCACAGAGGCTATTTTCCAACTATCAACAAGATTAAACAAGGCATTTGTTGTATAGTTTGGAGAGGACAGGAGCCAGCTCAGCAGTGCATTTAACATTTATTTCAAAATATTAATTATAAATCCCTTAGTTGTCACTTGGACATTGTTTAGTTCAGTAGCGTAAAATCCCGATTCCTTATATATTATCGTATCACAGTCAATAGTTGTCTTCCAATGTCCGCTGACTTGGCAGTCCGAGAGCAGACTCAATGCTTTGATCAAATAATCGCGATTGAGAGGCGCTCGTAATGCAAACAACAATTCGCGATAGTTTCCAATGTTGCGCGTCATTAATAAACTAAGGCTGCCGAGAAAGTCGTGCGTGAAAGTCTATAACTCTACTTGTCTCCACATATATTATATATAGATTTAGATACATTCTTCTTTATAAAATTGTATTTAGCAGGAACGGTTAATAGATTGTTTAGAGTAAGATCCTTGGGTTGTAAGTTTTTTAAAAAGTAACTCTGCAATACAAGTAACTCAAAATATTTACTCAGCTAATGAAGAAGCATACTTGACTTAAAATATACGTGCAGAATATTGTTTGCAAAATTAAGAAATATAAATTTCGTCTCTGAAGATTGAAGTTTTCTTACGTTCCATGAAGTGAATTTTGTTAGTGTCATCACTTAAAGAAACCTTTTTTAGTGTCAGTTGTTTAATCATCAATAAGACACCGCTTTTTAAGGCAAAGACTAAGCTCGGAAGAGTTTTAATTAATTAGATCGTCAGGTAAATAATCAAGAATATAATAAGAGGGTTTTAAATAATGGTAAAAATGTATATTATGTTACATACGAAACCGTCATGTGACAAGGACTATTGGCATTGTAATTCAACACGAGCATCTGTTAGTCTGCAGAGAAGCAGCCCAATCGTAAAATATTCTACATATGGAAAGTTCCTGGAATGAAACTTTTTTCTGGAAAATCATTTTTTAGTTGAGACACACAGAGTATTTATTTACCTCCTCTCCAGGAGGTTAGGCACAACGCCAGTTTTATCTTACTCCCACAAGTAAGATGTGACCCAAGGTTGGGAAAGTGGGGTCTGAAAAGCCAGCGCTTGAGAAAGTGAGCACTCTGGCCATTAAAACTGCCTAAGCAGCCCTGTCGGTATTCCCTGGTAAGGGCGCCTCAGGCAGTAAGCAATCAACTTACTCCTCCCCAAAGAGGGGAGGCAAAGCCTGGGAGGGTGGACCTCCTAGAACTGTACAGTACCGACACATTGACCGGCGTAAATCAAGCCCCGAAGGCCAAGACAATACCAGTTTATGGGGTGTAGTATCCATCGGAACAGATACTACACTTTGATCTTAGCCAAAAGGCCAAGGGTAGAATGGACAGTTTGTTGCACTGTGAATGTTTTACAAGAAATAACGTGAGATTGTAAATCATCGCGCACGATCCATAAAACTAACGATAGACTAAAGAAAGACGTTACACGTTTCTCTTACAAATAAGCAATAGAAAAAAAAGATGCTAAAAAGAGTGCTTTGAGAGACACCTCCTCGAGTGCGGCAGTAGCATTCCATCTTAATACATATCTGATAAATATATAGATGATTGAAGTATGAGACATGTACTTTCTTGTGGGTAGAATGAGCCAACCATTTTTTTCCAACAATCTAAACATCAGCATTTATATGACTTTTCCAACGTTTATTTGGAGTGAATCTCAGGCCTAGTAGCTTAGCACAAGAAAGGGATTCCTTAAGGAAAGTGTTATTACTCTTGACTGGGTCAAAGCAGAATCTGACATTTTTTTATGACTGGAGATAAGCTTTCTTATCGAGATGTTATAAGTAAGAAGGCACTTACCCCAGATCGAAAGAGAGAATCCGAAAGATATTGATCAGCAACGCTTGTCAAATAGCTGGTTTTCATTGTTGTTGCCTCTTCATACACTTGAACATATGATCGCAAAATGTGATCTTTAAATTACAGCAAAATTAGACGTGTTACTATCGACGAAACCATTGCGTACATTTAAGAACATATACAAATGCAAATTACAATTTCATATTACAGAATATATATGTGTATACATTGTTTTAATAAAAATATGCAAATTAAGAAAACCTAAGGACACAACGTCCATGTTTGCAGATTATAATATATATGTTTTTTTTCAAAACTTATGTTAGAAATGAAAAAGTGTATGTGTTTTAATGATTATATAGTTAAGATAGGTGGAACAAACTTTCGAATTTATTCATATATATATATATATATATATGTATATATATATATATATATATATTTGATCTGCATTGTATACTATTCGAGGGTAATGCGTCCTTCCAAGAAAGTCGACAGGTCAGGGAGAACTTAAGCTATTGAAATATCTTGCACCTTGCGCCGCTTCTCTTTCGACGTAGCAAACACGCCCTCAATCGTATCCGAAAAGCCTCTTTTTTTAATGCGGCTCGTACTCAGAAATAACAGCGATTTACTACTCTATATACGACGGCCCAAGAGCGACGTGATAAGAAAGGGCATGTGAAAGTCCCACGCAGGCTTATCTGCAAATCTTTTGAATGTCGATGGTTTGCAAAGTAAATCTCCCCTAACTCCCACCACACTGCCCCTTTATGCTAAACAAGTCATTTCTCTCTAAAGAAAAGCGAGGAAAGGAATCTCTGGAGAGCATTTAGACAGATCGTAAGGCAGAGAAAGAAGAGCCATCAAGTAAAAGATGAGGATAAATATTTACATGTCTTTGACAGCTATACGTATTGAGGGTAAATTCATTCGGAGCCGAGTCTTAATCGATGCTGCGAAATTAATTCACCACTGCATCTATTTCTTAAGCTAGAGATCGGATACGACCATACGCGGGGAATTCTCATGGTACGCAAACAGAGGCTGGCCCATTTGCACTGCTTGATTCTTTCTCCACTTGTAATGTTTAGGTAACGTTTTAGCACCTCTCTCTCTAAAAAACGACACAAACACAGAAATAGTATGGGCGCATGTAGAAACCGATCTTACTAAAGCACGGGGCGAGACTGTCACACTTTTATGTAAAACACTTAAGCGTAGACCCGAACTAAAATAAACGGCGTCGGGGGACAATCCTAACGTATTAACCGGTAGATAGTGAATATATCTTCATCTAGAAGTCTCTGAGAGAGGTGTGGCATGTTTAAATTTAAAGAGGGAATGCACAGTCGTGCGTAACTCGTTCCTCGTTGGCTCCTTCCTTGTTGTCATAAGTGGTTTTACTCTTTGTCTCCCATCGGTTTTACGTCGTAGGTACTCTCGTCACTTGCTGGGAGAGTAAGCCTGCTGCTTTTTATGCTGTTTCTGCTGTTGTCAGGATTCTGATGGATGCAAGGGGGTCAAAGCGGCGGCAACGGTTGTGTTTTCCAACCCCCAGCTCACCACTTCCTCCATCACCGGCTTTCTATTCACCTGCATCGGTTCGGTTACCAATATCCTTTTGAGAAAGTTCGGTTTAGAACCTTGCGTCATATACACAGATAAGCTAGGGAAATTGTCGACCCTGTTGAAAGCTTTGGGCAGATTTAAATTGGTCAGCTCTTTATCATATTTCATCCTTATTATTATCGTATAAAGTAGATGCAAGTTTATCTGAATCAACCTTCGTTTCACAGATTCGACAAACTCTATAATAAAACCCGGTATCTTGTTCTATCCGATCATTGCGAATATCTGTAATTCTGTGTTTATCAGATTGATGAGTTTTTACTCATCTAGTTGGCTCACTCGGCGTTCCCCGCTTCTTCAGCAATATGATCATCTTTTGGTAACTTGACCAGCCATGTGACCTAATCAAACCAATGGTGGAGCAAATTTGTAAAAAGTTGTATAGACATGTACTGTAGCCTCGAGAAAAATGTGTAGTGCAGACTATCGAATCATGGCGATTTTTTGAAGTTCAATTACTTCAACGCGGCCAGAACTTCACATTCTTTTACCATGTTTTCGTAAACAGTTTCTCTGGCGACAGCGAGGATAGAAGAGCCAGGAAAATGGTGTCTCAACTTTCAGGTTATGATATTTGGTATTATATGTAAAGTAATATCCAAGATGCATTCATCGTAGTCTCAGAAGAAACATTTATTTACGACGATTCATCTCGGAGATTTCGACCCGGCTAGATTCTTGCTTTAGCCTGACACTTTTTTCTTGGGTTTCGTAGTCTATTGCAATATAGGGGTCGTATCTAGCGTATAATATTGTAATCATTTAAAAAAAAAAAACAACTTTCTCTCTGTAACCGCCTCCACTAAATCTCGCTGAATAATGGTGTTAGGCTTTTTCCGGAAATCGTGTATGTCCAGAAAGCATATATTACACTTCTTGTACTCTGTATGTTTAGATTTATTGCGAAAATTCAAGCGTGCTGTAAACAAGTTATGGCCCCATGTGCTTAACTTATAACAGGTACGACACAATGTAAAGTTTATGGTGCCTCTTCTAACTAGAATCTTATAAAAATATGTATTTGAGTAAATAGGCACACTATTACGCCATGTCGACGTCGGCCTCCACCACTGGGTAATCAACACGATATCTGTCGACAAGATTACATCTAGCCATCGTCAATAAGACTTCTCTCACACCTATTCGACCTCACCCTGTCTATCCTGTGATCAAGGATGCCATTCTACTCTCCCATTACAATTACGCGCTCCATACCTTTGACGAACGCCTCCAATATAAGTATCTTTCCAACGCGGTTGGGTCCATGATCCGCGACAACTCGAAATCTTTGCCGGCAATATCGGCCGAACACAGACTCCATTCCGTATGTTCTAGACAACATGGATCGGTAAAGACTGATTTTCGAAAGCCATGCGTCACTTTTGCCCCTGGGAGCCCCATATGCTGGAAAAGCATCAACATATCCAGTTACCGGCTGATACTCTCCAGAAATAACTTAATGTGTCTACTTGTTCGTAGTTAGATTCTGTGCCAGAGATAAGACATCTATCTGACGTAGACCGTCCGATTCTGAGATAGCATGCTCTTCACATTCAGAGTAACGATTAAGAGTAATATGTCGCGCACGGCCCTTTATTCCGTAAAGAAGAAGACGCCGATGCAGTTCTTCATAATCAGAATAATTTCTTCTTTTGTAACCTTGCCCCCCATTTCGGACAATCTAACTTACGTCGATTGTTAAGGTTCGTTTTTAATACCGTATTCATAGAGGTGGACAAAACTCGGGGCGATTTCCTTCCATTCTGATCTAAGTTTTCTGAGGAAGAGGTATTCCCTAACTTTCATTTTCATTTCCGACATGGCTCTTTCACCGGTTTCTACCATTTGCCAGGCAGTGTTCTTACAGTCAACCTGAGAACATACAGAGGTATCTGTTAAAAGGGGTATCTGGGAGATTCATCAATGTATTTCCTCCTTTCGGACGGAAGTCGTACAAGGTTTTAAACTTATTCATTGGCGGAAGGAAACCCCTCTACCGACAAACAGGGATACATTTAGATATCGGTTTCGATTATTTTTAAAAAAGGACTACGACTGACTTCTTATTTATCGCCTACTCAATATATAGATTTCCATCCAGAAGTCTTTGAGAGAGATGTGGCATGTTTTAATTTAATAGAAGGAATGCAGTCGTGCGTACCTCGTCTTCGTAGTCTCCTTCCTCTTTGTCAGAAGTGTTTTTACTCTTTGTCTCCTATCGGTTTTCCGTCGTGGGTACACCCGTCACTTGCTGAGGCAGTCAGCCCGCTGCCTTTTATTTTGCTGTTTCTGCGGTTGCCAAGATTCTGATGGATGCAAGGGGGTCAAAGCGGCGGCAAAGGTTGTGTGTTTCCAACCCCTGCTATCCACTGCTTCCACCAGTCTTCTATTTATTCCTTTGTAAGACCGCAAGGAACTGGAGATGGAACAAAAAGTGTAGCTGATGCTTTGACTCGAGCTAGGGTTGTAGGTGATAAGCGTTAATCAGAAGCTATGTTGTTACACCCAATATATTTCATTTAGCAAGTTTGTACATGACATGCAATATATATTAATGTTAAAAACATATTCTAACCACAACCGGGAATTTTAAAATATATTGACTGGAATTGAAATGAAAATAGAAGCGCATCATATTTGAATCATCATCATCACGAACAGAGTTTTACGTTTCTCAATTGAAAATGCGATAAGCTGAAACTTAATCGCCCAATCTCTCGGTACAGACGACCCGGCTAGTTTTAATTTTAATTAAACTCAAACTTGCGTGTTCTGCTTCGTATTTTTCTGGTTTCATCTAATTACCACGACCCCCTGACGGGACACTTGTTTGTCTATGTATCTCGCGTGAGTCTATCATTAAATTCTTGTTCTTTTCTTTTTTTGTTGTTTACGGTATTTTACTTATTTCTGCAATTCGGACGTGTGAGCGGGTAGATGGAATTATGTGTCGTTGTTTTCTGCCATTCTAATTAGTTTGTATATTTTGAGGCGAAATTATTGTAAGTAATTAACTTTTTCTTTTCCTTTTTTTAATGTTTTTTGTTCGAAGGATTATTATTATTTTGGCTATTTTATATTGATTATAACTTTTGGTTGGTTTTACTGTCATTTTTAAAATTACGATGACTACTTCCTTAATTGGAATGTTGATAATATCCAACCTGCACCTTATTAACGAAGTGTCGATAGCCTTAATTTATAATGCGAAGTTGTTTTTTCTATATATGCATATATTTCTTTTAAAAACAACTCTTGCATATATATATATATATATATATATATATATATATATATATATAATTTCTTTTGTTATGGTGGGGAAAATCCCAGCAAAGTGCTCGATTAATTAAGAATCAAAATTAAAAGCGTTCTATTGATTTATTTTTTGGTACAGAAAAAATAGTACAACATTAGTACCGTCGATTTCAAGCTCTGAAGGACTTCGCCACCCGGCTCTCTTCAGCTTATGTTGTCACCTTTCTGTAACAGGTCACAACATTAGCTGAAGAGAGCCGGAAGGTTAAGTCTTTCTGAGCTTGAAAGCGACGGTACTAATGTTGTACTATTTTTTCTGTACCCAAAAATATACATATATATATATATATATATATATATATATATATATATATATATGTATATGTATATATATATATATATATATATATATATATATATAATGTAAAAATGTATGTAGTTTAACATTTTATTGCAGTTCCATTACACACTCAATAATCTGATATATGCCCAACAAATCTATAATGTTTGGCATATATCGATAATGATTTACGTTTTACGTTTGGTGCCAGCAAATTACATTTTTGGCCGATCGGTAATGTTGTGTTATTCAAGTAAAAGTGCGGCATTTAATTACCATTTATTATTGATATAGCTTGACTCTATATGATATTAAGCTAACAATCTGCTATTTTAATTCCGACTTAGAGGCCTGTTAGCTTGACATAAGCTACTCTGCCAGTGTCAATGTCCACTAATACCATGAAATTGATATTCATATAATGTATATATATATATATATATATATATATATATATATATATATATATTAAAATATCGGTTGGAGATCTTCCATGATTCACATCTCCTATAACGTTGAGAGATTCGCGCATTTTTTCAAAACTCAATTGAGGTATCTAACTTAAACAATTTTCCCCTCATATCTCATCCGATGTTTTTACTTTTTAAATCATCATTCTGACGTGTTCTCTTAGAGGGTCAGACGATAAGGACTTAAGGAACATTTTAGCAATTCTTTTTCATATGTCCCGTTTCATTTATTACAAATAATGTTTCGTCTGAGATGTGTCTTATTGTTTTGTTTTACTAGTTATCTACTTACACATTTTCGTGGTCTATGCAACCCTAAAGTTATTAAAACATAACACAACGTAATACGTATTAATAATAAGTTTATCGTTTTGAAGTGTAACATAACATTTCTTAAATCTTACCGCTTAAATCATGTAGCTTTTGGTTATATTTCTAACTAAATTTCTAAAATTACATGTAGAAATTCGATGGCAGTGCAACGTGTATTTTTAGAAAATGAAATTCTATTAAACTCCGATTATTATTATTCGCTGCGGAGTAAATATATTTAAATCTGGGCTATGATCTGGAGGGAATTATCTTTCTTTCATCAACTTCGCTTTTCAAACTGTATCTCTAATGGCGATATTCTCACACTCAATAAAATTACTTCTGCGTATAACAAATATTTGCAGAATTTAATTACCAAAAAGTGTTGCATTAGAGTATATTCGGCTATTAATATATTTAATTATTCGTCTTATATTCTATCCAATACCGAACTTTTCTTCTTGTCTGCGGCTTAGGAGTCTGTATTCGGTCACCCATACTGAAATTGAAATAGTTTAATCTTAACTACAAATAGATTTGCCTATGCCCACTGATGGATTAATCAGTGTAAACATCCAGTTAGGTTAAGTAGGCCGAAGGTCTTTTATCATACGCACTAAATCAAGCGATTGTATTTGGCAGAAAAATAATTTTGAAACAGCGAAATTACTAAAGTCGAACTGATATTTATATCACTTGTAGAGAGAAACTATAAGCCGTTAGTATCTTAAACTGCGTTGATATTATTTAAAAAATGTTACACATTTTGGATGATACCAATAAATTTTTCGAGATGAGTGGTTTACGTACTGATGATACTTTTGGCATGGAAATTCAACTCATGAAAAAGCTTCTTTAACTTCATAAAAGCAAGTTTATTTCTAAAGACACTTCCGAGAGAATATCAATGCCAAGAATGTACGTATTCTCCAAGATTCACAAGCCCAACGTTTATTTGCCCCTTATTTTATCAATGTTGGGTTCTGCACTACATGCACTTGGAAAATCGTTAGTTGATGTTCTTAAGCTAGTACTTATATTTTATTCGGTCGACTGTATACCTGATTCTTTTCAATTTGTGGCTTAGATACACAAATGATATCTCACAAAATATAGCGAGTTTGTGGTTCCCTTTGGCATTAATAATTTGTTTACCAATGCACCATTGGATGAAACCATGCCTATATGTGCAGATAAGCATTACCGTGGCTACTTAAAATCTTCAAAGTTTCCTGAACGAATGTTTATTGAACTGATGGAGCTTGCTATTAAATACGTTTTGATTCGGTGTTAACAATATAATGTATCGGTAAATTAATAGTATATCCATGAGTATCTCTCTTGGTCCATCGTTAGCCAATATTTTCATTGGATTTTTTTAAACGAATTATTTTTCAAAATGACCAAGCTTCCTTTTTACACAGTTTACGTTGATGACACTTTTGCTTGCTTTACTTTACGGGGTGAGGCTGGACAGTTTCGTCGCCTTCTTTGTGACTTGCAACGATCGTTGAAATTAACTATGGAGGTCGAGGATCGTTGTTTTCTTTTATTCCTTGATGTGTTAGTGTCTTAAGTTTGTTTAACGTTCTAAACCTATGTGTATAGAAAACCAAGAAGAATAAAGTGTCTGGTACTTTTTCTCATTGAGCACTTATTATTTGTTTCCCATCCCAACTCGATGCGGAACGGAGTAAGGATTAACAACAATTTTCGTTCCGATGGATATCCCATCATCATCGTAAAAAACGCACTATTGCACGCACAGTTGATATGCTTAATGGCGATTAATTTATTGGCCCGTCAGGATGTTTCATCTATTTGAAAATGCTATGGTTAGGTCCCGATTGCCTTGTTATCATCAAAAAGAATTTCTTATTTTACTCAACGCTGTTTTCAGCAACGATACTGAGAGTAGTTTACACAACTCGAATTTTTTTCTTTTATTTCCGTAAGGATGTTTTGCCAGCCATTCCAAATAATTCTATTGTTAATACATTACTATGTCAGTGTGGAGCTGACTACGTTAGCAAGACATTACAAAGATAAACAATGAGAATAGCTCCATATATCCCACGTGTCATTCGTTTACACAAGGTTTCAAGATCATTCTGGGACATTTAAGCTCATGAATCCGCAATCAGTAATCACCTTGTCGGTATGAATACTTGTTCTGAATAGTATTCCGATGGGTGGTGTTCTGTTGTACACAGTGCCAGTTTGAACTATACTCTCAATATTATTTATGCGTAAATCATTAACAATTCTAAAACAAGCCTGTGTAGACAAACTGTTTTTAAATATCAGTAGATCATTCATGGTAAAAATCCCCCCTATGAGGTTTTAAGGTTTACCATATTTTCTCTCAATTAATTTCAAAAATAGAAGCTATTTTCCCTACATTCATCATCCGAGCTTAATGTTAATTCACCATTCTTAGAGGGTCAGGCGATAAGGTTTAAGGGAAGTATTTCATCTTAAATTAATCTTACCATTTTGTTGTACTAGTAATCTACTAAGATATTACTTCTAAGCATAGTGAGAACACTAAAAATATAAGAGACAGTATCCCGGTGGGAATTCTAGGATATATATATATATATATATATATATATATATATATATATATATATATATATATATATGTGTGTGTGTGTGTGTGTGTGTGTGTGTGTGTGTGTACGTGTGTGTTATTATTCACAGACATATACGCATACGCAGAATGCACATGTAAAGTGTCAACATTTATTTATGCGCAAACTTGATTTGTTTAAACTGCTTATATGCTACTGATATTGCATAGTTATATTTATAGATGCTATGTTAAGACTATGCTTAATCAATACGTCTAAATACTATATATATATATGTATATATATATATATATATATATATATATATATATATATATATATATATATATATATATACGACCTTTTCCTAATATGTAGACGCATAAAAGCTGGAACGTAGAACAAAACTACGAAAAAATAATCAAGACAATGGCCGATGTGTGCATTATCATTATCCGTTTAGATGATAAGAAACTTGCCTATGAACAATATTGATTTCAATAAACAATAAATATATACCGTCACATTTAAAATGCATCATGCTTTGCGAAGAATAATGTCCATGCTCGTTGTCAAGATCGTAATACATATGCATATGGACGGTGTGCTATATGTTAAGGGCATACATGGTCGCTTTTATAGCTTTAGAGAATTCCTTCATCTGGACAAGTCCCTTTACTAAAGTTAGTTCACTCTTGTTGTTTAATACATTGTTTGGTAATGTATTTAAACATATGTTTGAAAAGTGGGTTTAGACGTTCTGTAAGTTGTCTTTAGAGCCCCGCCCCCCAAATAGCGCTCTCAGTTCAATATTTGTGTATATTCTCATGTAGATTTATATACGTTGTTTTGGATTATGTGTAAGGATGAAAGGTGTGTTGAATACATTTTGACATTATAAAAAACAATTGCGACATTATTTGAACAGCGTTAACAATGGAATCACTTCAATACTTGTTTGGGTGTAAGCTCATTTTATGTCAGATGAAAATATCTCACGACGAGATTAAGCGCCTCTCAGAGGAAATCAATAAAATGTAGTAAATATTAAAGCGGTTTAAGGACCGTATGAACGTTACCAGAAATCGAGAAGTTGTTCTTGCTTATTACATGAGAAAAACACTCTATAGTCCTAAATGAGAAGTAGTCACTATCAGAGAGATATGCCCCTGACAATCATTTTTGAAAACTGCGATAAGTTATCTGATTACTTACAGACATACACAAATGTTTTCTATAGATTGACATTTAAAAAAAAATTAATATAATAAAATCAAACAAATATGAGATCTGATAGAATAATTTATCTCATATTTTGACTTTCCCTAAACAAATTTGTATTTATCTGTTTTCTTTTGAAGTTCAGATTATTGCATTATTTAACTATGTATAAAAGAATATATATATATATATATATATATATATATATATATATATATATATATATACTAGCTGACGCGTGCCCCTACGCTGCCCGGAAAAGTTGCATAACTCAAAAAATTCCATTCAAAATATGTAAGTACTGAATTATTTGGTGCTTATGACTTACCAGCGCAAATACAGACCCCACAATGTTAATATAAAACAGTGGCTGAAACAATTATTGCAATACGTGCATTAATAACCCGTATGTAATCGTAAGTTAGTGCAATCATGTCATTGACAGATATCCTTCTAGACTGCGTTAATTTTTATTTTAGTCCGGATCCGGTTTGTCGCTACTTGGGAGGGGTGTTTCTTCTTTACATTAAAAACCGACCTTTTGATAAACTGTGCCCTCGTGTGGAGGAAAATAAGCCCGGTCCGTAAACTTCATGATCACCATAAAGAGGCCAATAACGTATTATATAATATACCAGGACCCGTGTCTCGCTGTTTCACGGGAGTGCTAGAGTATTAATTCGTCAAAAATAGTTGAGATGAACCTTATAAGTTTGGTGATTAAAATAGAATTCATCAATGTTTGTTATTGCACAAAATAGATGTTTCTCTATTTTATGTGACGATTGTGAGTAGCTTGTTAAAAGCAAATGTGATTCAAAAATATGCGTGAATGTTTCCAAGTTCTATGAAGGAAATATCCTACTAGACTGATGCAATTTTTATCTCAATCTGGAGTGTTCTTTTTGGTTGTAGAATGAATTTCCCAACCATAAAAGCTATGTTGGTTTTCAATGTGTTGAAAATCCATCTCCTGGGGGAAATTGCCGCAGTCTAGAAGGAGTTCTTCTTCATTGACAGAGGAGAGAAAATAATAAGTTTAGTACGGCACTGGCCGAGAAGAGAAGAGAGGTAGTAACATATACTAAAGTAAAGTTAAGTATATTTTGTAACTTAAAAAAAAATAGTATATATAAACCGAATGAAATGGACCTATTTATTTATTGTAATAAGTAAATAAACAGATGAAGAGATATGTTTTTTTTGGGGGGGGGATCGCAAATCTATCTAATGGAGAAACAGTTAAAACTGCAACAGTCTAGAAAGAGCTCCTCTCCACTATGAGCAAAAAGTAGGTTTTATTGTAATAAGTAAATAAATAAAGAGAGAGAGAGAGAGAGAGAGAGAGAGAGAGAGAGAGAGAGAGAGTGAGACGTAGCAAGCGGCTGGTGCGAATAGGTGAAAGTTAGAATGAAAAGAAGAACAACAAGAAGAAGTGGTTATACATTACTTAAAATAGAAATCACCCAAAGTATCGAATTTTTTGAGAATTATAAATTAAAAAATCATATGAAGAAAAATAATAGCAATAATATATTGTGAGGTTGCGCGATTGTTTGAATAATGTTGTATAATCGCAGATGGTAAAAATTGAAACAATTTACCTGTTTTGTGTGTGTTCTTATTACTGGCCGGAGTCGTGGAAGGAAGCTATTACGGGTGGGCATAACAGTTATATGAGCAACTGGAGTGTTTAAACCGTGCATTGCTGTCCGTTTTACGCTGTGATTTGTTTCAAATTCAATTATAAGACGTAAAAGTGTTATGGATGTAATTGCCGAATTGCTTAAGGCATAGTTGTATAACTGATAAAAAGAAAATATACGTGTAACAATCGAAGATTCACAACTGAAAGTTATTGTCTCGAGGAGATTGATAAGAACGTGAGGCAATTTTCAATCAATGTACGATAAATTGATTCAGGGCGTCAATGTAAACCATAAATTCAGGAATTAATGTATATTAGTGTATGTTTAATAGTAATAAATAACGCCAGACAATAAATAAGTATATGTAATCCGATATTCTGTAATGTTGAAGGAATATTCGTGAGCAGTTATTTATTTATTTAGCAATCTTGTATATTATGTATGAAATTAATAGAGTAATGAAATTAAATATTTACGGTGATGATTCTATAAAGTATCCGTGATTTATTTACCGGTCTTTAGTTGTAGCGTACGGGTAGATGACGATTATGAGGGAAATGGGTTTGCTAGCATCTGTATAGAGTATGTTTTTGTGAGAGTCTGAAATGGCGGTCTGTACGTAGCTTTTTTGTTAGATGTGGAAACCACTCATAAACTTCTTAAACGCTCCAGTTTATAATATGAACAGAGTGGTACGTGTAGTAGCGTACGATGCATGTGGTTATTTTCTTACTATCGCCAAACGTACAGGGGAAAAATAAAGTCTTCTTTATACATACATACATATATATATATATATATATATATATATATATATATATATAGAGAGAGAGAGAGAGAGAGAGAGAGAGAGAGAGAGAGAGAGAGAGAGAGAGAGAGGAGAGAAAGAGAACTGTAGACAATTCAACTTTAATTCCTACTCCGGCCCAGGAAGTATTTTTTAAAATGGCCCGATTTCTCATATTTATTCCGATTAAGTGCGCTCCACCTACGATTTGAACTCAACTCCTCACTATTGGATTTACTTCATTTTTTAACGTTTTTCCATACTGCCTTCAGAGTAAACCCTTCTTCTCCATCTAAAACTCCTTTCATTGGACACTTTATCAACGGACAATTACCAACTGGGCAAACCCCATTTTATTTTTACACGAACTTGTTTTCACTCTCCATTTCATAATATTTTTTTCAAATGTTGAATTTTGGCTTTTCCACTGCCAACTTATCTATCTATGTAATTCCTCTGATGATAAGATTATTTTATCTTTGAAAAGCCTTGGATTAAGGAAAGAATAATAAACATACTTTCATTTCCGTGTATACCTGGCATGTAACAATCGAAGTTCAAATTAATCTGGACATTCGTACATGTTTATCACTCTTTTTTCATCTATCTTATATATATATATATATATATATATATATATATATATATATATATATATATATTGATTATTATTGTCACGATGTCTATGCCGACGTAACTTTTGATTTTCTTCAGGTGTGTCTTGTCAAACTCTAGAATATGTATGGAATTCTCAACTGAAACATTTGGATCGGTGTCGCTACGGATAAGTTCGAAATAATAATCAGTTCTAAGTTACAGTCTTCTGGGGTGGAAAGTTGAATTATCAGTACAGGTAATACTATGAATACGTTGCTATGGATGACAGAACAAGCGCAATCTACGGCCTTATTTTAATCGATCTACTCATCAGTTATTTCTAATTTAGTGAACGCGTCACTCATATCTCTTTCAGTTATCTATTATGTATCTCACATATCTGGATGATCGTCGGAGCTACAGCCTTTTTGATTGTCTACTTTCCTGAGCGTATTGCCCAGTACAAGCGCTCCCAACTCACGAATGTTGTCATCACATATCGTTCGTTGTCTCGCATAGTTTATGCATCCATGTACAGTTAATTGCATGTGTTTCTTTTGTACATTAATCAATTGATCCTCATGCAGTCCGACTGTTTGTGTTTCTCTGTTCCTCACTTCCAAGTTAGTATAAGATATAAATGATCATTTTTAAACATATGATTAGTGTAGAATTTATCCTTCTATCAAAATGTGCAGTTAGGGCACATGACTCACACACGTACATAAATATCGAAATGACCAAGGAGCGAATTAATCTGGTCAGGGTTGCTGTTGTCTGCGCAGTCCCTGCAAAGAATTCAGGCGTCGATCTATAATCATCACTACAACCAAATGATAATAGAAGCTGTTGGCGATTTTCTGTTCCTAATTTCTAACCTTGATATATTTGCCGATGACGGTTGTGTTGCTGGTCATCAGATTAGTCTGTTTAGGCTGTTGAGGTCTTCTGTAACTTTTAAACTAAATTGACTAGTTCATATTTATATCAATCATATTGCTTACAAAACCTTAGTTTTTAATTGCCTTGCCTCGATTGTTCCCTTATGTTCTTCTAGTGCGTCAGCCATGATTCTCTCCGAACAGACAGAAGGTAAATGACCTAGGAGGGTGAAAACAGCCGGGTCTTATACCGACTGTCCTCCTCGACAACTCTACTATGCTGTTGTTAATGCATAGTAGCTTTGTCGTAGAGGTTTATTATCAACGTAATCAGGTTGGCATTTATATGTAACCCTACGACGCTTTTGCCACACTCGTTCACACGCCTTCGTTAAATACACGAAATGTGATACAAAGCTTACTTATGTTGGAGGAACCTCTCGTACAATATACTGAGATTCAAGATCTGATCTTACTCTTCGGTGGAAATATCAACGATCCTGCTTCCGTGTCATAGTTACGAAGAGTCAAACTTACCCACTCTTCCGGGTCTTTTAGTCTCGCGATATCAAAATTGATTTTCATAGATCTATGCTTGTTGACGTAGTTCAGATGAAGGCGTAAGAGTATCATGAGAATGTCTTGAACATTCTCTATCTGAGCGCCTGGTGATATTTGGCTGTTGACAATGTTTACACTTTTTTCTTACCATGATTTAGTCAATTTAACTAATGCTCTTTCTATTTGTCTTGTGTAATGCCCCTTTTCTGGATCATTTATCTCGGCGAAACATGTCTGTCAGCAAAAGAGTGCTGTACTTTCAAATTGAAAGAGTAGCAGCTCCGTCTCATTTGATTCTGTGTTGCAGTAGTGTTAGCATGTGTTTTTCAAGTCCCTGTGCACATGCGTCGTCACTCTTGTGTCCCCGTCTCCATGTACAACACTGATGCATGTTTTCGAGCCGACTCCAATATATGTTGCAATTAGTCCTTGAAATCTTCCACAGCTTCGTCATCATACTTTCTGTTTGGGCGAATGCCTTTAATCTGATGATGTTTAAATTGGTTGCCCTGAGGCGTATGTTGATGAGCCGATTGAATCTATGCTAGCAACCCATGAGGTTTTTCACAATGCCTTTGTACACAATTAATCTAACTGCATGTTATTGCGTTCCTGGGTCAAAGTTTCTCCGAATTCTTCTATCGTATTTCACACGATCCAAGTATATTACATGCGTAAGTTTTTATTTCATGTGGCAGTTCTTCAAATTAGCCAATCTTTCTGAGAGTATTCACATTCCAAGTGCCAATGACGATGTTATTTCCTGGCAAATATGTTCTTAAGTGCTCCAGCCGCATTTTCCATCTTCACCTGATGCATAACGGAAGGTGTGACACATGGTGACTCGAACCACGGCCAGTATGGGTTGAAAATTGGTTGTCATTTTCATGTGGCGTATCTAGAGCGTTGTGGCGTGGCGAGCTTATCCTTAACAACGCTTGGTGGCAGCCGATATCCTCCAGGTCGTTTCCTCTCCCTGATAACGAACACATAGCTATCTTATATCTTGTTTAACTTTTCTACCCTTGTCGGTGAGAAGAGTCGAAGAAGGAGATCGTCCAGTAAGCCTAAACCTTCTTTTCGTTACTCCATCCGAGTGTAGGCGAGTAAATAAAACAATGTAGTTGTCAAGCTTCTGGAAGTAGAAATAAGGGATTAAGTTGAAGCTACTCCTGGAAGTGTTTCTAAAGCACTCACACATATCACAGGTCTATACGAAGGTAACTCCATCCGGGTCAGGATTGTTAGAATATTTTTTTGGCGTCAACCCATCGATCTCTTACTTACGCTTACCCGCTCCGAAGCGCACATTTTTCTTAAACACTGTCTTTCTCCTCGCTGTTACAGCTTTGGCCTGGCTTCACGTGTCATGTCTTCTTTAGCTTCTGGGCCAATACCTTTATGAAGAGGAATACCTCTTGGCCTTATCAAGTTCGAGACTGTGACCATATCTGACTGAGAAACGCATAATCTTAGTTCTTAAACTAAACCGCAACTTATAAGCATTTCAGATATCAGCTCCTTTCTCTATCTCTACTTAAATATTCGTCTGATAATTCTTTCTTTTGGGGCAATAAGATGCGTAATGTACTGTGTCTGACTAAACTAGTCAACATCATAAACTGATACGGTTACGACTATCATGACTTCGTACGGTTGTTGACTATGTTTACTTAACCCGACAACCCAGACGTCGTATAATTTCGCAGTTGCATACTGATGATTGTAAGTGACCACAGCTTAACTGCCATATATATTCCTTATTCGCAAACAGATCCTGCCTCTACGCAGCTGTATCATGTTTAGGCGGGATGTTTCTCCACTAGGAAATTTTATAAATTATAATTTCGTCATGCATTGCTTCTAGGTTGTTCCCATGACGAAATCCCACCATCAACAATAATAAACTGTGTGTAAAGTAATGTGAAAATACTGTTCGAAACATGTTAAATGTCAAATAATCTAAATAACAGTATCTCATTTGAGAAATATAGTCAAATATATAAATGCTCTTTTTTAAGCAAAACAATAGTGCACGTAATTGATCCGATTAATCCGAAGGTACTCTAGAGGGGAAAACTACCATTTGGGAATAACTGGTTCATTGCTTGAAAACTGAACATCTCTTGTTCTCTCTCACGCTGAGAAACTTTGCAAGACGAAAAGGAAAGCTCCTGATTTTTTTTTATATCGTTACAACTAGGGAGGGACAAATATTCCCAACGCTTAACACAATAAAGACGGATACATACAGTACAATAACCATGGCAACAACAATAATGTTATTACTACAATTACTCTCACTAATGTTACTACTACCACTATTACTACTAATACTACTACTACTACTACTACTACTACTACTACTACTAATAATAATAATAATGCTAATGATAATGACGATTTTCTTACTGGCGAGGAAAAACAGTATGTGCATGACGTGGCAGACGGCCGTGGAGGGACTACATGAATACGGCAAACAAAGGCGATGACGAAGATGAAGGCTCTGAAGAGTTTAGCGAAAATAATGACAATGGCTCGGGCATTGTTCAGTCTGATGCCATTCATTGAAGGCCATCATGGTCGATGGTGGAAGATGGCCGTGCTCTTCGTTGTGTTGATGGCTGATACCATGTTGATTATGATAGTCCCAGTGGGGAGAGTAAGAGGAAGTAGGATTTTGAATCGTAAAGAGGGGGGGGCGATGTGTAAATCATGGCGATGTTCAGAGCTCCCACTGCATTATTATTATTATTATTATTATTATTATTATTATTATTATTATTATTATTATTATTATTATTATTATTATTATTATGTGGTGTTGGGCAAAATAATAATGTTTCTATAAGAATTACAGATTATTTTACTTTGTTGCAGGTGTTTTTATTCTTTTTTTTCTCTTTTTGCAATAATGAGGTTCTTGAGAAATTACAAGTATGTCTATTTATTTTTAGCGAGCTATTTTAAAAGGTTTTATGTTCATTGACGCACATTTTCTCACTATATGGTAATATCATATGTCAGTACGTTATACTCACAATATAAACATGAGAATATTCATAGTTTGTTAAACAGTTTTGTCTGTAAAATAACGGGACACGTCACATCAAAATATTCCAATCTCCATTGTTTCCAATGACAAATACCTCTCCTCTAGTTTAATATATTAGGCGGCGTTTTCTATCATCATCAATCTTCTGCTCCAAGATAAGACACATAGTTAAGATAATCCAATAATCCAAATTATACAAAGTATACATCTGTAAAATTGTCTCTACTGAATATTTGGTGAAATTGCAATAGTGTGGAAGGTGAGCAAGCTATTCTCCTAGGCATTCAGTTATGATGGTGTCTGTTTTCAAATCTCATCTCTTGTCAACCTATTATTATGGGTCATTAATAAATATCAACCAATAACCACAACTGATTGACGAAATAAATGGTTATCATGAAAACAAAAATAAGAATTATTAAATCAATTCAGACAACGATATTATATTTATAATTTGTGGTATTTTATCATTTAAACTTCTTTAGAGCAATATATGTCCAATAGTCAATAATACATAAGCCTAGAATGACGAAAGAGTATCAATTGTATAGAGACAATGGCAAACCCCTCTTTTTACACCAACGAGTTAATGTTCATATCCCTAATGAATCTTACGTCACAACAGTTACAATTTATGTCGCTAACTAAAACACATTAGAATGAGCTAAATAAAACGTCTTTTCAATATTGTTGAGAAGTTATTTAGGCCGGTGAATTCCCTATTGTTGAGAAGACAGCATCATTCTAATTCTTCCATTCCATTCCTGTATTTTCTTTTATAATTTTAATTCTACTTAATTATTCGTACTTTTCATTTATAAATGCTCTTTCCGACATGTGAAGGTCTTTCTTTCAATAGTTTTCAAAAAGTAGAGATTGTAAGGCAATGCATTATGAAATACGCAAATTAAAGCAATATAAATATAAATGTTATGTACATATACCATGCTAACGGCATGTTTGCAAAACTCAGCTATCCAATCAATCTTGGTGCAAATCAATTCAAAGTTGTAAGTTTTTTTCTGTTGCATTTATTTTAATGCTGTTAGTAACATTGTATTTATTGTATTTGTTCAAATGATTTAAATGTGTTTGAAATTGACTCTTTTAACATCGCTTATTTGCATCAATTAACTCATTTCAAATTTAAAACATTACACGTACATTGTTTACATGCAATATGCCATCAAATATAATATTAATATAGAGATCAAATTCTCCGTGTAGATTGTTTTACCATTATTTCTGAATTCATCCTGTTTATCTATATTAAAATAAAGATATGAGATAAATTAACGTGTGTGACATTTTTGGGTAAACGTAAGTGTGATAATTACACATTATATATATATATATATATATATATATATATATATATATTTCATGAATTTGAACAGAATGCCTGTCGGTTCTTTTTCTATCTATATCATAAAAATAGATTTTCTCCCCCCCTTTATCCTCTCCACCTTTTCGTTATCTCCCTCTACTCCTCTCGCTCCCGCGAGCTCTCTAATCTCTCGTTTTGCTCTCTCTCTCTCCCCCTCCCTCTCTCTCTCTCCCTTTTTTTGCTGTTTTCGTCTCTATGTCTTTCCCTTTTCGTTTCTCTTTATCTTTCTTTCTATCTTTTGTCACACACTTTTCTGTCTGTTTTTATCTCGTCTGTGTATTCTCCGTCTCTGTCTTTGTCTATGTCTCTCTCCTCTCTCTCTCTCTCTCTCTCTCTCACCCACTCTCTCTTTCTCTTTCTCTTTCTAAGGCCCCTGTCTGCTAAACAAAGCAGTGTATTTGTTGCTTTCATTTAAGTTTGGCTGTTTAAAAATCTTCTTTCAGTTACAGTTTCTGAATCACACGATGTTTATATATAAGTTAAAGTGATTCAAACACAGAGTGTCCGTGAAACGAATCCGAGCCATTATCCGGTTGGAATTGATTAATGTATGATCGCTCCACCATTTATTTTTTCGTTTCGCTCAATCGTTTTGTCTCAACGCTGAAAGGTATGTTTTAATAATAAATGTCATCATATTATTCTGCATTAATCATTGAATGACCAAACGATACCTTACTAATAAATTTAAACTTTCAAAATCGTATTCACAAAGAAATATTTAAATAAGATAATCGGCATAGTTGAAATAGAATGTATTAAAGAGATTTAAAGATATTGCATTTTAAAACCGATTTAATTTCATATATTTATTCATTGAATTATCTTTGAAAGAATGTGAGTACATTCTTCCTAGAAATTAATTATTCAACAAATCAGAAATAAAAGCGGGGCAATAAAGAATACAAACAAGAAAGTAAAAAGACTCACAGTAAACATCAGCTTGGTAAGCCTTCTGAGTCCCTATATGATAAGATTCTGCGATGATCGTTCTTTTGTTAACATCGTGTTTTTAAAATATTTACGTATGCTCGAAAAATTTAGTAAAAATTTATTGTGTCTAATATAAGAATACAATTTAAGAATAATTCGTTCAACAAGAGCATACAAAGAAATGTATTTTTGCTGAACTCATAAACATGCTAATTATAAAACAATAGCAATGTTGATATCAACAGAATAAATATAAACGAATCAGTGTAATATGTGTTGAACAAGTGTATTTATTACTAAAATATATTATAATTTCTGAATTAGTTACCCATTTGCGATTAAAATGAGTATCAATTTTTTAAATGCCAGTTTGATATTTTACCATTATTTACCCTACGATTAAAAACAGAGCGAGAAATATATCGATACCAATTTTACATGTTGAAAATCATTCTAGATCTTGAAATAGTCAAACCTATGCTATTAAATATGGAACACACTTATTCTAAGATTTTAATAAATTGAAAATAATATTTTACCCAAAAATCAGAGGTTTCCTTTGACCATCAAACTTTGGGTTGTGGTGTACATTTTAAAAAAACTTTTACTTATCCCTAAGAAGGCACATGGACACTGAGAGGTAATAGGTTACTATGTAATTAGGGTCAGCTTTATAAGACAGTGGGGAGCTGTGCAGTGTGATGTTTGTTGGTACAGTCGGGAAAACAAGGAACAGGGAGGGGTTTCCAAATGCAACAAGGTCAAGTACAGAAGCCTTTAGAGTAGAAAGCTATACGGCATCTGAGAACATTTTAAACGCAGTAGTGGGAGTGTTCTGCTTGTTGAGTTTGTCGAGGCTATTTGCGTTTAGAGGACACAATGTTAGCAAGTTCGCCAGGGCACATTTGAAGTAATTGTAAAGCAATAACAGGTATGCAATATTGCAGTCATTGGACAGGAGCTGAAGCGTGGTTGACTATTAGGTACGAGATTAGGGAGAGAGTAGTGATTGAAGAACCAACTCAGATATCACAAAATTACCCCATGCATAGGCGAAGGGTTGTTTTGTAGATATACAGGGTACTTGCACGTGTGAGAAGTTTTCTAGCACAGTATGGGAGTCCACTTGATTTGTAGCAGACTTGGTAGTATTATTTATGTATTTGTTTCAATTTATGTTTCTTGTTAATGTTATCACAAGGAGTTTTAATGTTTGATTGTCGGATAACATTTTATAAGCGATGGCAATCGGTTGCTTGAAAAATTATGCCTGTTTTCTCGTGTAATATGATTTCCATATTGATTTTTATGGCATAATTGCCAAACGAAATAATCTTCAAACATTTTCTTGACATATATGATCTATTGTGTAATAACTTTTAACTTCGACTCCAAACTTCTGTGTCATATTTTTAGCTGATGTATACATCTGGGAATTGAGGAACATGCGTTTCGACTGCACATTTCCTCTATCGTTCCATCACTCCTTTTCGGCATGCCTCGCTCACACCGACTGTTAACTGAAGCTCGTGTTCCTACAATGCTAACACTTTTACTTGTTAATAAAATATAACTTATTCTAATGTGATAGGAAAACGTAACTACTACATCGCTCCAAACATGTGATTTTGGAAGATATGGAACTAGTGTAGATAATATCAGCTGTCATTGGATAACATACCTGGTTTGAAGTTAGATATATCCTGATTTGTACCATCCACTAACTATACGGTGATTTAATTCTATATTGTGTCATTTGTCTCAGATGTCACATGTTTTAAATGCACCAACCTTTGCGAATGTTTTTTTGTACATGTCGTTAGTTTAATATATTATTTTATATTTTGTTCATAGTGATACATTTTGTCTTAGAATAGTATGTTTCCAACTCGACGTCGAATATTATTAAAGAAACATTTGTAAATCATTCCAACAGTAACTAATGGTCGCACTGCTATCTGACAAACTCATATGTGATATTCTGTCTACTAATCAGAAAATGCAGATTTAGTTGCAACCTTGAACGATATAGTTGACAAGCGTCTTCTTGGTTTAACTCTTTCTTAATTCATATATATCTTGAATTCTCTCAGTCGGTCTGTACATAAGGGTTTGCGTTATTATATATGATCTGTATCAACCTGCTTTTTATGATAGTTTTTTCGCGGGAAATATTATAAAAAGGGACTAGTTTGGCTTCCTGCTTTGAGGATAAACAGCGGATACCACATAATGAACAATGAAAATAGACGAGCATAAAGAAAACAAAAACAGTATACAATAGTAAGTAATGTCGGCTAACACTCGATTTCCATATGAGATACAAAGATATACGAATATTGAACCAAGACTCTCTCTATTTGACAAACGTAAAGCAGGTTATAACGCTCATTTTTATTCCCCCAATTGGCTACTTTATTATGTTATACTTTATCTTTATTGTAGTCTTCTCTGAATTTTTCTGGATTTCAGAACACGTATTCATATGGTGGAGTATCCAGCTAAGTGTTGTTACTTGAGCTAACATCACTTTAAGAAGGTGCACCATGCATCGTCATGGCCAGTGTATAGCCGTTTCGAGAGGATCTAATTTGTGCTTCGGATACTATGTTATTTTGAATATTTGGTCCGGGTTCACTTGCAGGATGTAAGTGTATTCATATAAGTTTTTGCTGACAAACTCTTGTAAACAGAAACCGGAGAAACTCAAGGATGGTGTATAGAAGGTAATCAAAACTCTAGCGTAAGTTATTTACACTTTCCAGTAGGTAATTCAAAGTATCTTGTTTTCATTTTACTTCAGTGTAAATTCTCAAACATCAGAAATATTTGGTCAGTGTTTACTTGTATGGGGAAAGTATCATCTCGAAAAAGAAACGTACAGAGAGACCGAATACACTCCGGATGATGTATTGTCGTGAACTATGAACTCGTTTATGTCGTGTTCTATATCTTATCAGATGTATTGTGTTAACGCATTTTCTACTAAGAGGAAATACATGAATAAAACAATACTTCAAATCTAAAAATATAAAAACGATTCCCAAATTAATTTCTAAATAACTAAATTTGGTCAACTAAGTTTATAAAATCAACAATTAACAAGTTTTAGTATGTTTAGCATAAACTTATCGTAACACTGTAAAAATTGTAACCCAAAATTGTAATAACTGAACTAATTAATCTGCAATTCTTGGTATCAAAGTTTGGAAGAAAAGCTGTTATAAAATCAGTTTTTTTTTCTGTTAACCTCGTTTATCTTACGTGTATTTTTGCACGTCCGACAAGGCTTGCTTTAAAGCGATGCCGAATTTTAACCATGGAAAGAAAACACGTCGCGATTCGTTTTCCTCGCTTTCCTCTTGTTCTTTTATTCGCAATGGAATGCGAAACGCTCACCAGAGGGCGTCTCAGTCTGCTTGCACAGGAGACGGGCGGATTTGTCTGGCTGCACGAAGGAAATAGTGATCATAGAAATGGAGCAGAGACAGTTCTGGAAGAGAAGGAATTTACAACAATGATAGACGGAAGATTATTCTAATGATGATGATGATGATGATGATGATGATGATGATGATGATGATGATGATGATGATGATGACGATGTATAACGAAAGAAAGTACAAAATAGTCGCCCTACTGCTGCAATTGCTGATGATGATCATGGGACCTCCGTGTTGACAAAGGCTGATCTTAATGAAATACAAACGAATACATTAGAGGTTATAAAGTTGATAAAATAGAGAATTAATTAAAAAGAATGATGACGGTGTTGGTGGATAAAATGTCCGAAAATAAAAAAATAATTACACAAAAAAGTATAAAAAGAAGATGAAAACACTACAGCAACCAAAACAATTTACAAGAATAAGTAAAGCAAGTCAGCACCAAAAAAAAGTGGAAACAAGAAAAAATACAACATCCAAGAACGAGAAGAAGAAAAACTTACGGAAAATGGGAAGAATAATGACAACACAATATTGCATTTCAGAAAAAAAATTGAGAAAAAGAACTTGGAAGGCTAAGAAGTAAAAGAGAAAGAAAAAAGAAGACGAAAAAGGTTGAATAAAGAATACATCAGTTTTTTGAAGTGCATTAGAATGCATTATAGAATATTTAGAATACGAAGAAGTAAATAGAAAATGAGATTAAGCAAAAGAAGAGAGAATAATGAATAGAAAGTGACTGACAAAATAATAAAGAAAAGAGGAAATAATAATAGAAGGAATAAGAAGATGAAGAGGAAAAAATAATGTGAATAATAATAATGATAATAATATGAATAATAATATAAATAATAATAATAATGATAATAATAATAATAATAATAATAATTATTATTATTATTATTATTATTATTATCATTATTATTATTATTATAATTAGTATTACTATTATATAGAAGAAAAGAAGCACGGCCATACTACGTTCGTATAACAGAAAATGTAAACAATTCCTGTCGAGATATGATAGAGAATTCTTCTAAAATACAACGTTTTAGGATGATGCAGACGAATAAATACTTTATAATTTCTCTTCAGCCAAAAAGAACCATCAACAAATGCATCAATATAACCTATATATATATATATATATATATATATATATATATATATATATATATATATATATATATGTGCGTACGTGTGTGTGTGCGTGTGTCTATTTGGCTGTGCGCAATGGTTGCATCAATATTTCCCATATATATATATATATATATATATATATATATATGAGTATATATGTATATATATATATATCTTATGCATATATATATATGCATAAGATATATATATATATATATATATATATATATATATATATATATATATATATAAATATAGATATATGTATGTGCGTACGTGTGTGTGTGAGTGTGTCTATTTGGCTGTGCGCAATGGTTGCAAATAGTTTAACTGCAAAATAATTTGCGTTTTGATTCCGCCTTAGTGGCTTGGATCGCACGTCTTAAACTTTTGCCTCCTGTTTTTAGAGAAAGAATTTGAATAACTATTTGAAAGTATGCGTACACATCAGTACTAAAAGAGAACTGCACATTAAACAGCGCCAATTACTCATGTGTATGTGCGTGTATATATGTACATGAGTTCAAATCAATGCGGATATTAATTGATTGTGCTTGCGTATGGCATGTATATGTGTGCGTGTGCGTGCATACGTTGTCCATTCGTATGCGTATGTGTACTGCGTCGTGACATATCTGTGTGTATACGAGGCAAAATGGCTTTCAGATATGTACGAGGTTGTTGTGTTGGTACCGCCTTTCGAGAGTTTTAGGGTTTTGTACGATACGTGGGTGTCGATGGCGGATAAAGGGGGGGGGCAAGGAATGGTAGGTGTTTTTCCTGTGCGCTGCCAACAGCCAGGCTCTTCCAAATTCCCGTCCCTATCGTCGTCTATTGTCCGATTGAAAGCAGCATCGAGTCTGGAATGCAACTTATTGAAAAGAATAAAAAAGGCCGGGTGTGCGCGGGGAAAGGGATGGGAGCAGGGGGGAAGGAGAGTAGGGCCGCCGGGAAACGGGTTTGTAGGCCGAGGATGGGGTAGGCGACAGAGAATGAGAGAAAGAGGGATCGAGAAGAGAGTGAAATTGAGCGAGTGAGAATAGCAAAAGAAATGGAGTAGTTCAAGATAGAGAGAGATAGAGAGAGAGAGAGATAGAGAGAGATCGAGAGAGAGATAGAGAGAGAGAGGGAAAGAGGGAGAGGGAGAGAAAGACACAGGAAAAGAGAGAGCTAATACGGATGGTAAAGAATCAGAAATACAAATAAAATAAATAAATAAAAAAATGTTGAGGGTGTTATTTCTGTTGTTGATGATGGTGATGATTTCAATAGTTTTATTGATGATGACGATGACGATCATGTGTCTGAATGTGATTATGTTGATGCCCTTTATGATAGTGATGTTGGCAGTGGAACTATGTATGATTGCGTAGTCACTAGTTATGAATATACAGTATATGATACTGGTGACGTCAATTTTATGATGCGATTATGAATCCTATGATCTGGTTGGTGTTATTTATTATGACAATAAAGATGAGTGTAATGCTATATGTATTACTTTCTATAATTCCGTTGCTTATGATAGTCAGCTTATGTTACAGACTTATACTTATTGTTATAGTAATCATGACTATGCCCATGAGTACCACGGTGACAGTTTACTTGATGGTGAAGACGGTGCTCGTAAAGCTGGTGGTACTGGTGTTGGATGTAGCATGAGCGACAGCATTGACATAAGGGATTTATTGGGGAATGAATGTTAATGTGGATGATGTTTAAAAAAACGTGAGTTATTTGGCCATCTAGCGGAAAAGTTGAAGCCGTAGACAGTCACACTAACGATATTCGGTTGTGGCTGGTTGCTATGACTGTGTCTCCGTTGATCATATTGATGTTTTTAAGGTCAGTGCTGGCGTATACCCGAGTATTTATTTACTCCTCTCCAGGAGTTAGGCACAAGGCCAGTGTTTATCCTACTCCCACAAGTAAGATGTGACCCAAGGTCGGGTCAGGAAAGTGGGGTTTGAAAAGCCAGCGCCCGAGAGGTGAGTACTCTGGCCATTTTAAAAATTGCCTGGGCAGCCCCGTCGGCATTCCCCGGTAGGGGCGTCTCAGACAGTAAGCAATAAACTTACTCCTGCCCAAAGAGGGGAGGCAAATCCTGGGAGGGTGGACCTCCTAGAACTGCACAGGACAGACCCATTGACCGGCGTAAGTCAAGCCCCGAAGGATAAGACAATACCTGTATGGGGTGCAGTATCCATCGGAACAGATACTACACTTTGATCTTAGCCAAAATACACGAGTAGGTCTTATTATACATTACTAATTTCCTTACTTGTATTATTTTCTCTATTCCCTCTCTCACTCTCACTCTCTCTCTCTCTCTCTCTCTCTCTATATATATATATATATATATATATATATATGTGTGTGTGTGTGTGTGTGTGTGTGTGTGTGTATGTGGGTGTATACATATAAAAAACCGTGATCCGTTGCTGCCTAATAATTGATGTTATTGTTTTTTAAAGGGATATCATTTGTCTTTGCCGCTTTTTTCCTAAAGTTGATGCATTCTATGCTCTCATGAGTTATCAACATTTTATCAGATCTCGCCGTTTGATTCTCCTCAAGGTTGTTGACGTCCTCTCATCGTTTCGTTCTCATTTGTGTGTGTTTCCTCTATCTTTAGACTGTATGAGTTGTTTATACAACCCCAGTATATATATATATATATATATATATATATATATATATATATATATATATAATTACCTGATATATAGACTTCCGAACTGTAGGCCTACTTATAGATTAACATGGAAAAATAGATTGTTTTCGTATGTAAGACGAACATGTAAATGATAATTCTCAACTGAGGCGCGGAAATAAAGAATTGAAAGAACTGATGTAAATTATGTATTTTGATTGAGTTTTGCATTGAATTCAGAATTAAATCATTATAATATATACTTTACATGTAATTATTTACATTATGACACTTGATTTGGAAACTAGATAAGAGCAAGTAAAATTGTATTATAAGAATAGTGAAAATGCAGCTGCAAACATGATAGCATACAAAAGATAAAAAGTCATGCGAAATAATCTATTTCCTTTATCTACTCTGACACGATTGATAAAACAAATTCGGGCAAGCAAAACACACCATCATTTACCATCAAGCGACAGGCCGTCACTGGAGGAAAATCGTGTGGGTGCTGTTGTACCTGCAGTCGGAATCTTACAGTACACAAATCAACTTGGGCATGAAAGTTAAAGAAGTTTAACTGAACTCACAGGTATACTCCAACGCAGCGTTATACGGATTTTTCATCACCAAGGTATGCAGCCTTACCGCCTCAGTCTTGTTCAATCTATTGATGATGCCGACAAACCATAACGACTTGCTTTCACAAATTGGGTTATGGAAAATTTAGTTGGTGGTAAAAGATGCGCTGTGGTAAGATGATGCTTATTTCTCGCTTGACAGCTTGGTTAACCGCCACACCTGTGTAATTTAGAACTTTGAAAATCCAAAAGTGGTTTTATCTAAAAGTGTGAATCCATAAAAGTGTTGTGTGTGGGTGGCATTTAGTGATGAATATCGATTGCGACTATACTTCTTCGACAATCGATCTCGTGAATTATACCGTCCTGCTTCGCGATCATCTCATCCCTCAGTAAGAGAGAAAGCATACAATTAGGACTGTTTTCATTCCACATGACGGATCTCTTCCCTAATATTCGATGTGTGCTCAAGATTTTCTGTCTGAAAAAGTGCAAGTGCATCGTGTGATCGGTCGAGGAGACGGAACACCGTGACCACAAACGTCGGCTGATCTCAGTCTACAGAACTCCTCTTTTGGAGGCATGCTGAAGGCCCGCGTTTCCATCAATTTCAGCCTTACAATCTTAATGAGCTCAAATATCGCATCATTTATGAGGTGAATTATGTTTCCTGTTATGAACTTAGGCGTGCCGTGAATAATTTAGTGAAACGAGCAGAGCTGGTGATTGAGGAAGAAAGTTGTATAATTAAACAGTTTTTGTCATATAACAAACCTTATTAACTCTGCTTTCTGTTAATTACATTAAGCTTCACTTAATATGATTACATATACATTTAATAAAGACTTTATAATTAATGTGCATTTTGACTCAGCTGTACATTAACAGAGAGAGAAAGAGAGAGAGAAAGTGAGAGAGTAAGAGAGAGAGAGAGAGAAAGAGAGGAGGAAAGAGAGTGAGAAAGAGAAATATAAAAGTGTTAAATGATGGCATTGATAAATTGTGTTTAAGATAAAACATATATGGATATTGATATTAACACGTTTATAATCCATAATTTATTATGTATTCTATTCTACGAGGTGGGCCCTTTGCAGACAAATATTGACACGTTTCAAGCTAATCTATGATGCGAAGTCCGGTCGCTTAGAAATGGAAATTCAACTATATTTAGGCTGTTCGATTATTATGTACGTTATCTGTGATTTCTGTAATTAAATCTGTTGTTGTGATCTGTTCAAATACTAGTCAAGTATTACCATCACGAATTATTTGTTTGTTTGTTTGTTTGTTTTTTCATTGGTATATATTTTGCAAGGGTATATATTTTTATAACCTCGTAATTTAGATTAATTATTAATAATAGATAAACTATCAAGAGAAACGTTTTACAGATTTATTAAAACCGAACACAGAATGAATTAATCAGTTTATTGGCCGCTGGACGCGATTGATGTATTCACAATCTGACGCAGTGGTCGTTGTTTACTTTCTCTCTGGGAAGACGACCGTTTTCAAGAACGATAACTCTTAACTCCCGAAATGGTTCACCGGAGGTCATTTCATTTTCGTTAAGTGTCCTGACATGTATTCATTTTGCTAAATTGTTATTTAGTAAGACAATGTACTATTATGTTCCATTCAGTGTTTATTATTATTAACTTTCTTATTTTTATTAAGGACATTACAATTTCTGTCAGTATGATTAGTGATCCTTTTGTTTTTATTGTTATAATTTCTATTATAGGTGTTATTGTTTCTGTTGTGTTGGTTTTATCACATGTGTAAGTTTCTTCATGATTTTATTTCTATTTTTCATTTCCATTTTATATGTTTTTATTGTGAGCTTTGATTTTCATGTATACATTCTCGAAAAATATGTAAGATAGTTTTAAATAATTTGCATGAAATATTTCATGTTCAATAGTACAATGAGGTGAGTGTTTATCGATGAAATGAAATAATGTCTTATCTATGTTAAGGTTTTACTATATTGGTACATAGCAGGGTGACACAAATTATATCTCTCTTTTTCTAAAATTTTCATTTTTATACTTTTATATCTTGTTACTCATATATAATTTGAACATTATTATGCACAGACGTGTTATAGACGTTCGTAAATAACTTGTGTTTAGTAGCTTTATTACTGAGTTTGCGCTAAACGGAAGTGGGATTATGTCTGCCAGTTCACCAACACAGGCATTCCTTAGCACTTAGAGACTTATGCTTTTTGCAATTTTAGAATGTAATAGTTAATTAGATCAAATAAATGGTAAGTTCATGGTATGTTCTTGTGTGTTTCTACTTCGACACATTTAGTTTGATATATTTTCTAATTAAAATAGATGAAATTAAATTAAATTTGCCACCATTAGTCGTCTGCGTTTTTTTACATATACAAACAATGCTGCTGTTATAAAAAATACTGTGTTTGATTTGAACGAATCAACTTACTATGACTTTCGATATGTAATCTAATCGTCGTGATAACTAACAAATTGAGAAACATGTGTCAAGTTCAATACACGTGTTTCATGAACATAACGTTTATATAGTTCACCAACGAACTTGATGTTACATGTGTGTGAAACGATTCTAGTGTGTATGTGTGTTTTACAAACTACATCGAAGAATAAAATAGTAATTTCCTTACACATTTATGACGTTTAAGAATAAAACTGAAATGTGAAACAAAAACGTTTTTTACAAATATACATGGACGCATCTGAATGGAACAACATCGGCAAAAATCACGAGATACAAGAAGTACAAGGCGAACTATCTGATTAATAATAGGCTGTATAGGAAAAAGGAAGTATCCCAGACATCAGAAAACAGGATACCGACAGAGACTTTCGCGCATATATATATATATATATATATATATATATATATATATATGTATGTATATATATATATAAACTTGCAATACCTGTCTAAAGACGTCTTAATAATCATGAAATATCATTTAAACATTTTATCATTGCAAGTGTTTCCGAATATAACTTATAACAACGCAATATATAAAGCAAGTAGTTCTAGTGTAATCCGTATGAAAAAAGAATCCACACTTTTAAAATTACGATTCGTGTATGACATACGTATCTGGTATAGCAATCAATAGAATGAGATATAAAAATACTTTTTCAGTTAGGCTTAATATAAACGAAATAAATATCACCCATTCTATATCCGTAGGTTGGAAACAATCGCTAACCAATATGTCCCGTTTGTAATGGTTAGCTAATAATAAGCGCCGTACTCACAGACAGACAGGGTGAATTACAGACAGACAGACAGAAACACATGTGTCGTATTGATATTGATTAGACTCTCGTGCCTAGACAGCTTGTGTAGTATATATATATATATATATATATATATATATATATATATATATATATATATATATATATATAGTGACCGGAATTCTAGTATATATTATATATTACAAGTTTCGTAGTTAAAGCAATATAAATTGTTTCGAGCTATTAAAAGTATTTACAACGCTATTGATCATGTGTAACCATTCATTTTTTATAACTTGTGTCTAAACTAATGTTCTGAAATGTGACGTAAATCATAAATCTATGACGACATGTAAGAGCTATAATTATTTTGTAATGGTAATGTTTTATTATCTATTTATAAGAAAGTCTTAATAGCTCAGTTCATAGAACATCAAACTGATGATCTGAAGATTTCGATTTCGATTTCCGCTGATAACATCCGCTTTATTTGTACGGAATTCCTTATTTTACTAGTTATGCAATATTTCTTCTTTAAAGACATTTCTTACAAAGAATCGTGACGGACAGACATACACACAGAATATGCCTCGTATATTGTGAGTAGATTCATAAGTTATAGAATAAAAAGCAACAGCATTGCAGCACTTGAAATTATATTTATTCGTTTATAAACCATGTAGTCTCAACTTTCTAAAAGGAGTTAAGGAATCACAAGTCGATGTATTTTTAAGCAACAAATTATATTTCGAAATCTGGAATTTAGATGAAACGATTCTCAATTCTGAAAATTTGGCAACGAATTCGAATAATTATTTTCAAAATCATCTTTATTAGTTGTACTTCATGGTGTATCAATTGTGTTTTTTATTATTAAACAAAATATTTTCTTATATATTATAAACCTGTGGTTTATTCGGTTGCCATGTGTCAAGCAGCTTAATTTAGTTCTCCATATGTAGGCCGTTTTGGGCAGTTCATATGGTTATTATCTACTTCGTTGCTGAACACTACGAATAACATATGACAATTTAAATATTAATATATTCATTAAAGCTATCTCCGTACCATCGGTGGTGTCATATGTCGATAATTATGACCTTATCCGGGCGACTACAACAAAAAACGAATATCTATGTACTAATTTTTCCCATCAGCAAAGTTAATAGACTATTTAAATTAGACTATCTATCAAACTACCAGGTAGGCTTGCTTGAACAATCACAGAGACGTACCTAATAAACATATGAACTTTTACATAATGATTATAGCCATTGTACAAGACTTACGCTTATATATACGAATGGAGTACAAATCTATTTTAAACATTGTATTACATTTAAAGATATTTCTCTTAAAAATCATACAAGTGTTATTGTATACTGGCGAATATGTGTTTACGTTAACCGCTGAACCTTGTATTTCGAAGAGTTAACATTATTATATTCATGAGTTACAGCTTATCAACTTCTAGAGGGACTTGCGGATAAGGAGTAATGCAAGTGATACTGAGATGGAAAGGGTCCAATTTTATTACTTAAACGTACAAGTATTTGCTGGCATTTGACGAAATGTCAGTCATGTGCCATCAGCAGGGAAGCAGTCCTGTACTATTTTGTTCCACATATAGAGACGTCCATGGAAGCTGGTTATGATATTAATCAAACTGTTGTTTCACAAACATCTCACTGGGTAATTGCTTAAGTCCATTAACATAGACATCTGATGGCCAAATTTAAACACTTTTTTCGTGAGGTAAGCTTTTTTTCTAAATTATTCAACGAAAATGTTTGGATGGACCCGGGGGTCTTTCATTGTAGTCACAGTTGATGGGGCAAAAGTTGCGATTCCCTGCCTCAATTTTTTCTGGACCGTTCAAAGGAAATAATTCGCATCCTTCATCCTAACTTTTTAATTAAAAAGTGTGTAAGATGCGTTGAGCACCTCGTCTTCGTTGATATCCGTGCTATTTTATTCCGCCTTTTCAATGCCGAGCGCAAAAGTAAATAGATTTTTAGAATATATCATTCTGTTTCACTCTTAATCTGTCAGTGTGGTCCGCTATATTGCGTTTCATCGGCCGCTTAAAATAAGGTAAGGCTTTTCGGGCAAAAAATGGTTTCCAATTATCATGGATGAGCAGGATGCTTCGGTACTTTTCATCAGTTAAAATATCCTTATATTCCTAGGATATTACAGATAAGATGCATCCCTATCGAACAAAACTTTGTTTAACTCTCGATAATGTCATTATTTTTTATATTCATGAATGAGATTGAAAATCCTCGCGATTTATTTGGAACTAAAGTGTTTTACTCGTCATTCTTCTTTGTTTAAAATTCGAGATGATCGGACTACCTTTTTCGCGATGAGGATGTGTGTAAAATTGTTTTCGCGCGAAAATAAATAAGGTGAGAGATTTCTATCGAAATGGTCTCTGTCCTGATGTGTGAGTCTGCTTAGATTAATTGATTAACTTAAGTTTGAATTTAAATCAGCGCTAATCATACTCATGTGGACTGTGCAGTTTTCACTCTTAAATGGTTCTTTGATGTTTGATCTACCACGTTTATACGTAAACGAATAATCATCATACAGGGTCGACATGTCATATCCACACTGGTTTGTTGGTAATAACATTCAAGTTGGTGTGGATATAGCGTTAAAATTGTTACATCAAAATTTTCTGTATGCAGTCTAAAGCCCTGAGATAAAACTCATTTCAATAAATATATATTTTTTGTCTGAAGTGTTAACATACGTCTGTCGATGCTCTTTTTTTTACCGGAACACAGCCCTAGCTCCACATTTACGCTTTTACGAAGTTTTAGTTGGAAATTGTAGTCCGATTTTATGAAGTTGTAGCTTGTGTACTCTATAGTTTATACGGCTGCAATCGCTATCGGTCCCTTGTCCCTTAATGAAGAATAGGCTACGATATTTCAGGCAAATTCAGAGGCGAAATAATATCCCTCGACATGTGCTTCAAAAAAGGGTGAACTAATACAAAATTGTTTAAGCATCATCATCATGATTTCTTCTGACTCTCTTGCATTGTTTGCCTCTATTTCTCTGAATCTAGTTTTCTGATATATCTGTACATTTTCATTGGAATTCGGAGTGGTTAAACTATTTGTCTTGTTTCTTTCCCAATCCTTATTAAAATCTATTTTACCTTTCTCAAGTTCAACTTGACCGTGGCCAACGTACTTGGAGATTTCACATATACGTCTCATTTCTCAATTGATGGACCACTCCTGAAACCATTCAAAACGTATTTCTGTATAAACAAACACAAAGTGGGCGGGTTACGGTCCCTTTGCTGAAGATTGTTCAACCACTGCAGTCATTCAGGTTTGTGGAACACGGCTAAAAGTCGACGATGCCACGTCAAACAACTCTGACGATATAAGCACAAGTATCAAGTGGAATGTACTAGTGTTTGATAGTATTTATTGGCTGCGAAATCAGAGAGGGTCACAATATCACATCCATCAGGTATTCCTCTAGAAGATTGTTTTCAACAGCATCAGAATAGTTTCGTTATTTAGTTCTGGTGCATTTTATAATGCGAAATAATGTTTTGCCAAGTTTAAAACGCCCCTTCATCTCTTTAATTTCATCGCCCTGGTTTCGAATGTGTGTGTAAAAATCTGTCAAACACTCCCTTTATCTTCTTTGCCAACATAACTATTTCTTGCGTAATGGAGGATAGAGCATAATCATTAGAAATCGTTCTATAGACTTGCTAACACTTTTAGCATTTTCGGAAAACTGTCCTCTCTTATTAAACGTGTCAACTTAACGTTCCGCCTTAAATTTATTATCGTATGCTACGAAGCGATTATTGTATGCTACAATAAGAATGTTTGACAAAATTATCTTAATGAACTAAACCTGATTTGAGTTCCATTGTTTGATAGAATGCAGACAACGACGGCGACCCGACAGACCGAATAATTCATGTAAAAACTATTGGTTATCTTTTTGGCTATGTTTTTACAGCCCAGGATTTCCGAATATTAAAATAAATGTCTACCGTGATCAGGAAGTAGAACACATCCAGTGAACTAGCAAACTCAACGTGGATTGTGAACGACGGTCGTCAGGTTTTTGGTCAAGGGACGTTAACTTATTCGAAGTGTATTTTGTTCAAAGCTCAACGTATGCATGATGTTCTAATGTATTGCCTATATTTGTCCAATACACATAGCTGTTCATGGGCCTTTTCATTCTCGAGATCCCGGGTGATTGACGTTTCAGTATTTTCTCCTGGTACTGCTGCAGGTATGTCTACTCAATCGCAATATATGACTAATTGATTACAGATGTAATACACTGCCGATATGTGTCGACCTACTTATTATATATAAAGTCGTTTGACGCTTTTATTCTATCTCGTAAAGCGTCAAATGAAGATTCCCAAGAATATTACATGTATATTTTCCTCAATTTCAGTTTGTAAGGAAGCAATAACGCTTTTCTCAAGGGGTTAGTCTATGTAGAGATAAATATTGCGAATCCGCTGACATGAATGATTTTTGTAGATGGTAGACATTTTCAAATTCTTATCGAGGTTTACTATTCTCCATCTCTGCAGCATGTTAAAGTAGCGGTTTCAGTCAGTCTTCAAAACAAAATTCCTTTCATGGATGAATATATCAAATTTGGTGACTGAAAAATATATTTTCCAGATTCTCCATTCTCCATCTCTCAGTAGTGTTTCTCTGCAGATAGTATCGTTCGAGACGCGTGAGCGATTCGTTTTAGTGAACTGTTTTTCCATTTTGTCTTTTATGCAAACTCTAATGTCGTATGATATAACATAAGTGGGTACAAAGCCTTTTAGATCTTGTTTACTATATTGATACATATCTACATTGTTACAAATGCTTCCTTATATTTTGTCGTCCTAGACTGTTCGTTCTTCTTATTTTTTCATAGAAAACCTACTTTTCTTCTTTTCATATAAATCTAGTATATTTCAGATTTTGTGTACATGTTATTAATATTGCCCAGTGCTTTAATGTTTCTTGAGAATATCATCGAAGTATACTGCCGCGGAATCCAGTTAACAAAATGATGTGTCCTTTATTTGTTGCAAATTGGCTAGTGCGGCATTAACCCCACTCTTTTCTTAGTCTAAGCGAATATGTGTGCAGTTTGTTGCAATGTTTAAGCGTTATATTATGTTATATCTTAAGTTTACTAAGACTAATGTGTCTGATTTCTGCATCTGTATTCGATACTAAGCCCTATGTGAGAATTAAGTATTTAAACTCTGAGAATGTAACGTCATCGCAGTGTTTGTTTATTATGTAAGCGAAAATTGCCTCGCCTTCGTCAGAATTTTTTAAGCATCATACATTTTCAACTATTCACTAAAAGAGACATTTACGGGCTTAATAATTTAAAGAATTGTGCTCTGTCAATACATGTGAGGTTGATTTTTAACAAATTTGATATATCTAAGTATTTTTGATAGGTTTTGTAGGAAACGATTTTTTTTCAATCGGTTCAATTTCGTAAATGTATAATAAAGATCTTTGTATCTTCTCGAATAGGAAGCAAACGCAATGTCGACAACAGGGATAGTTCTCCAATTATCGGTAGCGCTCCAAATAGCGTTTAAAGTAAATGCGCTTTAATCTGATAGATTCTGACCATTATAATATAATTTGTATCAATTTGACTATTCTTTTTTGGTGCCAATAAACATTTCCTTAATTTTTGTTGTCTCGACTTAATTTTAGTTTCTGAATTTCTAGACGTAATTTTGCCATATTCTCATCTTTTTGCTTTAAGTTTCAGCAAGTTTTTCTAGGTTTTCAAACTGTCTTTCTCGAAATGTCTGTTCTAGTCGAATTGGCAGTACATGTTATCACTTAATGATGTCCACCCTTTGAATTTCTCCAATTCTCAAAATAGAAAACGACTTCATTTTATTTGAAGTAGTTTTAGTACTCTGTTTTATGTAATTGTTTTTAACTGGAAGATCATTTTTTCAATTAGGTTTTTAGTGCAGAGGAAACAGTAGCTTTTCTAACTTGTTATACTTTCGCTGATTAAAATCTTTAATAAGAAGAAATATAGACTCACCTTACTTTTGACGTGCTCGTACGATTCCATGTCTTTTAAAATCTACGAGTTGTGGGAATTACTTGGAAACGTTTTGTTGCTACCTCTTGAACAACGAAATCTACTGTTAAGTATTATATTTTCCAAGGTTGAAGATTTACGTTTTGTGGTTTGGGAAAAAGTCTTGTGTTTGTAAAAGCTTAAAGGACGTCCTTTATCTTTACACTGTTTATGTTGTAATGATTAAACATGTTTTGCGAGCACTCAACGTAGATCCGTTTTGAAAGGGAAACGTCGCCACTGTCGTACTAAATTGATGTTGAAGTCAACATCAGTTCGACTTTCCGTGGCAAATGTGGTAGCCCGACAATGCCAAAAAAAGAAGAACAAAAATGGAGGAAGTTCACAAATGTATTTATTTACACAAGATGCAAAAGTAATATGTTGACAAAGACTGCTACTGGGTTGTTTACAGAGACTTTATTTGTTTCCATAATTATAACTATTCCTGTAAGTGGGCATGTCTTGACGCAATAGGTTCGAGCACCATAACATTCGTTTATGGGAATTAAAAAACGCGAAATGTTGTGTAGCTTTGAGGAAAATATAAGCGGTAGTTGATTAAACTATTGATATATTTTCGATCGAGTAAAAGACGAAAAGGGTGGGTTGTGTTTGTCAACGGGATAATCGGCAGAGTTAAAAGTCAAAGACAAATATCTTCTGTTGTATCTGAGTCTGTAACAAACAAGATTATATATTTATCGATATGTATTTCTCAGATTTAGATCTAGTATTTTATGTAGATGTTCGAGTGATTTGCTCAAAGATTTTAAGTTCTTAAAAGCAGAAGTTTGCCGCAAAACCTGGATTGTCGCGCAAAAGATTCTAACTGAACAGTTTTTTTCGAAATTCAGAAAATACTGAAAACACCGAGAGTCTGGTAATGTTTTGTAACGTTGGTAGTCATGTGAAACTCGCCATAATATTCATGGTGTTTCTACAAACTACATTTGGTTTCATTGGGAACGATTGGAAAACACCGTTTTTTAGAAGTAGTTCATCGACACATACAATATAGATTTTAAGTTTAAGACACCGCGTATTCAATGAGAATTGAGTCTTTTTCTCGTACAAAGCGTTAAGATATTTTGTTCTGGAGCTAGTTTAAAAAGAAAGTTTTGAAAGAAAGCCTGACATTCTTAGTGACATGAGTTGTGTGACTTAAAACAGAAAATATGGTATTTTTATTTGGGGGCAATCTACTACTTTCATAAAAGGGAATGTATACCTTTTCCAAGGTAGGTAGTTTAATTGTTATTACTAAAAATTAATCAGTAAAATCATCTTTTATAAGGTTCAACGTACATTACAATATAATGTAGAGAACTTACAAGGAAAACATTATTACAATACGATTTTACATAGAAATAAGATTTTCTAAGTTGTCTTGCAAAAAATATAAGTATAATTTTATATTTAATTTTAAATATGTGTGATATTATACTTTGCATATATTTTAAAAGTGCAAAACATAGAAATAACATGTTTTGAGAGTACAATTAAAGACTATGTGGCTGGTCTGGAAATTTTATTTTTAGCGATTATATTGTTGCATCACAACATACATATGAATCTTAACACGGACAAGACAAAAATGTAAAACAATGTATCCAGCGTTTTCATCATCATAATAGGGAGAACCAATTTCTTTTACTACAAAACGAAAGTGTTCTATTCCTCCACAGACCACAATTTATCTAACGGTTAAAATGCAGACTCAGCTAACATAAGAATATCACTTATATCCTTTCGTAATTATTGTGAAATATCATTGCTTGAAAATTAAAATGAATAATTATTTTGGGAAATAAACTGTATAAGATAACTTGATGAAAGGTGAAAGGCTCCGTTATATTTTATGGAGGAGGTGGATTAGCATAATTTCTAAATTAAATGTTATCAAAATAGAAAGAAATATAATTGAGGAAAGTATGCATGAATGTACATATTTTACAGAATTAATAGTAATCGTAACACTAAAACACATAAAATCATGCAAATAAAGTATACTGTTTAAATTTATGTTGTTTTCTAATAATTAATTATTTGTAATATAAACTCCAATAGACTTCAGTATTTGTATTACTATAATCAGCTAATCAAACTAAATCTACAGGATGTAGTGAATTTTAAGCATATTCCATGATAAATGCTAGTATACTTAAATCATATGCCCTTAATAGGGTTAAAATTAAAATTCATATACACTAAATGTACACACGCAAGGAAATTCCCAAATGTTTACACTTTTATTGTCATTAAGGGTATGCGAGCACAACAGGACTATGTATTTTACTTGTAGGAATTTTTCTTCAGCGCACCTCACACACTTCATCCACTCATGCATAGATATTTATACTGTAGTGATGTGATAATGAAATAGTTTGGTTGATATGTAGTCATACCCTAAATGACAGTAAAAGTGTAAAAATTTGTGAATTTCCTTGCTTTTGTACATTTAGTGTATATGAAGTTTCATCTTAACCATATTAAGGGCATATGATTTCAGTATACTGGCATTTATAATGGAATGTCACTACATTTGTAAAGGCTATGCCTCAAGACAATGGTCATTTTAAAGTTTTTTAAAAATTTTCTGGAAAACTAAGATATATGGTAAACTGAAATTAAAATGCAATCTACTAGACCCTAGAACCTCTATCTCTGCCAAAAATCAGCTGAATCCATCAAATAGTTGATATGATACAGGGTGACACACACGTACGTACGTACACACGGATAACACAAAATCACTCCTGACCTTTCTGGATCTCTGGGTTGCCTTGACTAATGATGCTGAAATTCTACACACTTATAGAACCTATCAAATGAAAATGTTGTGCAAAGTTTGAACTAATTTGGTTTATTGGTTTTTTAGTTATGACTGATCAAAGAAATGAGATTTCTAGCATAGGTCGTTTTTGACGTATATTAAGGGATAGAGCGCTATCGCGCCTCCCTTGATTTTTCCGGCGGGAGACTGGAAAATGTAATTTGTCCATTGTTTAGTGACTTCACCATATTAGGTTTATAGTTGTAAAAATGTACGGGTTTAAAATAGGCGTGACAATGGTAAAGACAAAAAGACACAAACAACGTTTAAATGGGAATATTTAAAATATATATAATGCAGGAGAGAAACGGAGAAGACAATGATAGGAATATATGTTTCGTTGTAAATAATTGTTATTTATTTTAGGTTGTAAATATTTCCAGATAACAGGCATTGAGTCATTTGTATATTCCTTGAAGATATATTGGGTGAGAAAAAAGTGTTTTGGATAACCGTTATTCTTTTTTTAGTTTCGTCCGGAAAATGCCACACGCATGTTAAACATCAGTTATAGAAGTTGCAACGATGATCAACCGCTTAGCTTTTGGGAACGCCACAAAAAAAAAGCAGAAAGCATATTCAAACTTATACTAGCTTTTCGGTCAATATTTTATTATTACGTGTCAGGTGATTCGTTATTTTCGACCAACCAAGTACATCGTTACAAATAGTGTCTGTTCAAACGAAGCTTACTCTAGAATATGTGTACTCATTTTAAAATAGTTCATAGAAATGTTAATGAAATATTTGCATAGACTGCTTTATTGATTGGCTTACGTACAATTTACCAAAAATATTACGATTGGAAATGAAGAATAAAACACTACTTAAACATAGTGTGTACATTCTTTCTTTATGATCTGTTTAAAATATGATTTGCATATGTTGTCTATGAACACAGAAATTAAGAATTACCGATCATGTTACTACTTAAATACATTAATGCGAAAACTGGTGCGGTGTTATAGATAAATGTTCCGTGATGTTATTTCCATGTCAATTACAAAGTTTCTCTGTGTAGACATAATACTAATGCCAAAACCAGCCTACCCTAATATACATATATTAGCTTTAGCGACAGATTCTATTACGTGACACAGGGTTTATATGAAACATAAATCATGTGTCATAGGTGTGTAAAAGAAGTGGTGTGTTGAATAAGTATATTTACACGTTAGCTTATTAGGCGTTCTTGAAAGTAGACTAAATATATCTATCAATAATGCTTCGACGCAATATCAGTAATCCTTTAGAGTAAACATTGCTGCCTTATGTCCAAACCCAGCTCACAAGATCTAGCCACCCCAATCGCCACCAATATTGCAAGAAAGCTCTCTAAGAATCACTATATATTCTGTATTTTGTAACCGTAGTGTAAAGGATTTTTTCCAAAGTAGAAATTAGTTTTATCAGTGATTGGTAATATGAACAAATATAGACACGTAATAAGTTCGATTTTATTTTGTGATGAGCGTGGATAGGGTGAAGGGTTGATGGCGGAAAGAGTTAACAACTGTCCGTCTATCCTATCAAAGCTTGAATGAAAAATCAACTCGAACTGTCGACGTAAGACGAATTACTCATATATATTTAAGTTGATATCAAGCTATCATTTATGCGTAATGTATTACTCTGGGCCCGGCTTATTGAGTTATCGCGACTGTTTCTGATAGCCGCCGTGTTTGCTATTTAGATGTAATTAACTTCCCACTTCAAGACAATGCCTGGTTGAGCATTGGTACGCGCCTTGGCTACTGAGTAAAGCATGACTTTCATATCGGGGTTCGAATCGTGTTACCGGCAGAGGTTGTCTCATCCCATACTGACAATTGCAGATTTTGGATGTGACATATATGTATATGGGTTGGTTTTGAAAATAATTTATTCATAAATAATATATTTGAAATATATTTATGAGAAAACTTATTACGTATACATATTTTAGAGAATTTAACTCAACAGTGCTGTACAAATTAATAGAGCTTTCTAATGATGTTAAATATATTGATGAGAAGATTTGATTGATCCCATCGAAGTAAACAATCAGGCTAAAATACATATGTATATATATAAAACATATATTAAAATATATTTATATTAGAGTAAATTATTGGAAGTTAACTAATATAGTGATTGCAGTAGATTGATTGACTTACTAGACAAAAATCTTTCAACAAAAAATCTTCTTTTTCTTTCCAGTTTTGAAGGTTAAAAAAACTTCTGAGACTATATATATATATATATATATATATATATATATATATATATATATATATATAGTAAGAATTAAAATAACTGTTAATCCAATTTTTGGTCAGGATGAGTAGTGTCAAACATAAACATCGAACACGCTTTATTAAAACTAATATGCAAACATTTCAACACTAACAGCATACTATACGAAGTATGTAATAGAAAAAAAAAACAGTGAAGACAGCGTATTCCTGTAGGAAGAATATTGGTAGTATAATAGAAGGGAAACAATCAGAAAGAGTAATAATACAATTATATAGTAAAAAATAAGTGTCCAAATCGAAAGAAACTTCTGCTTTAAAAACTTTGCATACGAGCTTATTTTTTAAGAAAGTCACCAACAACAAAAGATGTACGTTTTTATACTTCCGGGAAAATGTAAACAACTCTTTTATTAACCGAGGGCTAAAAAAACATACCACATGGTCGTAACATTGTTGGGTCACTGAAGGAACAAAATCGTACACTAATGGTCTCCTCGTCTATTTTATGCCGGATAAATACCCCAGAGGCGTATACAATGATTCGATGAAAACATAACCATACCTAAGTACAACTATCACAACCTACTTCAACAAAAGATTGAATTTAAGATAATCGACCTGTAAAAGCATCTAAGTAGCACTCACGGTGTACACACAGCGGAATCTTGCATATACAATACATAACATAATACTAACCTACTATAGCAGTAGTATAGCCACACTGATACAAATATAGACAATAAGACCTAAAATGTTCCTTGAATCAAGGCTGGGATCAAAGTATAGTAACTGTTCTCTCCCGAATAAATATAGTGGAAATACATCTAGACTGAAAAAAAAGCCTCATCATTATTTTAATTTTATATTTTTTATTTAAACATTTGACTAATCATCATCATCATCATCATCATCAGCAGCAGCAGCAGCAGCAGCATAATAATATAATAATAATAATAATAATAATAATAATAATAATAATAATAATAATAATAATAATAATAATACTACTAATAATAATAATAATAATAATAATAATAATTATTATTATTATTATTATTATTATTATTATTATTATTAATAATAATAATAATCAGGGTCATTTTTTATTTCAATCCTTGGTTTCTTTCCACCTTGTTTTATTCCAGGCTAAGCGTTATCGAATTGACTACTGAGATCGTTCCCTCATTGTGTTTTTGGCCTTCCTCTAGATATCTTCCATTGCCTTAGGGTTCATCCATCGCTCTATATACCCACATGTTGTCTGGAAATCTCGAAAAGTGTCCTGCCTTTATCTGTGTTGCCATTCGTATGGTAGTGATGATGTAATTTACTCCATTTTTCTGTCTAGAGCAGGTGTAACTTTTTCTATCATATTTAGCGATTCCGAATATGATGCGTTCGACATAGTAGTGTGCCACTCTTAGCTTTTCTATCGCTGCATTATAAAGTGCAGATGTGGTGCCACCTTATGTTATAACAGGCATGATGTATTCATTGAGGACTTTTTGTTTAATGTTCGTTGTCGACTCTCTACTCTTCATAATGTCTACTTTGGAAATGTTCTTATTGATATTCTCCGACGTATATTAGTATTTTATTTCTGGTCACAATATATTGTACTCAAATTTGCTACAGACACTAGTAAATAATCTTCAATAGTAAAGGGTATCCTTGCTAGTATAAATTAATGTTTTGGATTCAAGAGCGGATTCCACACGTACACACTAAATTGGGGTAATTAGACCAATGAGATTCCACTCAAATGTCACCTCAAACTGCGTTTACAGTAGCTGACGTGACATCACATTTAAAGTAGGAGCGAAAAAAAAGCTAACAGTCTGCGTAAAGAACCACGTAACATCGATTGTAAATTAAAGGGGTAAATTGCCCCATATATGCGTGACCCGTTTCTTTGTAATCTTGTGAAACTTTTATTGTCGGTTCCTTTGTCACAGGAGTAGAGGTACACAAAGTAAGATTGAATTGTGTTGTCATCATTCGTGATTTGTATTCCTTACACACAAGAATGTCGTTTAATAATTACTTACGAGACATTGTACATCGTTTTGGGAAGCGGGGATATAGTTAACAAGATGTAAAAGCCATAACGGTATATACATTCATGTATGTGTATACCCCTATTCAGGATTTGTAAATGGAATATTATATTAGTTTACTTTTCTCACCATCTAATTTAGAGCTTAAATGCATTAGTCAATAAAGTCGAGTTTTCCTTAAATAATATTTATCTCTTTAACTGAAATATTGAAACTAACAGTAATAAACAATGCTAGAATATCTATCCGATTATATATATTTCAGTTAACAGTTTAATCAAAACAAATAATCTAATATTATAATCACCACACCATATGTACACACTTACCCTGTTGATTCACTTCGTTAAGCATAGTCTATGTTAAGCGCGTAACGCCGGAGAGAGAGGGAGAGAAAGGGCGAGACGAAGACTTGAGAGTGTGAGCCTAATGGCTTAACTAAGCACAATAAAATGCCACCGGATGTAAGAAAGAGAAAGAACTACTCCCCTCCCAAATATAAACCACTTCTCTCCAGGTTGTGAGCATTTCTATTACTTTCGACAGCCTCGTAACTCTCGTCTCCCTTATTTTAGGCGATGATACTTACAAATAGGGAAGAATTGCTGTTTTTTTTGTTAGAATCTATCTCGATTAGAGTCTTGGATAGAACGGGCCTAGTATACGAGTTTAAATTCCATTGGGAGACTGTGTCTCCGACAACCAAGAAAAAAACGTATATATTGGCTCGACTACCACGACTTTGTCCAGGAGGTTGACCATGCATCTATCCGATAATAGTGCCATAGCCAGACACCTCATTAACAAACATTCCTTTCCCCGATCGTAAATCCGAAAACTTCTCGCAGACAATACTAAAATTCTAGAACACAATACTAATATCCAAAAACTCCACATACTAGAAGCTTTACACATTAAAACAAAAAAAAACGGGTATTAACAAAATAAATTCTAACATTAGTACTACTATACTTAAATGTTTATAATACTAAATCAATACAGTTTCGTATTTAAATTTTCCCGCTATAAATTACTATAAACCCACTCCAGGTCTTTCCCTGATTGACATTATTCAACTGAAGATAGACTCAGATGGGTCAGAAAGTACTCTGGACTTAAAAGAAAATTACGGTAGATTCATCAGCCAATTCTCATCCGAGATTTGAACTTTAATCCGGAAAATTGAAGGGATTAATACAAAAATATCCACACATGAGGTGTCGGTTATTTTTAATAATACGTGTCTTAGAGAAAAAATGCTGCCTTGATACATATATATATATATATATATATATATATATATATATATATATATATATATATATATATATACATATATGCATATATATATATATATATATGCATATATATATATATATATGCATATATATATATATATATATATATATATATATATATATATATATATATATATATATATATATATATATATATATCTATATATATATATATATATATATATATAGGGTTGGGGTAATATGTTGGCAGCACAGTCCAACTCACTCTAATTAAGAAATCCGTTAACGATGTCTTTGCGGGTAACCTTACCACGAAAAAAATATAACCTTGATATTCCAATTTGCAATTACGAAGCGTGGAAAATCATGTCTTTCACAAGACATGTAAGGTAGAAATGAATTTAAAATCAGAAAATATTCTAATAGTTGTTCATAAAAAGGTAAATAATATTCAATATTCTTTTAAATTAGATGAGATTCCAAAATCCCTCAAATTAATTTGAAAACTAATGGAAGAAACTTATTCACATATATGCCGTATTCATACGTATTATTCTCATAGTTATATGTATATATATATATATATATATATATATATATATATATATATTTATATATATGAGAAATATATGCATTCAAGTGATATGCATAAATCCAATTATATGATATATTCTACGTCTTTTAATATTTACTTATTCAACACCAAGAATTATGTGTTCTTTATCAGTGTGTATGTAGATGTGCGTACATGATAGTGACAAACATTAAAATACACATTTAGTTCAGTGAAATGTATATATATATATAAATATATATATATATATATATATATATATATATATATATATATATATATATATATATATATATGTGTGGGGGGTGTTAGAGTGAAATAAATTCCAGAAATATATACGAGTATGAGAGCTCAATGTAATAAACAGAGCAAGAATGAAATAAAGTAAAGTAACACGGAATATCATAATCACCGGTGCGATAATTTATTTCGACTCCCCGGC
>OY744526.1:103042051-103062051 GCA_963556195.1 Sepiola atlantica | reverse complement strand
TAAAAAAAAATTGGGGTAGTGTAGGAACCTATTTTTTGGACTAAAAATATTTCTTTGGGTCGGGGATAGTTATTTTTTTTGGGGGGGGGGAGTAGAAAAATCTTTTTTGGGGTGTAGGAGAATTTTTTACTTTTATCTTGAACTAAAAATATTTCTTTGCGTGGGGAAGGGCAAAAATGTTTTCTTTTTTTAGGGGGGAGAGTAAAAAACATGGGGGGGGGGTAGGGGGAAGAGTAAACGTTTTATATTGAGGGGGATTTTTTTCTTTTCTTAGAAAAAAATATTTTCAGGATGGTTGGCGTAGGGGAAACATTTTTTTCGGGAACAAAAAACATCAAAAAACATCAAAATGTTTTTTGTCAATTTTTTTTCATTTTGTATTTTTTGCAAATTTTTATTTTTTGTAATGGCTTTTTTGTTTTTATTTGTTTATATGTTTGCCATGTTTTTCATGTTTTTTGTCAATATTATTTTTTCTCTCTTTGGTGCCAATTTTGATGTTTTTTTATGTTTTTCTTCTTTTGTCTTCTTTTGTCTTTTTTTTTTAATGTTTTTCATGTTTTTTGTCAATTTTTTGTTTTTGTTTTTGCGCAAATATTTATGTTTTTTATGTTTGTTTTTGTTTTTCATGTGTTTTATTCAAATGTTTTTTGTTAATTTTATGTTTTGTTTTTTTGCGCTTATTTTGATGTTTTTTTATACTTTTCTGTCTTTTACATGTGTTTTAATTTTTTTTCATGCATTTTGTTACTTTTTTTCTGTTTGCTCTTTGGTACCAATTTTTGTGTTCATCATGTTTTTTTGTTTTTATCTGCTATTTTTGTTTTTTAAAAATGTTTTTGGTAATTTTTCTTGCCTTTTTGTGTTGTTTGGTGATTTAAAACAGTGCGCCGGATAGAGATACAGTCAGACCTGGACGCTCAGACGATTATCTGTCGAAGTGTAGAGGTAGTGTAGTATATCTTATATTGTCATTATACCATCATTCCAGGCATTACTTCTCCTCTTTTGAAAGCTGAGGAGTTAGTTCAGTATCTATTCTGTTGTCATAATACAATCTCAGCAGGCATTCCACCCTCTTTTTTGAGAGGTATGGTGTTAGTGTAGTATCTGTTATGTTGTCTTGATACAACCTTCTTAGGCTTTACCTCCTCCTTTTTGAGAAGTGGTGAGGTAATGTGGTATCTGTTCTGCTTCCAAGTAGCAAAAATATGCGACCGGAAATTGTACAGTATACCAAACCTATGGAATACGTTTTTAGGGGGTTTGTGCAATATTGCGCCCCTATCGAATATACTTAGTTATTCTTGTTGTTGTTCTTCTTCTTCATTAACAGGGGCACAAAGGCACCATATCAGTTCTTTAATACAACGGGGGCACATTAATATGAGTTATTATTTTATGATTGTGACGCTACATGAACGAACTTGATGTGTGTTCTTTGATACGACAGGGCGCATTAATATCAGTTCTTATGTATGGATACCAGGGTTGCGATAGGGAGGTATATAGTGTGCATGACGTGGTGGGAATAGTTAGGTATATAGTATGCACCCCGGGACAGCAATCGGTACGTATATAGTATGCCGACTGGGGCGGCGATAGGTACGTATATTGTATGTACACCGAAGCAGAGATAGGTACATATATCGTATGCGCACCGGGGCAGAGATAGGTACGTATATAGTACGCGCACCGGGGCAGAGTTAAGTAGGTATATAGTATGCGCAGCAGGTCAGATATAGGTACTATATAGTATGCGCACCGGGGCGGCGATAAATACGTATATAGTATGCACACCTGGGCGGTGATAGGAACGTATACATTATGCGCACCGGGGCGGAGATAGGTACGGTACAGTATGCGCCCCGGGGCGGAGATACGTATATAGTATGCGCAACGTGGGGGGATAGGTACGTATATATTATGTGCAATGGGTGGGGATAAGTACGTATATAGAAGACGCAGACAAAGGTTGTACTTTTAATAGAAATATCTCATACTTGGAAGAAGAGTGGTGAGGAGAGACACCTTTTGCCAAATGCAACAAGGAGAAGGTGGAAACGGGGAGAGTGGGGCGGTGAAATAGAGCGACCAGGGAAGAGACAGAGAGAAAGAGAAAGAAACGGCTATAGAGAGAGGGAGAGAAATAGAAGTTTGAAGATAAAGATGTTACACCCACTATTTTTCTTCTATTTTGTGTTTTTATGGTCCCAAGCAGCGCCGGGTATCCCTGCTTGTATATAATAAAGGAGAAAATGTGCATGCCTGTGTGTCTGTATGCCCTTTGATATAGAGACACAATGAAAAATGCCCATTAAATATAACTATTTTACATGTCAATTTTATTTCATAAATACGAGACAAATAGGCGTGTGTCTATAGCTGAGCTGCCTGTCTTAGCGAGTTTATAATATGTATTGCACATTGAAATTCATACATTTATAAGCATTATTTAAGGCTCTTAAGATATATATGAATGCCGTAGTTGTAAAGATATCATACTTAAAATATGAAGATTGCTGTTGAAGTAAACTGTCTTTAATATAATATTACCTATAATGATATCCAATAATCAAACCTAGTAAACAAAGGATAAACCTACTAGTATGAAAATATATGTTAATATTTTCAATTCAATTCCTCATGTAAATATAATAAATATAAGTCATATTTGAATTGAAACGCTTGAAGCAACGGTCATTCTCCCTAACAAATAGAAATGTGTATTCATCATTTAGAGATAATAACCAAAGTATTTTTTAAATTATTATCGTGAACTAGTTTTACGTACCCTGCTTTTCTTATTGAGTTTTATTCCTCTTAAATCTCATCGATAATTTCGAGTTTTTGTTTGCTTTTTAATTTATGAATAAGAATAAAAATCACATTCACCAAATTCGCAAGCATTCTGATAGAGTATTGGAAACTGACGGAGGCATGGAGGGTGTGTATGGTCATCTGCATTTTGTTAGTTCTAAAAAGAAGAGATTAGATATTCATTAGAAAAAATATCTCTCTCATTCTCTCTCCTCTCTCTCTCTCTCTCTTTCTCTCTCTTTGTATGTAGCAGTGCACGTTTTACTTGGCATTATTGTATTACGTTTAATCTTTGTAAATATGATTGTTTGTATGTATTTGTTATATTATTTAACGCTATTGCCTTTTTTATTTATAAATAAGTAACAAATATTACATGAAATAATAAAATGTTTAAGTCACGTGGTCGCGAGAACCACATAGAATCACATCAGAACTAGTCGAACAACTTTATAAATATGGAGATGACAGGGAAAGGAAATAGTGATATAAATCTAGGCAGACACACCCGGTTGAAAAATCATTTAATTTGGCAGCCTGACACGAACGTAGAGCGAGGGGCAGAGAGAGAGAGAGAGAGAGAGAGAGAGAGAGAGAGAGACAGGGGGGGCACATGAGCACCGAAGGAAAACGCTGTCACGCTTATTATAATATGGGGAAAATAAATATGTGTGTATGCGACTTTGCGTATGATAGTGGTGTAAATATAGAATGAGTTTATTGAAATATGGCGATTAACAGTCTGACAAGTCATGACAAATATTTGCTCGTAATCTATTGAAATCTGCCAAGATGCACGTTGCAGAATCCGATTGGTTAAGATGTGTCAGGTGACCAATATACTTTGCTTTTATAAATACAAAAGTTGTGATTTATACACGAAATATCAATGGGCAAATAGGATATTCAGCATAATTACCCGACTTACTAGTAAATAATGCATTCATTTTTTAGATTAGTTTTTTTTAAATTTAATATTATTATTTTAATTTTAACGCACAGTGGCTGTGAAATACTTCTTTCGAATCGACTGCCACGTCATTTGTAGTGAAAAAAGCTGAATTGTGTTTCTTAATAATAAGCTATATCGAGAAATTGCATAATTTTAGCTAGTAATACATATTGATAAAAATGACTACATGGTAATTGATAAAAGTAAAATAAATACACCTGTTGATGTACATTTCAATTTGCTATTCTACGCAAAGCCGAGATTGTCGTTTACGTATACGTTGATTCAATTTTCTATCATTCTGGTAGCTTATATTTATTTTCACAATTCCGCCCAGTATGAACTGTCTACCAATGCCGTCGGAAGTCTTTAAGTCATCTGTTTTTTTTAAGTAGATTGTGTCCGACAAAATATGCGGCTCATGTTTGCTTTCTATACCTGCTTATTGAGATCCGTAATTTAGTCAAGCCCATGTCAAAGTAATAAAAAATGACTTCGGTAGTCTTTAAAGTTACTTGTTACACATCCAGAAATGCGTTTGTGTTCATACAAAGAACTCTCAATGACTAACATCTATACATTGAGTTGCATTATTCTTATAATTTATATGAATCAATGTGAAATAAAGACAGACTTTTATTCAGAAGGTTATTGAGCGAATTTATGGTATCCTTGATAACACTATTTTTTCCATCGGTTTTGCTGTATGTGTTATTTACAAAAGTGGCTCTACTTTGCGTGCTCTATGTCAAATCTAAGGTGAGACTAATTCAATATATCACCGGATGCAATTACCTATTTACGCTACAATAACTCGGGTGTGATATTTTACATTCATTTGTTCAGTAGTTGATACCTGAAACTTGCACCTAAAGACCTCCACCTTTACATGAATTAATAAGCTAGATTGATAGATATTTAACAATTTCCTACGAAATGAATTGAATTGATTAGAATTTGAGAATGTGACAATGACATGATATTAAACAGCGGGTGGTTTATAATCTCTAAATTATTGAGGTTTGACGCAAACCTCTCTCTCTATATGATATATATAACTACATGTATACATATATACATATGTATAGATATAGTTTGCTTATTTACATAATCATCAACATTCCCCATTGTTACACAATTATGAATCGGTGTGCGTATATGTATGTGTGAGAATGTTAGGATGGATGTCAAACGATAGTGAGAAAAACACACACACATATATATATATATATGTATACATATATATATATATACATATATATATATTAATATATATATATATATATTAATATACATATACACATATGATTTCTTTATTCTATGTATATTAATATATATGTGTGTGTGCAGCAGTCCGTATGTGGCAACACTACTCCATGCATATGCGAATTGTGGATTCATAGAGATGTAGGATAGTGACACGTGAGATACGTTTTCTAGCCTGGTAGAGGGAGCCCACCTTCTTCTCAGCAGTATTAGTTCTAAATGTATCCAAGCATCAAGAAGGCATATGTTTGTTTGTTGGTCCAATATTTCAGTATAAAAATCACATTTCACTGATACCCACACAAACTGAATGGACGTATTTTGTTTTAGATGCGTCTAATCATTTCTATAAGTAATTCAGTTTCTCCGTGAGTCCACCATGTTTATGGTTTAATTTATTCTTAGACGGTTTAGTGTAAACATTATTTTTATGAGTCTTACACGATTAGCACTGAATGAGCATATTCTTTTTTTTTGACATGCTTACATGTTGATAATTCTTTTCATTGGTGTTGCTGTGCCCCGATGTTACTCGCCACTCCTAGAAACGAAACAGTAAGGCAACCTTTCGACAGCTTCGTCGCATGTGACAGAGGCAAACACGAGTTGATTTCATTTCGCCATTCTATTTATCTTTGATTGTGATAGTAGATATGGACTACTAAACATCGCGACCTAGTCTATTGTAATCCATGCTACGGCTCTCGTTACAAATCTGTAAAACTTGAACGTTATGTGACACCGTAATTGGGTAAAACTATGACCACAGCAAAACCGACAAAACCAACCTTGACTCACTACCGCTTCGAGCGTTTACCTAGTCTAAATGTACGGAATCACATGTATGTAAAATACAAGTTCGACTCTATGAAGATCCACATGACCCTTAAAGGACTATAATCCAGCAATCACGCCATGACAATTCGTTTTTAGATATTGTGATAATATAGAGGAGGGGCAGGTGCGTGCTTCTACATATCGAACTTATACGGGAAACCTATGCTTATAAACTAAAACAGTTCCAGCGGGCTTTCATAATACGTCAACAGATAATACGGAGTTGTGAAAGGGTATATAAGTCAAATAAAAAGGCAGAATTGGGCCACAAAAGATTCGATAACATTTGAACACAGCCAGCTTGATTCGACAGTCCATGAATGTATCCGGGTCTAAAGACTAAACCATAACACCAGTAGGCAAAATTTGTATTGCAAAATAATATTTATTAACAAATAACATTGTGCGCGTGTAATTCAATTTTAATTTCAAATTCTTTAATACCGAGTTTTAAATATGAGTAGTATTACTTAATCTTGATAGGAAACATCATATATGGTTTTTCGTCGTGTCCGATGATAATCTGTCTCTGCTATGAATAAGTTCACATATATACAGTTTGATATGTGATCCATCTAGTCTGACACATACATTAGCGTTAATTTCAGCGTAAATATGACTCAATTTCTCCGTAACCCATGAAAACCTCCCATGACGGATAGTGAACGCTTACAGATTCAAGGTTTCTCTGTGAACTGAGTTCGCGCCCTGTACCCGTCTGAGATTGGTATTCCCATGCACTGATGATAACCTAAAACCCGAAACAGCTTCGTACGTAGATAAAATACTAAAATACCATTAAATGATAATAATAATAACAAGCCGCGCGTGCGTTGTCCCCATCTGTATGTGACTCGATGTTGCGAGTGTAAAATGCAATAAATTTGGTCAATTTGTGGCATTTTTGACCCCCCTTTGACTCCCTGGGGGCGCGAAGCAGAATGTTTCTGAGGTCAAGGATGCTCATTTTATACCCAGAACAATTGCCTCTACATTTTGGCCATGGTTCAGAAAAATTGAATGGATGGATCAAACGTTATGGGAGAAAAGGGTCATTTCTTGCCATTTTGGGGGCTTTTGACCCCCTGGGGGGGCTAACCAGATGTTTTTCAAAAATCGGAGAATGTCACATTCTAACCTGACCAAAGTTAAAACTTCATGCAAAATTTTAGAGAAATTCAATGAACGGACGGACGGGCGGACGGACGGACGGACGGACGGACGGACATGCCCTAAAACATAAGTCCCCCGATTTTATAAATCGCGGGACCAATATATATATATATATATATATATATATATATATAATATATGCCAACATGGTTAAAAATAAGAGAATCCGTCTGTTTAATTTTATTGGTTCAGTTTTTCTGATGGTCTTTTTTGTATTAAAATCGAAGAAAAAAATAAATGCCTCATAGGTTTCAAGAACTTTTTAATTGTTTGTCAAATCATCTTCAGATGTAAGAAAATGAACAAAAAAGCTGAAAAAAAAGACAGAATATTAAAAAGACGTCGAATATTTTAAAAACATTGTATGTTGTTTCGTACTTTGTATTTGCTACTATCTCACATATCGAGTCGAAGCAACAACGCACAAACGCAATACAAACCACTACTACTACAATGGATACCTCGCTAGTAAACCCCAATATAAGAAATATCAAGTCACAGTTAGAAGTAAGTACTAAGTTTCTTATGAATATCTAAATGAAATCCATACGAAAACCGATAATGTCCACAGTGTTCGTATTTTGGAAACTTAGTATTTGTTTAAAATGCCCAGAGGAAATAGTGATCGAAAAATATGAATCTATTAAATGATTGTTCTCCTTATTCGGAGCATTCAATTAAAATGGTTCTGAAAAAGCGTGTAAATAAATGGAGCATTTCCTGTTTTATTTAAACATATCGAATATGCAACGCTCAATTGTAAGTGTGAAATATGAAATAATAATTACGACTATAGAAAATAAGTGTATCATTAGAATTCCTCAATGTTTTAAAATTCCGATATCTTCATGTATTACATTAACAAATATATTCATCGGGTCAAAACCTTAAAAGCAATAAATGTGAATGAAACTACATTTTTAGTTTCTGAAAATACGTAGTAATTATTGTCCTAAATCGCAACCGAAACATATACGTATCGTAGTATTATAAAGCTATACTCGTCAACAATACAGGATTAAGTGTCACCCAACTGTATCTATAATTCATTACGCTTAGTCTAATCAATCAAATAGGATTCTTCATTATTCATATCGAACAATTACTGTAAGAAGTCTGATTTGTCTTGTACAACAGCTGTGAACTATCGCAAAATTCGCAAAAGTCGTACTTTTTACATGTGCTTTTTATGTGCTAATTGTATATATATATATATATATATATATATATATATATATATATATATATATATATATATATATATATATATATATATATATATATATATATGTACAGGGTGTTTGGAAAATAAATGGTCTAAATTCTAGATTCTGCCCTCTCTGTCTGTCTATCTCTCTCTTTATATATATATACACATATTTATACACATATATATATATATATATATATATATATATACACACACATATATATATATACATATATATATATATAGATAGATAGATAGATAGATAGATAGATAGATAGATAGATAGATAGATAGATATGTATACATAAGTTCAGAAATACTTGGTTTCCGAGTCAGAGGCCATTGAAACAAATACTGATCAACATTTGTATGTCAAACATCTTACAATTAGTGTGATAGTTTACTCTCATTTTTATATATCGGATACATAAACACCATCTCTGTGACATGATAATAATTAAAATAAGCCTCCACCTTGTGTTTCCAAATAACCCAAAAAAGCCTTGTTAGAATGATACCATCACCGTTGACCTCAGAAAACAGACAAGAGCGTCATAATCGACAGGGGCTCCTTTGTTCGCCAATATATCGTTACCCTGTGAAATTAAGCCCATCTTATTTCAGACAACGATAAAACAGAACAAAAACAGGTATATAAATATGATCAGCACAAAAATTAAAATCTACGCGTCCGTCTAAATGAACCGTTAATACTATTAATTGTACTTTATATATAGAGAGAGAACAGATAATGAGATCGGGTAAAATTGATTAGAAAAACGTATGCTTGGACGCGGTATTGCAAAACGTAAATTAGTTATTATTTTTTCTTATACACATCGTCTGATACAAGACACCATTTCGTCCTGTATCGATGTCTTCTCTTTAGCTTGTTTCGCTATCGTATGAATTTTTAATATTTACTTTAAATGTATATTCTTATGTCTGCAAACTATTTAGATTATTCCCGTTGTTTGTCATCATGTCAGTGTTATATACTTTTTGCAATTGTAATTTCACACAATACTTGGCTGTAGTTTTATATTTAAAATTTAAAATCAATTACATCGAAAAACAATAATAGTGGTGTGACGAAATGACGAGTTGTGTGGCGTGTTAGTTAGCAATCGAAATTGACCTATTGCTTGATAAAAGCGTTGAGATATCATTGACGATTGGATCATGTGACACATTAATACAGAGAGTTTGAAGAAGTAAGTCGCCGAATAATCTTGAGCGAGAAATATTGCACTACTTTAAGATCCCAGATTAGTAATCAACTCTTAGTTATAGAAATGGATCCAAATAGTGAAGTCAAATAACAAGTATATGTCAAATAAAACTGCCTTCGCATCCTTCGTCTTCATGTACGTGTGAGATATTCTAACTTACCGACCGAATCTCAAACAGCAATATTATTGTCGGCCACGCAACAAAGATACAGTAGTGATTATCAATATCGATGGTCCCATGAAAGAGGCAAACAAGTTCCATCGCGAAAAATCTACACTCTTGATCAGCAAACATTTACCACAAAAGCCTTGAACATCATGTGCCGGTACTTTGACTGATTTGCTTGCCTGTTTTATTGCAGATCAACTATTTGGGGTTATTTGACGTAGAAAGAATAACTATTGAAAACGGTTAATTTTACCCGTGGTCATGTATAAAATTTTAAAAAATCCCGTATTTAGAGTGGCGTTCCACTTTCACTCTATGTTTTATAAGCTATTACACGCAACATTTTAACGATCATAAAAATCGAATTATATTAATAAACTTGAGCATTCGACGATATTTCGGATATAAGATTTTATTGTCATTTACAACATTCTAATATTTCGAATTGTTATCGCATAAAGATTAATTCGTTTTTGTCCCTTCACAGGACATTGGACTTAAAATCTGTAAGTAGAAACAACTTTAGAAAAATATTTTAACTAACGAGTTTTCCACTAAACCACGTGTTTTCTAAACTTAATCATTTTTGCATGATTATTTAACTGTATTCATATTGCATTTTCATGAGTATATTATAACTAATTAGATGTTATCAACTACTCATAGAGATTTGGGATATGTCTGTCTGAACTCGAAACTATAGTATTACTACCTTTTAATGTTCAAATCAGTTGACGATACTATTTCAGACTAATCTGCTACTTTTGAATGCTCAATTAGAAGAGGTTGAGTGTAGTATCTGTTCTATTATCATAGTATTATCTTATCAGGAATTACCTCCTCCTTTGAAGGATGTTACTGTAGCATTTGTTTTGTTGCCATGAGACTACCACACACATTATCTCGTCCTTTGGGAGAGTGTAGTATATGTCCTGTGCTTATTATACCATCCTTCGAGAGATTACAGTCTCTTTTTTAGAGGGGTAAGTGTAGTATCTGTTCTGTTGTTATGATATCCGATGCATTACCTCTGTCTTTATTTGGTCATCATATATACTAGTAGAAATATGCAACCATATCTAAAAAGTAGTTGATTAATCTTCCCTTGAATTAATCGAAAATTGTCATTAAATGATGTTATACAAAAACCAGGTAGTAGAAATTGAAGAAAAAAAACCCATGATTTACTTATTTTTATTATGAAGTTGTATCTATTTTCAATAGAGTTTTTTTTCAATAATTTGGATTTTCCTCACCCAATCTGAAAATTAAATTAATAAAAAAAACGTACGTTTTATTTCAGTTTAGTTTCGTATAACACCGCGCCATTTTTTCTTTTATTTTCGTTTTGATTTTCTAATCGTTACACGTTGTGTGTAGGAAAAAGCGTGTGTAAAGCGTACCGTTACAACTTTGCGAGGATAACGTTTTGGACAATTAAAAACGGGGAAATGTTATTACAACATTTTAGAGCGTTATGTACATTACGTGATCGAGAACACATTCGCTTTTTGGGCATCTTTTACGAGACTCAGCAGAGTAAAAACGCTAAAAAAACAAATTTACAACAAATAAAAGTAACTGTAAGCTGTAAAAGTTAGTTTCACACTTGCATGTGCTATTTGTTTGTATTTTAAACCCGTTTGAAGTGCTATTTATTAGAAATCAATAGTTTTGTCACCGCAAGTTGGGAAAAAAACATGGCCGAATTGGGGGGGGGGATTACTAACGAATGCACTAGGAGCGACCATATTGATTTTTGTGAAAACGGTGGGAAAAAAAACAAGAAATTTCTTTTTTTTACATCTAATGAAAACACATTTATAATACGTAAAAATAAAAACAAATTAAATAGGTAAGTAGGAAAATATCTATTCTCGTCGTAGGTCAACTTCACTTGTTGCAAATTCATGTTTTTAAACCCTTTCTCGTTCTTTTTTTGGACCCCGTTCGCGCCTCTGCTGAGCGTCGTAACATATACCCCGCTTTTTATAAAAGGGCTTCATTGAAAATTATATTTTGTCGTGGACTCTTGAAATAGATACTTCATTTTTTTTTTAAGAATACGGTACACTGTGTTAAGATTATTAAACATATTAAAAATAAATGCAACTAAATGGTTGACTTTTGATACGTTGTCTGTCTTAATAAGACTACAGTTAGCTTATTAGCTTAATGCGAATTCGGGTGTGATAGGATGTTAAAAGTATTTTAGTCAAACTAGTTGACGTAACTAATCCTGCATGTACTCATGTTTTTTTTTGTTTTCTTTTTAAATCAGCAAAGATTCAAGCATACTTTATAAACCGAGATAGCCAGAATATATGTTGACTTCTCGCGGGTACTCAGTCGGTGTTAATTGCAATTAATTAACACGGATGATTATAATACTGTACCTTATTATTCTATCCATTCTATCAGCCAGCAGTTCAAAAGGGGTAGAAATAAATGTTAATTAAAGATTACATAAGATGAAGGATATTTTAGTTTGAGTTTCTATCTTAGTAACATAGTGTTTTACATGTTACCAGTGCTGTAAGAGTTTATATAAGTTTTCCTCGTCACAACTATGGAGCGTTCTTTAACATATATACGTATGTTACAGTTTATCACGACTATATACATGCAAATGTGTTTACTGTCATCTGTTTTTTTTCTGATTTTCACGAGGTATAGTTTCAATCTCCTATTAGATTCAACAACTTTTTGTATGTCAGATGGTCGGTCAGAACTCACTATAATGTTCAAGTACAACTTCAATATATAAATGGTAGTGTAACATGTGATTTTATGTCGCAACCTTCTTGGGCATGTATTCGAGTTTCAACATGCATTACCGATCTTCCACCGAAAATAAAATGACGAAAAATAGGTGTAAGAACGCACAGAATTTTAAGCAAAAACATGACGTTTGAAGACATCAATACTTAAGATTTACTGAAAGAAAATGAACACATTTGTTTTTCATTTCTTCTTCGTTTCATTCTTTCTTGAAAATGATTTTTAAGTAAATTTAAAAGAAATGCTGTTACTTAAACAATAGTAAATTTACATATCCATAGAACGGGGCAATTATTTATATTAAAAAAAACCTGTTTTAAAAATCAGTATGTAAGAAGCACGTTCGTTTTACCATTTAATCTATGTCTCATAAATAATATAAATCAAGTATATATGTTAATTAATCTTTCTAAAATATGAATATCAACTTGCCAGTGTTTGTTTCCCGAATAGATTAGTGGGATTATCTTCAAATGTTAATATGATAAATGAATAATATCCAACTATATAGTGAAACAAAGATCTTATCAAATAATTTTACTAGTTTCGTTCAATGATTTTACTACATGAAGTGGTCTTAAACATATGTTCATATCAATGTATATTATAACCAATTTACAGTGGAAATATTTAATGTAAGCTATTATATGCCCTATTTATTACGAATCCCTAAACATTGGGCAGGTTTTTCCGTTGCACAGACGCAAGTCGATATCACAATACAAACTAAAATTATCCCTTGTGTGGGTTCTAACATGTTCTATTTACCCGGCACTGAATTAAGTAGAAATTATGGTTTTATTCCCAATCCAGCGGAAAGGCATGAATGATAACCCTCTGTTTAATTCTTCATTTTAATACGTTTAATATTTCGAATTGAACTAGAAATCAAATTTACGGACTATTTTGAGGCTCGTCGGGTTGTGGTTGTGTATTTCATGAAATAATAAACATTTGGGTTCACTATTAAATACATAAGATTTAATTAATAGTAAAACCACGATGATGGCGGCTGGTTTTAAGCAGGATCGGGTTTTAACAAATAAAAACGCAATAACCAGCATGTCATGCTATATCCCATTTTCATCTTCTATATAAAGTTAAGACGTGTTTTCCTTCACAAATCAGTTCTAAAGAAACTATAAGAATAATGCACCACACGCATCGAAACACATAACTCAAGTCGTTTACTAACTTCGACCGTGCTTCCAAAAAATATAATTATTTTTTAAAAGCTATTCGAAAAATGATTTTATTAGTCCCCCGTGTAAGTCTCTACCATCTAAGTAAACCAACGATAGCGTAGAAAATTATATTCTCGCTAGCAATGTAGTCCTCCCACAAACCTCAAAACACGGTCTAGCGTAGCGGACCTATCATTTTACAAAGAACAAAAAACAGAAACACCAGTTTAAGAATTCGCAAACCAGACAATGAGCTATCACTAACAAACGATCATAATAACGCTAACCGCCTTGATATTTTAATAACTTTGACTTACTTTTTTCAAATATACATTACCCGTAAGTACCGTAAGTACTTACATAGTTTCCTTCCACCTTATTTATAAAAATACAAAAAACACTTTAAATTTAAAACATGAGGTGAAAAAACAGACATTTTCCATGTTACCGCCAGCAAGCAAGAAGATGTTTACTTCTCTTACGACTCCTCTAGCACAAGTAATGATTACAAGGTGGGTAGGAGTGACTTAAATAACATTTTCGGGATTAATAAATTTTAATATCAACTTCATTTTTATTTAAATAAACTTATATGTAAAAACAATTATGATAACAATTTTCTTAAAAATTAAACATGAACAAGACTTTTAAAAATAATTATACGTTGTATTTATTTACAAAAAAAGAATTGTGGTACTTCTACAGATTTCAACAGAACTGTTTTTTAACAACAATACGCATAAGAATAAAACAATAACAAAATCCAAATATAACAATAATTATATGTTTTGTTAATTTACAAAAAAATATTGGTACTCCTACAGAATTTGAACCGAACATTTTTTTTTGTTGTTTTTTGGGGGGATTTTTTGGGACCACGGAAATGACCCGAAACTTATCCTAATTTAAGTTTAAAGTTTAGTTCGGCAAAAGTATGTGTGTTTCAGTTCGGTTCAACTCTTTAAAAGCACCTACATATTTTACCCCGAGATAATAAAAAATACCAGTAAAAATGCACCGACGAAGGAGATATCCTTCTACACTGTGCCCATTTCTATTTTTCTTACACTCTGAAGTAAAAATTTTCTTAAGTACATAGATTTTCCACAATTCAAAAACGACATTTGTTTCTTCACATTAAACTATCACTGGTGACCTATTTGCGTTCGGTCGCCTGTTTAGATATTTTATTTCATTATTTTACATTTCTCCCGGACAACGACGGGCGGCGAGTACCCGCTTGTTTAGTAATACAAATGAAGCATTTATTTTTTTAAACAAAATAGTAAATGCTGTAAAAAATGTGTATCAGGTAGAAGGTGAACAGTAGTACTTAATATACTGGATTACTATATATAAACAAATTCCGATGTTCCTCAGCGTTCATTAGTACGACGTATGCCATCTTCGATAATCCTAACGAACAAAAATATTGATACAAATTTTGAAATAGAATTGAATGCTTATAATGTTAAACAACATAAAGAAAGAACAGAGATGTTTATAAATAAGTTGTCATATAAGAAATAAGAAATATACTTGAAAAATAAAACTTGACAAAAACGATGTGAAGTACCAACATAAAGTATTGCATCCAGGAATATAAGACTTACATCTATATTATACAACAGAAGGGTGTGAATGCAATTGGAGAATAAGGTTTTATGACACATTTAAAGCAATCATTCATATTTTATTCATTATATCGTGACCAAATAGATTGGCCGAAGGATGGTTAGAAATAGTATTTCAATGATCCCAAACAGTATTTTACATAAATATATATGGAGTAAGGCACACGATAAGTCATGAAAATGAAATGCTGTGGTGGACAAAATGTGTGAAAAATGACAAACGGAAAAAGGTTAACATGCAGGAGAAAAACAAAAACAAGATATTTGACTGGTTTCGTTCGTGTTAGCGAACGTCTTCATAAAACGTGAAGATTTGGAAATAATTTCATTTTGAAGGCACACACATGGGAGAAGGAAAAGATGATACGATTATATGGTCCAATCGGATCATCTTTTTCTTCTCCCATGTATGTGCCTTGAAAATAAAATTATTTCCAAATCTTCACTTTTTATGAAGACGTTCGCTAACACGAACGAAACCAGTCAAATATCTTGTTTTTGTTTTTCTCCTGCATGTTAACCTGTTTTCCGGTTGTCATTTTTCACACACATACACATATATATATGTATATATATATATATATATATATATATATATATATATATATATATATATATATATATATATATATATATATATATATATATACTGCCATACCCAAGGGATATATATGGCATTAGTTTAAATGTTAATGTCTTTCTTTCTTTGCGGAATACTGTACGCTTTAGCTGGAGCCTCCGAAATATTAAAGTTAGTAAACAATGTGTTCACGTTACCCACTCTGTTGCCTAGAACGCATATGCGATTATTTGGAATTATAAGTTCAATACTTAAGGATGTTACCTAGCACATACATTTTATTCAAGGCCACAGGCGCGTACCGGTCCTTTTAAAAACGCATTACTTAATATAACTCATAATTGAGAAAAGAACGTCTCTACATTTTTAATCTATCTTATTTAAAATGTTTTAGTGTTCGGGAGCGAGTCTGGAGGCGCACACACTAAATTATAAGGTGTAGAATAACAATCACGTGCCCATGTTACTCACTTTGTAGACGAGAATATATATTCCATGATAAATCCATCAACACAATTTTTTTAGATTGTAAGACCGAAAGTAAGGAAACAGAGACAAGGGGTACAGTTATATGGACTGATCAGAAATTAAAGTTTAGCTATTTGATTTGAGAGAAAAGTCGGTGATGATTTCATTAGTTATCAAAATAAATGGCGGTTTTTACTATGGTTGATATTTTATAAATATTTCCCCTAGATCAGGAATGTAATTGCAAAAAGTAAATTTCAAAAATAAGAAATATTAAGCAATTGGATTTTGGGGATCAATTTGCTAAATCAGATTAAGACCAGCAATATCTGAGCAAATTTGTTATACCTGTTTCTTTATAATAAACTAGGTGAACCTATCCAATGTAAATAATTTCTTAGTTGAAATAAGAATTCTACGAAGTAAAGTGTCGCTAATTAAACTATATTCTTACGAATAATATAGTAGAAAACTAGTATTAAAAAAGAGCCCAGTCCGGATCACGTATCGATAATTGAGACGGATTGGTATTTGTGTCTGACGACCTAAATTCCACAAAATAAATTGATATGTTAGATATACAAGCGTGATTCAAGGTGGATTCATCATAATGAGACTAAATTTGAAGTTTAGTAAATGCAACTGATCAAAACGTACAAATACTTGAATACGAAACAACATTTAAATCATGTGCAGTCCACTTGCAACAACTATAACTTCAACAAGGCAAACAATGATACACCTCAATGTGTGTTTTTGCAATAAGGCAGACTAGGATACGAAGTCGATTTTAGGTTGGGAAAACTCCAGCTCCCTAAAACGTTACACTGGGTTGAAACAAAAGTGTAAACTCTATCAGTTCAAAATGTTTTTCTTCACTGACTGGGAACAGAAAAGATGAATCGTAATTTCAGAACAGAAAATATACTTTCCTCGTAGCCACAATTCCAGCCGCGACCTTTCTTGAATCTCTGTAAAAATTAATACGTTCTGATCTGTATGGAAAATTTTAGTTTTTGCCAATTAAGAGGCATTTAATATCCTTGACACATCATAATTTCTATGAATTCATTACTGATAGTCTCATGTTTATGACCATCAATTGCAACTTTTCTTTGATTTTCAGTGAACATAATAACTTACATTTAAGATACTTGCAAATAATCTGAATGTTGACGAATTTTGCGCATTTTAGTGTCCTCGCGGAAGCACCAGTTTTTGGCAATATGTCTGCCTCAGTCATGTGTCTGCGTTAATTGTTTGCAGAAGACTAATGAAGCAATTTTGAAAAGATCAGTATAGAATAACAGAAAAACGGTATTTTTCAAGTAACATCGGTTACAAAAATGACGAATACGAACACCTTACAGCAAATATCATAGATAAGTTGATCATCCCCATACAATTTAAATTACCTGTGATTTATATCTTAAAGGTTGGCAACAGAAAACACAGACATGCGAACATACGTACAAACACATACACGCACATTCATGTATATGTGTTTCTTATTAGTATAGATTTGATTAAAAGCTCCATTTTTCACATGTGTACGTGATGTAAACATCTTGCTACTTAAATAGCGTCGCACTTCAATGCGTATCAAGGCAGATGATTTTTCTGTCGTCAATTTTTGTTCTTTGTCATTCTTGCTTCACGGGGTAAAACATGTCACGTTCTAACTAATTTACTTCGATAATGAGTAAAATATATGCTTAATTGTCTTCCTTGGGTGAACACGACGGAATATATATATTCAATCCATTAAAACTGTTTCGTGTGGAGTATTTGAACAATCTAATATTCTCGATTGATATAACCTCAGTAAAGCAGAACACGTATATATTCATTTTTCTCTTCTAATTATTCGTAATAGCAAGCCAATGATATCTTACAAGGTGTCTGTTTTATTACTTTCTTACTGTATGTTTTCTGAATCAAAACACTCTTATTGTAGACACTTCCAATCAGGCTCACCTTCATATATTTATTACGCAATGTATGCATTTCTTTACCTTCACACACTTTTTTCTTCAAAGTCTTGAAAAATTATTAGATCATAAGCAAAGTGACATTCATATACATGAACGGCAATATAACGATTAATGTTGGATATTCATGACTGTAACTTGATGAATAAGGAAAACATAGACGTAATCTTATCTGTATGATATGTCGTTTTATTGAATTTAGTATTCTTGGTTTTATTAAAAATGTCATCGGGTTGTAGTTTTGGTGATTATGTTGTAGTTTCTACAAATCCTTGTATAGGTGGAAAATAAATAAATAAATAAGAATATGTGTTGGCGAACGCCGACATTTTTTTTGTAATTTTAGAAGAGGGAAATTATATATATTCACATTATTTTCTATGTCTATTGATGTTGGGAGTGACTGGAGGAATTTTAACTGCTATATTATGCCATTAAATTTAGCAAACTGTATATGCATATATATATACATATATACATATATATATATATATATATATATATATATATATGCAGAAAAAGCGAGAGAGAGAAAGATGTATAAAAAAAAATTAAGTAAGAAAGATAAAAACTAAAAATACAAATAAAGCTACACATTTGATTTATATATATATATATATATATATATATATATATATACATACATTTTTTTATTTTGTTATATACACGCAAATTGAATGACAAAATAAACAGTAATGTATATATACCATGCATTTCCTTGCATCGCTGATTTATTTTGTAATTCACGAAATAGCATTAACATTTACATGTGACATGTCTGTCAGATGAAAGACGCGTTAACTTAGACGTTTCAATGCGAAGACCAATGACAGAGAACGAGGCGGAGTCGTGCGGCCGACCAGAAATTCTTTTGAAATATCCTCATGGGTCACTAGAAAGATCGACGAAATTTAATTTCTCATTATTTCAGATGAATATCGTCGTTTAATATTCATACGATGATCACTAACAGAAACAGGTGGTTTCCACTGGTGATTAAATGACAGCGACTATGCTTAATACATAAGGTATCCCTCTCTCATGTCAGTATCTCTTGCACTACAGCCTTGTTTCACCAGAAGTGACAATTATAATGTTGGCGTATAATATATAGTATAGATTAAAATACATGACGCAAACACATTCGAAACTGGGATGGCAAACGAATCTTGATACTCTTTATTCTAAAATAAGTAAGAAAAATATTTCTGTTTTCTGACATTGAGTTTCGACCGACCTAACTTCTGACCTTCTTCAAATAACTATTTCCGTCCTCTTCAATGATCAAATTGTCAATTAAATTAAAAACCTTCACGGTGTAGTCTCAGTGTCAGCCTATATTCTCGAGTGGCCTTGAGACCTTGATATGATGTGATTCGATAGTACATAAAAAGGAGTACTTAAGCACAAACAAGTTAAGGATAATACCGTACGTGATAGTAAGTATGAACATAAATACCTGTAACCCATGTATGCAAACATGTAAAGGCTTATACGTACTCATCTAAACAAATATATACCCACACAAACACATACACATGGGTATATATATATATATATATATATATAGTATGTAATAACACTTAATCTGATTGGTTATTTATCTAGACTAAGCACAACATGAATAGATAAAAGCACTCCGTAGCACGAATTCCATGCATTTAAGCCTGACGATGCTCTACGGAGATGAAACACAGTCATAT
>OY744526.1:103009551-103037051 GCA_963556195.1 Sepiola atlantica | reverse complement strand
TATATACATATATTATTTATATATTATATACATATTATTTATATATTATATATATATTATATATATGATATATATGTTGTATATATATTATTTATATATTATATATTATATATATGTTGTATATATATTATTTATATATTATATATTATATATATATTATTTATATATATTATATATATCATATATACATATTTATATTATATATATATTATATACAGGTTATATATATATATATATTATTAATATATATATATATATATATATAAATATTATATATATATTATATATACATATTATGTATATTATATATATATATATATTATTAATATATATATATTATATATATTATATATACATATTATGTATATATATATATATATATATATATATATATATATATATATATACTAGCAAAGATATGCTTCCCCCGGTTGCATATTTTGCTACGCTGCCGCGTCAGAAATGAACGCGAACACGTAAACCGATGGAGCCCCAGTCATATTTCATATTTCTTGGGTGGTTAGACATTGATTTTCTTTGTTTATGACCAAGAATATTTTTAGTTGAAAATAAAGAAAAGATAATTCGACCCTACCCCGATTTTTGTTTCACCCTCCCGCATAAATATAAATATTTTTAGTATAAAAAGAAAGAAAAAATTATTTGGACCCCGTCCATCAATTTTTTTTTTATTTTACCATCCCCCATACATAGAAATATTTTTAGTTAAGAAAAGAAAAAAAATGTTTGACCGCCCCCCCCCATTCTTTTTTGTTATTCTCCCCCCTACATATAAATATTTTTAATTAAAAAGAAGAAAAAAAAGAAAAAGCTAACCCTAACTTTAAACCCTAATGTTAACCCCGTACTTTGACCTGGACCCTTACCCTAACGACGGGATCAAAGTTAGCCCGCGTCCTAATCTGAAAAAGCCCCAAAAAATCAAATACAGTGAACACGATTAGTTATGTAAATGCTCTCGGAAATATCGTTTACCAAAATTAAATTCATTAGAATGTGTGTGTGTGTTTTAATGATCTTTTTTTAATTAAACAATTTGATTCTAAAATCAGTTGTATAGTTTTCTAGTACAATGTGTTAGTTTTTTGTTGACAGAAAAGAAAAAAAATCACATCATTTATTTTAATAAATAAAACATGGAATAATAAAAATTGTTTGTAAATAAAAGCTTAACAGCGTATCAGGTGAAATCGAAATCATAAATTCAGTTGAGGTCGTGAAAAAATGATAATATTTGATTTTTTTCAAATCGGAAGAAAAGGTGTATCTATAATAAAAGTATTAAAATATCAAATACAGTAAACACGAATAGTTTTTTAATTCTCGAAAAGAAAAAGTTCACCTAAACTAAATTCGTGATAATGTGTGTGTGCGTGTTTTTAAATAGTAATTTTTAAATCAATTATTATTTTAATTAAACAATTTGATTCTTTGAATTTGTGTTTTAAAACATAATGTCTAATAAGATTAAGAACATAAACAAACTCAGAACGTTTTAATAAATAAAATCAGGGTAAAAGTAGCACGGTAAATGCCGGTGTTTTGTTTACATTTAAAAAAACGCGCACGTCTTGCTTCCATACTGAATAATCGGAGGGAGGGTACACATTCAATGGATTAACGCTGGCTGTTCAATCAGTTTCGTCATAGATATATTAACTACGTAACTCATTTCATGTACGTATATATAAATAATAAAATAAATAATTATAATTTGTAAGTAAGATTATTAGCGAGCAAAATAGCGTAAACACATGTGGAAATCTGAAGAAAACAATCATGAGTGTATATTTGCGAATACTAATTTATTAGAAGTTCAAAAGCAATTAATTATGTAAATTGAGAAATGCGCATAGTGTTTACAGCGGTTTTTGTAGTAGACTATAAAGTAGCTGGCAGACTAAGTAAATAGTAATATCACTCTGATGGAGTTTCGGCTTCAGAGAGACAGATAGATACACAATCTTCATTATTAATACATATATTATATATATATATATTATTTATATAGGTATATATTATATACATATTATGTATATCATATATATATATATATCTATATATTATATGTATATATTATGAATATATTGTATATATATATATATATTATGTATATATATATATAATGAATATATTGTATATATATATTATGTATATATAAATATATATATATACATTATGAATATATTGTATATATATATATTATGAATATTTTGTATATATATTATGTATATATATATATATATATATATATATATATATATATATATATATATTATGAATATATTGTATATATATATATTATGAATATATTGTATATATATATATTATGAATATATTGTATATATATATATTATGAATATATTGTATATATATATATTATGAATATATTGTATATATATATATTATGAATATATTGTATATATATATTATGAATATATTGTATATATATATTATGAATATATTGTATATATATATATATTATGAATATATTGTATATATATATTATGTATATATATTATGAATATATTGTATATATATATATATATTATGTATATATATATATATTATGTATATATATATATATATATTATGTATATATATATATATATATATATATATTATGTATATATATATATATATATTATGAATATATTGTATATATATATATTATGTATATATATATATATATATATTATGAATATATTGTATATATATATATTATGTATATATATATATATATATATATTATGAATATATTGTATATATATATTATGTATATATATATATATATTATGAATATATTGTATATATATATATTATGTATATATATATATATATATTATGAATATATTGTATATATATATATTATGTATATATATATATATATATTATGAATATATTGTATATATATATATTATGTATATATAAATATATATATATATATAGTATGAATATATTGTATATATATATATTATGTATATATAAATATATATATATATATAGTATGAATATATTGTATATATATATATTATGTATATATAAATATATATATATATATAGTATGAATATATTGTATATATATATATATATTATGTATATATAAATATATATATATATAGTATGAATGTATTGTATATATATATATATATATTGTGTATATATAAATATATATATATATAGTATGAATATATTGTATATATATATATATATATTATGTATATATAAATATATATATATATAGTATGAATATATTGTATATATATTTATTATGTATATATAAATATATATATATATATATATATAGTATGAATATATTGTATATATATATATATATTATGTATATATATATATATATATATTAACTGAAGTTATTAAAATAATATTGTTCACCTTTGTTCTGATAAGGAAACTGCTGAAACGCTATAGAAAAAAAGAAATAGTTGCTAGTGTAAAATTCGAAACCGTAAATATGGCATAAAACATTATTAAATGCGAACGTTTTAATAATACGACCATCGATTGAAGGCAATCAATGCTGTTGTCTTCGGATATGCTTAATCTTATGCATCTAAAATTATTTGGTTTTCTGCGAAACACCCCTCACATATAAAAGATATACAATATTAGGATGATTTAACTAAAAGGGAAAACAATCTTACTTTGTTTTTATAGATTGTTAGGATTTGTTTAATGTACTAATGGTGTAAGATGTTGTTGAGTCGTCTAAACATAAAAACTATTCAAATGAAAAGAGTATGCTAAAAATGTCGCAAGATGTGTTTCCAATGCAATTCTCACCTGTATTTTCCTTTGAATAATGAGTTTTCGTTGTCTTAATAACTTATGACATTGATCAGGACATCGAATACAAGGTCGGGACATTTAAATCTTCAATTAAGCACGCTATTGGTCCAGTCAAAGGGTGGAGTATCGGTATTCGCCGGTGGGGCGCCTCAGGCCAAATTTGGGGATGGGGGTTGGGGGTGTTGGCATACACCGGTGGGACGCCTCAGGCCAAATTTGGGGGAGGGTCGTCATTCAGCGGTGGGGCGCCTCAGGCCCAATCTGGGAGGGGGAATGTCAGCATTCGGCGGTGCCAAACTGGGGAGGGGGAATGTCGGCATTCGGCGGTGGGGTGCCTCAGGCCAAATCTGGGGAGGGGGAATGTCGGCATTCGCCGGTATGAGCGCCTCAGGCCAAATCTGGGGAGGGGGAGTGTCGGCATTCGCCGGTATGAGTGCCTCAGGCCAAATCTGGGGAGGGGGAATGTTGGCATTCGGCGGTGGGGCGCCTCAGGCCAATCTGGGGCGTGGGGAGTGACGGAATTCGCCGGTATGAGCGCCTCAGGTCAAATCTGGGGAGGGGGAATGTCGGCATTCGGCGGTGGGTTCCTCAGGCCAATCCGGGGAGGGGGAATGTCGGCATTCGTCGGGGAGGGGGGTACCTCAGGACAAATCTGGGGAGAGGAGTTTCGGCATTCGGCGGTGGGACGCCTCAGGCCAAATTTGGGGGAGGGTCGTCATTCGGCGGTGGGGCGCCTCAGGCCAAATCTGGGGAGGGGGAATGTCGGCATTCGGTGGTGGGGCTCCTCAGGCCAAATCTGGGGAGGGGGAATGTCGGCATTCGGCGGTGGGGTGCCTCAGGCCAAATCTGGGGAGGGGGGAATGTCGGCATTCGCCGGTATGAACGCCTAAGGCCAAATCTGGGGAGGGGGAATGTAAGCATGCGGCGGTGGGGTGCCTCAGGCCAATCTGGGGAGGGGGAATGTCGGGTTCGGCGGTTGGGCGCCTCAAGCCAAGTCGGGGGGGGGGGATGTCGGCATTCGACGGTATGAGCGCCTCAGGCCAAATTTGGGGGAGGGAGGTTGTCGGCATTCGCCGGTGGGCCACCTCAGGCCAAATTTAGTGTCGACATTCGGCGGTTGGGCGCCTCAGGCCAAATGGGGGGGGGGGGTGAATGTCGGCATTCGCTGTTATGAGCGCCTCAGGCGAAATTTGAGGGAGTGTCGGCATTCGGCGGTGGTGCGCCTCAGGCCAAATTTGGGGAGAGGGAATATCGGCCTCAGGCGAAATTTGGGGACGAGGGAAAGTAGGAGTATTCGTCGGTCAGAAAGATCCCCACAGTGGGCGTGTATCAGCCCGTACTTTAGGGGTAAGGTAGTGCGCCAAGGGAAAAGGGATTAAAAAATAAAATGATAATCTGATTTTTGATTCGACAATGTAAGATCGACACCTATAGGATAGGACTAGATATACACTTGATCTCAAGGCAAAAATGTCGAGAGCAGATACTACACTTTGATCTCAGCCAAAAGGCCAGTATTTAACGCCTACCCACAATAGGAGTATGTGACACATGGTCGGAAAGTGTGATTTGAAAAGCCAGCGCCCGAGAAGGTGAGCGCTCTGGCCATTAAAAATTGCCTGGGCAGCCCCGTCGGCAGTATCCATCGAAACAGATACTACACTTTAGTCTCAGCCAAAAGGCATACAAAGCGTGAGAAATTAAAATATTATTTACTCCTCTCCAGGAGTTAGGCACAAGGCCAGTTTTATCCTACTCCCACAAGTAAGATGTGACCCAAGGTCGGGTCGGAAAGTGGGGGTTGAAAAGCCAGCGCCCGAGAGGTGAGCACTCTGACCATCAAAAATTGCCTGGGCAGCCCCGTCGGCATTCCCCGGTAGGGGCGCTTCAGACAGTAAGCAATAAACTTACTACTCCCCAAAGAGGGGAGGCGAAGCCTGGGAGGGTGGACCTCCTAGAACTGCACAGGACAGACCCATAGACCGGCATAAATCAAGCCCCGAAGGCCAAGACAATACCAGTCCATGGGGTGTAGTATCCATCGGAACAGATACTACACTTTGATCTCGACCAAAAGGCCGTATTTATAACGAATCTACAGCAGTACAGCGGTCTATCCACTAGACACTGTTCAAATAAGATTAATAAATTAACAAGTAATAATAACTATGATTTTCTTTGAACAAACATTGTATAATACTATTTAACAAATTATTACATTAGTTTTGAATATCAACAAAGGATTTTAGACTCCCTCAGGCCGTTGTTCTCTAATTCAACATAGCTTCTGGTGCTGGGGCCCCCATTTTGTTATTTTTCTTTGGACGTGAGGAGCATTTATGGTTGAGGTCTTCTGCCCTGCTGGGATTTGGGAACTAGAGCTACTCAGAGCAGGCCACGCATCCGGTGGTGCTTTTAAGGTCCCCTTTCTTGCTTTTCCTGTTACTTGACTTTCTTCTTCTGAAGACGAATCCCCTGAGGAACACCCAAGAAACAACCCTGGCCTATATAATTTTTGGGATATCTCTAAGTTCATGGACTGGCTTTTTTAAGAGCTTGCGCCTTATTGCCCCTACGATTGCGTCTCTTGAAATCAAAAGGGATATTTCTCGGGAGACTAGGGTCAACGGGATGGTTAAAATACCCGAAACTAAGCTCACATGAGCTACTGGCTGCTGCGGCAACCCTTGCAACTACACGAACTTGGGCGCACTCGGGTGTGCTAACCCCCGAGTCAACCAGAGTGCCACTCGGTGCGGCCCTCTCCGACATACTCTGGGCGCACTCGGGTGTGCTCCCCGCCAAGAGAGGATTGCCGCTCGGTGCGGCAGTCCTCGCCACAACTGGATTATCGCTCGGTGTGACAGTCCCCTCAACAACTGGAGTGTCGCTCGGTGCGACAGTCCCCTCCACAACTTGGGCGCACTCGGGTGTGCAACCCCCCTCCGTCTCAACTGGGATGCACTCGGGTGTGCAACCCCCTTCACTGCCACCATCAGGTCATACTCGGGAGTACGACTGACGAGGTCCAAAAGGGTGCCCTCGGCGGTCACACACTGGTTGTTGTCAGCCCCGGTGACACTCCGGTTTGTGAAGCCCGGGTGCCTTCCATCATAATCCGATCCTACTGAGGCACAGCACCCGCCGATTTGGAGCCGAGGAGACCGTCACCGACCGTGAGATCGGTTCGTGAGTCTCCTCGAACACCTGCCAGCTGCTTAAGTGGGCACCTCAGTAGAACGCTGAAAAAAAAAGAAACAGTAAACAATTAATATTGCCCAAGAGGGCGAAAAAAAGAAGGAAAAACTCCCAAGAGGGGGAGAAGAAAGTGCCAAAAAGCCCCAAAGGGGGCCTTGGTCATTAATGAAAAGATTTACACCTGGCCAAAGGCCCGGTAGCTGATCACTGGACTTATGGTAAAATGAAAGTGTCGCAACTGATTACAGATACTACACTTTGATCTTAGCCAAAATGCCAAGAACAATACAAAAGCCAAGAACAATAAAAAAAGCCAAGAAAGTTGAGTAGAAGAAATGGTTCTGGTTAATTCCGAAATTACCCACCAATTTCAACACACTGAGAAGATACGTAATGTTGGTGAAGTCAATAGTTTAAAGAGATTTACTAGATATCTCTTACCAAAAGTAATACTGCAATCTTATAATGTTTCATCCTGGCCCACGCCGAGTGCAACAAAAAGTTTCTGTCGATTCTTAATTTATTGCCCATGTAGATTCACAATAATATGAAGAAAATGATGCTAATCAAGAACATAATTTGAAGAGAGTTTCTATATAGAATTGACAACAACTAATAACGTAATCTTACACTTATTTTATTCCGGACACTAACATAAAGACCAAATATGCCCGATCAATTTCTAATGTCTTGTCCCCACCTCCCATTTAACAATAATGTGCATATATATTATTTTGATAATGACAATATTCCGAAGAGATATAATACATACCACGTACCAAAAGTGGTACTGCAATCTTACAATGTTTTATTCCGGACAATGCTTTGTAGATAAATGATCTCGGTCCAGTCTTTAATTTATTACGCCTTTCCCAAACCTCCGACTACTTCCCATACCATTCGACTCGGATTCGTTCCCATACAATTTAAGCCATTCATATAACATCCGACTCCTTCCCGTGTCATCCGACTTCATCCCGTAACATCCGACTCTATCACATACCATCCGACTCCTTCCCATACAATCTGACTCCTTACCATACCATCCGACTCTCTCCGATATAGTATCTGACTTCTTCCCAAACCATCTGATCCCTCCCATACAATCTAACTCTACCCCATATCATCCCACTTGGACTTCTTCCCACACACACCGACTCCGACTCATTTTCATACTATCCGACTTCGACTCTTTCCTTTGAATCATACCCATATATTCCGACTCCGACTAATTCCTATAGTATCCGACTCCGACTCATTCTCATACTATTAAACTCTGACTCATTCCTAATGCCATCCAATAAATAAAATACGGAGTTAGCATTTAATAATCTTTAAATTTCAATTTAAAAATGTGCTATCTTATTTCCTTGCTTAGCATGATAACATTACAATTTGTGTTAGGTTATTGATTACATTAAACGAATAAATGCCCGTTTGACCCGGGATTAATCTTTTTTATATATATATACTATTCCCGGTGTTATGCAGGTTAAATAATACTAACTTTGTGGGTGTTTATTGTGTATTTTAAAAATTCTAGAAAGACTTATATACGTATTGACGTTTGCCCTTCATATATATATATATATATATATATATATATATATATATATATATATATATATATATATATATATCGAAGCAGCATTTTTTCTTTAAGACACGTATTATTAAAAATAACCGACAATTTTTGTCTGGTTATTTTAGTATTGATCCTTTCAATTTTCCGGATCAAAATTGTCAATTAAAAATCAATTTTCTTCCGAGATTAAGATTTTAATCCGGAAAATTGAAAGGATCAATACTAAAATAACTAGACAAAAATTGTCTGTTATTTTTAATTATATATATATATATATATATATATATATATATATATATATGTGGGTGTGTGTGTGAATAGGTGTATGTGTGTGTGCGCGCGCGTTTGTATATCTTTGTGGGTGTACCATCTTTATAAAGTTGCAAGAAAAAGCAAGCTAGTGTGAACTGATTTGTTTTGCCGGCGTTATTGTCAGATGAGTTTTACAGGATTCATATCTGATATAAATTTATTAAAGGATACGAGAAAAATAAATAAATAAGGGTTATAAAAGAAACGGCATATACGATCATGAAAGGTTTACCTGTCCTGTCAGCGTCGTAATATTATTGTACCTGATATTTGATTGCCTCGTGCTTTTCACAACCACGCACGACCACGGACACCCACCTACAAGTCCCCCCACGCCCGCTTTCGTATCAATGCGAAGGTGAGGAAATGTGATTGTGTTAACACGAATTTGTCTGGTAGAGAGCGCAGTTTTATGAGCACAGTACCATCAGAGTAAAACCGCCTTTTTCAATGCAAAGTCCTCATAAACATAAAACGAAAAGGAAAAACATTTTTGTTTTCTTTTATGTCTTTCCACTCTTACCTATCTTTACCGGCTTTTAAACCATGAACTTATATGGCATCCTCGCCCCGTTGTTTTGCTACGTCGACGATATGTTCTATTTCTTTTTTTCTAATTTATTTATGATTATTTCGTCTTCCAAATAAAACCCACCTCCGCCATCATTAAAATGTTCTCTTCTCCAAAACCTGCTTCTTCTATAAAATAAAAATGTTGGTGTATTTCTCTAAAAGAAACTCTGACATAGGTTTAAAGATGAATGCCAGAAATTCTGTAAAAATGCAGGTTTGCTTGGAAATGTTTCCCTTCATCGTTATTAGTCGATCGGCGAGTCGGTCTTTATATATTTGCCTCCCCTACGAGGTTAGAGTTACTCATGAGTTCTTTTAATGAAGGGAAAATCCGGCTCCCGAACTTTTGTACTCTGGATTGGGGCAAACATACAAATGGCCTCGGTATAGAATTATTATCGTTTCCTGACTGAGTATAGAAAAGATGAAGTATAGTATCAAAAAAATGCCCCACTTTTCTCTTAGCAAAAAGGCCAATGGAGTATGCTTTAACATGTTCATCACTGAACGCGCATATTGAATAACACAAATGTAAAGCAGATAGAAGAAAGTAAGTACATCCTATGAGTCCACAAATAGCTATAATATTTTCTGGCTGCCAATCGACCGATCGTCTCGTTGTGCATAAATGTTAATTAATCATTTTCGTCATCCAAACGCGTAGATCAAATAAGCGCATTTTAAGAATATCTGCTCTTGTTTGAAATAGTCTTTCCAAATACCCTCTTAGACTCCACCGTTAAACCTTTTAACACCGCCATTCAATTAGGTGAATGTCTTTTGCACACTATAGTCATAATATTCCATTATTGCGCACAAATATGAATGTTAAGTCATTTAGTGTTCAGCATTGTAAATTAAAGTGTTGATTTTGTGATCGAGTAGGCAGGCATCGACTTTGCTATTATTTTTCTAATCAAACATCTAACTGGTTTAAATTGCCGATGCAAGAAGCTTGTGGATCTGAATCAATGGGTGGGCTAAATCATATGCATAGATAACTTGTTAGAATCTATGTGGCATTTGTGGTCCCACAAGGCACAACCACCGTGTCCAAATATGCATGAATAACTTGTTTAAATTTAATTTTCATATACATTTAAAAGGTAAACGTTTTAGAAATGAATGCATTATTTCCTAAACAAAATAAGTATTATAGAAAGTAATCTCATACTCTCTTAAAAAATAATCATTTTAAAGGGAGTTGCTAAACTATCGATCCTTCATTCTTACGTTTGAAATATGATTTAAAGTTAAACACTTTTAAAGATAATTAGATCAGTGAATGGAGTAAGATGTAATTAGATAAGTAAAATATATCTCTATATAAAGCTATGTTCATCACTTTTAAAGATAATTAGATCAGTGAATGGAGTAAGATGTGATTAGATAAGTAAAAATATCTCTATATAAAGCTATGTTCATCACTTTCTAAGATAATTAGATCAGTTAATGGAGTAAGATGTGATTAGATAAGTAAAAATATCTCTATATAAAACTATGTTCATCACTTTTAAAGATAATTAGATCAGTGAATGGAGTAAGATGTGATTAGATCAGTAAAAAATATCTCTATATAAAGCTATGTTCATCACTTTTAAAGATAATTAGATCAGTTAATGGAGTAAGATGTGATAAGATAAGTAAAAATATCTCTATATAAAGCTATGTTCATCCGTTCGTTATTCTTTCTGTCGCTCGGTCCGTTTTTGCCGTCGGTAAATTTCAGGTAAGTTTAAAGTGGAAATTTCATTGCAAGAAGGATATATTAAATCTACTCATTTTTATTGTTTCTGAAGAAATATAACAACGTAATTAGTATCTTGCCTCATTGCAAAATATTTGCCTTGTGCGAGTTTCTACAAAATTAAATTAAAACAAACAAATCACTAAAAAATACAGAGACGCTATAAAAAAGAAGTACAAAAAAGTGGGATACTTTCAGGAACCTTAATAAAAAGACATTCTATTGAAAAATGTATAACGATTTCCAGGACCAGATAAGACACAATTTATTAACACATTGATTCACTTTTCTTTTTGCGACTCACATGTTTTATTATTTGTAAATACCGAGTCTTCTCGGGCAATACGACTTTATTTGTTATTATAATGTGTCTGTTACATGCATAACAAATATATCTAGGCAGAATGGCTAACAGCAACACAACTTCATAAAATAGAGTAATATCAGGCATCAAAGATTCAGATGGAATACCATCTGACTTATAAATATAGGTAGCATCTCTAAAAAGTAAATAACAGATTTACAAGCTAACTGATCCGGAGTTGGTACAAATCCGATGTTGCTCGAGCTTTAATTAAAATGGGGACATACTAGAAGCAAGTGCCTGCATACCTATCAAACCTACTGAATCTACTTGCTAGGGTTTTGTATAGGGACGCCGAGTAAAGATGAGCTTTAATAGTACAAGTTCAGTTAGATTATTTTTGCATTGTTGTGCTAATTAACGCTTTTATTAAATAAGACATGGCCAGATACAATCACGCAAGATAGCAAATATATTGTACTAATCAAGTTAAAAACTCCGAGGTGGTCATATAAAAGAGCAGGCTTTCTTACAAAATATCTAGTAAATAAGAAATAACTTGTCAGCCGGGGCGATGTGGCTATACCACGTAACCACGTAAATGTACTCAATACCGATTCCTATAGCGAAATTTGATCTGAAAAGTTCCATGGTGTTTACAACTGAAGCAAATAGATAAAATCTATAGCGAATAGTATCGTGGGTGCACCTCTGTAAAAGCGAAGAAACAGCAACGAAGACGTTTAAGCTATTACGCTTAGAACAGAACTTCACATGGTAATCTATGGAAGCATTAAATGACTTCGCCCCGGAAAGAAAGAAAACACCAGAGTGCCATCAAGATTAACCGAAAGTCACCAGTTTTATTAAAAAGACTAGGACACGAATTATTACCAATATAAAATCGAAGGCGAAGGGTAGATACCGGGAAAGTATGAACCAGAAGATATAGCTGGTGGAAGCGGTCCGAAACGAACCCTATCTAAAGAAAAATAGACCGGGTAGTCAAACTCAAAAAAGAGACCCTCCGGGATACTAACCCCCTTATAAAGGCTCATACATTGTATGTAAAATAAAGTATAAATTAGGCAGATACCAATAGAGGCACTTATCGACAGTGTATTGTAGGTGTCCCTCCTAAAAACAACAGTGTATGCGCCACTAAAGCCTGCTGTAGAAATATTTAGAGCTGTAGACCTAAAGATGCCTTCATATGACGGGAAGATTGTGTCATTCAATAGCATTGTTCACTTAGCCATCAAAATAAAAGAAATTAAAGCTTTGGTTAAAAGGGACCGAGCTAAACTAAAATTGCTATTAAAGGTCAAGACGGTTAATATAACACTCGGTACTGATGGCAATCGTGAAATCGACATCTAGAAAAACTTTAGTTTCACATATGCACTGAGATTATTGCTTTGTTAGATCGTCTTATAACGGACGACCGTATTTAGAATAATTCCACTTTAAATGTAAGCGCTATAGAATCACACGCAAAGAAAGAAAACCGACGCCAGAAGCTGAAGCGAATCAGGCAGAATACACACTGGAGAATGAGTGTAGAAGCCTTCACAAAATCCGAAATAAATAAAAATGGTGGGAATAAAAAAAACAGTTTCCAAAAAAATGTACAAATTCAGTTTCAAAAAAATTCTAATTGCCTATGATGCAAATTTATATATACCGCATGTGCAGCAGAGACGCTGTCAGCCTTCAATCGGACTTTAACGCCGAGAAAGGCACTTCTTACAAGCATTTTTTTCCTCGCCAACGCCCACTAACTCACAAACGCTTGGGATGAATTTGGGAAAACATAAAATTAACAGGTTCCCGAAACTTTCTTTCCCCTAAAATTAAAGTGTGCATGGTAATTAGTTTTCTAGTCTTCTTGTCAAGAGGGTTCGGTTTTAATTTGCTGCAGTCTATGATTGGTCTCGAATACCTACTAGTGATGCTGCCTAGGTGTTAATTCCTTTTACTAGATTTCTGCTATATATTTTAGTTACGATAAGTTTTCTTATTTTCTCAGGTTTTCATTTTCCAACATTCTCTTTCATTTCTGTTGTTGTGATGGTGTCTACACTAAACACTCTCAAATATGTGTAGGTATCACCGGGTGTCCGCTTCTCTCCTGGCTTCGGTAGTTACCTACCCTCTACTGCCTCCAGGTTTCATCTCATCAGTGGCAATGCGCACTTTTCCGTTCCGAATTTTATTTTCTGGGTGAAACATCTGGTTGCATTTAGAAGTTGTCCACTACCCTTTTGCATTTCGTTAATAGCTTCACATTGTCCATATTAATTATTCTTCTGTATCAGTAAACTTGTATCAAGATTCACATTTCATGGCTATGTTTTAGAGTGGTATGATCGCTATTATTATTAGTAGCAGTGGAAGGTGCGTCTATGTATTTTTTTTATATCTCAGTTAGGTAATTACATCAAGCTGTCAGTACCAGTCGCAATGATCGCATTACTTTTTTAGTCAAAATGAGAACTTTATTTTATAGTTTTTACATTCTCATGATTGAGGGATCATGTCGTAAGATTTCTTATATTTGATCCATGCCATAGTTGTGTTCTGTTTTCTGCGTTTTACCTTTTTAGGATCTTTAGATTTAAGCATAACAGGTTATGTTCCCTTTTTGTTTTTTCGACATACTTTCTGTTCCTCGGAGAGTCGTCCACGGTTATTAAGGGAGTGGTAGATCCGGTTTCTCATTTGTGCTGTTAATATTTTTCACATGCTTGGTAAACAGGTTATTGGTCTGTAGTTGCTTGTGGTCGTTCCCCTTTCGGGGTATTTCTGTATTAATGTGATGAACCCCTTGGTCATCAATTCAGGTTTCTCTCTTGTGTGATACATCTTCTAAGCTTTTGTATTAGAAAGTTCGTCATTTTTATAACCAGTACGCATGTATTCTATCGTGATCTCATGCTTTCTGGTTTGCAATTATTCTTAAGTTGTTCTGTTATTGGTCTTCTTCCGTTTCCGTTTTTATAAAATAGTTTTTTACTGTTTCCGAAGGACCATGTTTGTTCGTACTGTTACGATTTATCGTCTTACCTTCCCTATTTTGTTTTATTTTTTAGTGTTCTTTATTTAATCATTCTATATGAGTCATATTTCCACTTTTGTTTTCTGTAATCGTGCATCCTATTTAAAGCTTTATCTTCTTATTGAAGTCTTCCTTCCCATTCAGACTTTGTCAGTCCATTGTTATAAGAGGTATGAAATTAAAAGTATTTAATGTTATACCTATTCATTTGACTCTGGCATAAATTAAGTTGTTTAAGTATGTGATAGTGTATATTGAGATGCATAGCATGGGTATAATCACTTTGTTTCTAAATTTAATTAATTCCAGTTTTACTTTCTTCAAGGTGGAAGTCTTATTTTGTCGTTCATAAATCGTTTAATGTATTCTGCCTCTGCTGCTTCATTATCAGTGAGTTCTGTTGTTCTGCTGTAACCAATCTCCAGATTTTCAGGTCATTCACGGTCTTCTACGTTTGGGTTTGCTATGTGGTGGTTTTCTACGTATAGGTTTTAACTAAGGGGTGTTTCCTGATCTGCTCAATCATTGTTCTTCTGTGGGACTTTCACTTTTTACAGCTTATAGAGCGAACCTTTCTTAGGGATATGTTTCGCTTAGTCTAAAATTGTTTTGTTCCGTTGTCTGATAGTCAGTAGGCATCTCCCATAAATTGCTCATTCGCTTACGATTGTCTTCTTTTGGGAAGTAGCTTCTGTAGTAGCACTCAATTATTAGTCCATTTCTTCCTTTGAGATGTTGGTTTGTTATATTGGTAATCACTGTTTTCCTGTATTTGATCTTACTAGTGTGTGTACTCACTATGAGTTCTCACACATACCATCGTCAGTGATTGTTCACTGACAACAACCAGTGGTATTTCCTGGAGTCTGAGTGCCAACAAGCCTCCCCAGATTTCTAGTATTCTTCACCTCTTTCGATAGCCTCCGCGAATGACCTTGCATTATCGCAACAGTCTCTTACCATTGATTTCTCGCTAGTAAGGACCATTGGTCTTATCTGGAGTTTTGGTGGCAATAAACCTCCCCAATGTCGCAGCATTCTCCGCACTCTTCCAGAGGAGGTCTTGTTTGTGCTGTCCCTCCTCGGTCTTCTCATCCTCCTTGACCCTCTACAAGTATTTTGTCTGGTGTCAGCAGAAAGAAAAGAGGAGATATTATGGTGTTTCTTCTAATTGTTGTTCATTTGTGCATTTCTGGGTGGTGTTAGCTGAGGCCGATGTAATTTATGAGGCGGCAACATTATGAAGTGATGTTTATTGCAGTTTCTGTTCCTTGGTTCGTAATGTTCTGTTCTTCGTGTCGTTTTCTTTTCGTCCTGTTGTAGATTCCGTATGACAGGTTACTCTTTGTAGCTTATGCGGGTCGGTTTCCGCATTCAATGATTTTCCTTAAGATTTGAGCTGTTTTTATCATGCCCGTTCTTTGTATGGTTATTATTATTATTATTATTATTATTATTATTATTATTATTAGAATCAAGCCTTGTATTGTTCAGTGACAATAATCAGAGTTGCTCTCATGAAGTCCGAGTGACAACAAGTTTTCTCAGATTAGACAACCTTGACAAATTATTTTACGTAATCGCAACCACTGTTACCATTTATATCCTGCTAGGTCCGACCGGTCGTATTGTCTGGAATGTGTGTTACAATACGCTTTCTAAGGGTTGCATTACATTCGCACATTTAATGTCAAGGTTAAGTTGGTACTCAGCCCCTCGTTTTTATATCTCTTGATCTTTCACGACAATTTACTGTTGTATTAGTCGACTCTGACGCTACCCTCTTTGTTGAATATGTGAGTTGGCTTTTGAATGTAAATAGTATATTTAATAATTAGACTACTTTCAGAATTATTGTTCGTTTAATGGTCTTAATCTTCTCTTTGTTTCCAATTTCGGACATACATTATTGCAGTTTTTTTTGGAAATGTCCATAGTGCGCCTAGAATTTTTGGGATTGTAGTAGTTTTCGTCGTGTTCCATATTCCATTAAGTTCCTTGACCAGTTCCATTTATTTGCCTTGTATTTCTGCCTCTGTGATCTTCTGGGCTAGCGAAACACACGATTTGGTAGGCTGTTTTCTTTCTTATTGACTACGAAGGGCGTTCAATAAGTAATGCCCCAGACCCACTTCCAGTTGTCTGATCTAGATGAAATTTTGCATGTATAATGATTTATATCTGTAAAGGTTATGTTGCAAAAAAACCCATCTGAACTAATTGTGGTTTCTGATTTACAGGTGTTTGAACTGAGTCAGGTATTAAATGGAGCCAGTTGAGTGTCGTGCAGTGATCTGGTGTTTGCATTTGAAAAGATGCACACCAAAAAGACTTTTGATGAAATGAAAGAAACTTATGGTAATGATGCCCCTTCATATGACCTTGTAAAACGCTGGCATCGTGAATTTAAACATGGCCGGAAGTCTGTGGAAACAGCTCGCAGACATGGTCGTCCCTCTTCTGCTATTGATGAGGTATATGCCGTCAAGTTGAGGCTGCCATTTTGGAAGATCGACGCATTACTATTCGCCAAATAGCCCAAGAGGTCAGGATTAGTACAGGGTCTGTGGACACTATCATTCATGATTATTTGCATATGCATAAGGTGTCTGCCAGATTGATTCCCAGGTAGATCACACGTTTCCAGAAGCAAGAACGAGTCGATTGCTCAAGGATGAATTTGGAGATGTGTCAAGAAGATGAGTCAAAGTTTTTCAAAAGACTGATTACACAGGAAGAAAAATCACTATGATCCAGATACCAAATCCCAGTCAATGCAGTTCAAGCACTTGGACTCACCACCTCAAAAGAAGGCAAGGGTGCAGGCCTCCGCTTACAAGGTCATGCTCACAGTCTTCTGGGACCAGGACGGAGTAGTGATGACAAATTTCCTGGCAAATGGTACCACAATTACAGGAGCCGATTACGCTTCACTTTTGATGAAATAAAGAGAAGCTATCAAAATCAAGAGGCGGGGCAAGATCAGCAAAGGTATTCTCCTCCTGCAAGACAACGCTATGAAATTGTCCCCCATCCCACTTACTCACCTGACCTTGCACCCTCTGACTTCCATCTCTTCCCAGTCATGACGTTGATTTTTAAAGGAAAGCGTTTCCCAGGTGATGCAGCTTCGATTTCTGAAGTTACGACGTGGTTGGAGGACCCACGTAGGGTGTTCTACAAAAACGGTGTCCGGAGCTGCATCAAACGATCAGAGAAATGCATTACTCTGGGTGGTTCCTATGTAAAGAAAGACTAATAACTGTCCCAAGTTTCATTAATTTACTGCTATGGGAAATGGGTCAGGGGCATTACTTATTGAACGCCCCTCGTATAATCAGGTCTGTTTTCTGTGTTCAGATGCATGTGTCTGTTCATACCACAATGTTATAAAAGCTGTTATGCTTTTCCTTTTCAAATACTGTCTCCGGTTTGTGCTTGTACCATTTGTCTACGTGTTCAAAGTGCAAACATTTACAGTTATCTGTTAACTTCCCTTTCCACGCAGTAGAGACAGTCTTCTTCTTATTATTATTCTTCCTCCCCCCCTCATCATCATCATCATCATCATCATCATAACTATCATTACTATCATCATCAGTAGCATCATCTTTATTTATTTTATATAGGTTTTAATAGGAGTCTCTCCCAGTCATGTTATTCACAAATAAGAATATGGTATGTATAATGCACAATTCTGCACCTATACAAATTTTATTATTTATGTTATTGTTTTTTTTATATCAATAGATAATGTCCTGCGTTGGGTCTGTGCTATGTTTGTGAAAACATAGTTTTATCAAAGCTTTGTTTTGCAACAGATGCAATTATTTGAGACTTTCCTAATTGAATAGTGTTGGTGAGTCTACAAATTGTCTTAGTAACCTTTCTGTATGCCACATTCGTGAAATATTCATTTCAATATATTTATTTAATTTGTATATATATATATATATATATATATATATATATATATATATATATATATATATATTGTTATTAGTAGTACTTATACAACAACGACTACTACTACTATTTGTTAATGGTTTTATTTCAACGATAATGCGAATACTCTGTCCTTTGGAAGGCATAAACGTCTCTCTGGGAGAATATAAATGGTTTACCTCGCGATATTTATGGACAGATGCGTCATTTCGTTTCGTTTTATCTACGCAGATCCATCACGAAATAAAAGCCTATAAAGCCGTGACACCGTCGAAAAGTTTAAGCATTCGATATTTTGTGTTTGTAATTCGAAGCGTCGGCTCGCCGTTAGTGATATTCGCTCGGTCTAACGAAGCTCATAAAATCAGTCGACATAACCCCTCCCCTGGAATTGCCCACAATATAAAAATAAATGTTTGCTGTGCGTATTTTCAGATATACTCTGACACATATGTTGGTTTTAAACAAAAATAGGCGCGTTATATTACTGCCTCTAAGAATTTAGTCTATGAATTTTATACAGCAATGTAGTATCTCTGTAGAAGACAATGTATACCCCATCTCATCGAGAGTCAGGAATCGTGTACACTGAAATTCCCACTTGTATTTAAAGGGAAGAATAGAGCAGTTTTCGTCCGTTGATATTCTTTATATAAATAATAATATGTCCGTTCCTTAGAATTCGTTTTGATAGTCAATAGAAGGTTGGGCTGTCAAATAATGGTAGACGTTCGAGTTCAACATGAAGCGATGAAAATCAGTGATACGGTTTGGTAAATGGCACACGAATACTGTATAAAAAATCTACGTAAACCAAATATCGGGGAGTGATTGTGTTAAACTTTATAAGATATTTTATCTTTATCCAAAAAGTATTAGAGGTGTTTTTTAATAGGCGTCTCTTCAAGTTCTTCTGAATCTACAACTAATTCTTACCTGGCTTATACGTCTGAGTCGACACCATTGGAGTTCAAATTTTATTCTGAAAATTGTACTTCTACAGCATTCGATTTGTTTTCATCTACTTATAATAAAGATATAGTTGGTTGTAATTATATAGATTGCTATTTTAATCATTATTGTTATTATTAATTAGTATTAGTATTATTATTACTTTGTTTTTATTATTATTAATATTTTAGTAGTAGTAGTAGTAATATTATTATAGTTTTTTTGTTAGACTCATGGGAGTCGAAAACGTTTACAGATTTGGAGAGTTTTTCATGACACTTAACTAGAATATTAGATCGTTTGTGGGCCAACTTCAACAGATGTATGAAAAAACAAAGAGGAATTGTCAGTGTTATTTAATCAAAGACATATATATATATATTGTAAACTTGACCGGGGCCTGGAAATACCCGACTTGTACACCTCTCGGTGTGTTGGACCCGTAAGACCTTGTAAGGGCATCCATCTAAGAGAAGGAAAACTCTGACAAAAAAACCTTGATACCAACTACTTACGTCGTGGCAGCAAACCGTTAGGGAGGGAGGCCTTCTTAGTCCTTATCGACAACCTTCCTATAGCTAGAATCTCGAACAAAATATCCGGTTTGCAAACCTACAATTGCTTCTTAGTCTATTAGCCAGGCGCAGAGGAACCAGCTGTGGGACTTCTCAAAACACCCAGTGCCTGGCCTTGTTTCCTTACTAGGACAATGAACGCCGTTTCTCTGTCTCTTTATGTGGGCAACTGGGGAAAGTTTGACCAGTCTGAAGCGATCTTGTTCCGAAACGATCTTGTTGAGGGTACAGGGTAAACAGCTTGTCTGGCAGCTGTTTTCGACTGACAGAACCAGGGTCCAAACTCTTAGTTAGCGCTAAGAACGGCCACTCCCTTATCAGTTGCTTAATACCGTGGGTAATTGTACGTGCCATGCTGCACATGGAAAGATACTCTACATTTATCCCCAGTAGGCTTTTCCGAGGCCAACACCCCAATGGACCAGGTCGCGACTAATGGACTGGCTGTGTGAGCTTATTGGCATATATCCAACAAACATGTCATTGCAAAAAATAAAATCAAACTTAAACCAAACACCCAACAAAAAACACCTACGTCCCCGCCCTTGAGGCTCGCATTTACAAGTAACCGGGGACTTAGAACCAACATCAACGACGTAGAACCTTTCTCCTGACAAACTCCCCGGATATCCTAGCACTAAGTGAAACAAACTTTCAATCCTCAATCTCGTCTCACCACTTTGAAATGACCGACTATCGTAAACAGTCTGACAAACATATTCACGGGCTAAGAGTTTATGTTCGGAACATCCTACCCCTAACTAGAGAACATAGGTTAAAATCAGATGACCAAGACTACATGTGCTTTAGATTTACTTTACATCACAGCGTTAGTTACTTATATTTCTTATACGATCCCCCTTCTACCTAGGACTCTACCGTGCTACACTCTGTCTCTGAAAGCATAGAAAGAGAACTCTCACTTGACTCGAATACGCAGGTACATGTATGTGAGAATGTTAATGCACACAACTGTTACTGCTTGGGATTCTCCAGCCTTACTGACGCAGCCGGACACTCTACGTATACTTTCTCCCTAGCTCACTACCTCTCTCAGACTATCGATGTCCTTACCCGCATCCCCGATCGAGTAGACAGCAAGCCTCACGTCTAGACCTGTTCTTGACCTCAATGCCCGAGGATTGTGTGATGAAAGCTCATAGCCTACTCGAGAATGCTGATCACATTGTGCTAATGATTCATATCACCCTAAAAACTCGTCCAAAAGCTGGTGAGCCGTTGCTCAATATAACGAGATACTACGAACAGGCTGATTTTGAGTCAATCAAAGGTCACATAAGCGACGCCCCATGGAGGGGCAGTTTATCACTCCCTGTTTATCAGTATGCAAATGAGTTAACTAAATGAGTCAAAGTCGGCGTTGAAGCCTGTGTCCTAATGCGAAAATTATTTAGCCAGCCACACTCTCCCTAATGGTTAACCTCGGAATGTACATGTCCATTGCTGAAAGACAGCAAGCATTACGTAAATTTGGCCGCCATAAATCAGCTATTAATAGACATAAATTGATAGATTGAAGAAATAATTGTAAGGCCGTGATAGGTGAAGAAAAGAGAAGGTATACTGAGTTAACAAAACAACGCATTCAGTCACAGAAACTAGGTACTCGCGAGTTCTGGAAAACCTACAATTATATGGTGAACAATGGTCAATCAACGATTCTCTTACTATATACAACAATGGTGTCTTTTGCACGGTAACTGATAAGGCTGAACTACTTGCCCAGCATTTCGCCTCAAACTCCACTTTGGACTCAGAAAACCACTCTCCTCCATGAATTCCGATTGCGGAGCAAAGCCACACTTTATAACCTGGTCATCACCCCATCCCAGTTCAGAGACATCATAAAAACATTAACACCTCCAAAGCTTGTGGGCATGATCTTATACCTGTAATAGTAATAAAGAAATAGTCTGCGGACCTCGCTTTGTCCTCTCCAAACTCTACAACAAATGCCAAGCTGGATCTTACTAGCTCGATAGCTGGAAAATTGCCGCTGTGGTACCAGTTTTCAAGAATGCTGGGGATGAAACTGATCCTTAGAACTACCGCGAAATCAATCTACTCCCGATCTTTGCTAAAATCATTTAATCATTAACCAATCTAGCGATAGTCCGGAACTAAGTTAATGCTAACTTATTTCTGACCCCCAATATGGATTTAGACAAGCACGATCTACTGCAGACATCCTAACGGCCATCTTTGAACGCATGTATCATACAATTGACAAGGTAGGTGAAGCTAGAGCAATAGCACTTATATATCCAAAGCCTTTGACAATGTATAATATAAAGGGCTTCTCCGTAAAATACGCTCAAACAGTATTATTGGGCAAATAATTAATACAATTAGATCCTTCGTAACCAAAAGAAAGATTCAGGTTGTGCAAGATGGTTGTTCATCTAAGCAACATGATATACATGCTGGTATACTCCAGTGATCCATCCTTAGATCTTTATTGTTCTTGATCTTCATAAACAATCTCCTTGTTGACATTGAGTCTGAGATTGGTATATTTGCTGACCACACCACGCTTTACTCTAATCATGTGGCCAAAACGGACGCGATCATATTCGAGGCAATGGCTAAATCCTAAGAAAATGACCTCCAGGCTGGAGTGGATCAAGGTTATGAATAGTTGATAACTTTTAATGCCGCAAAGACAATGCTCCTTTCATTTAATAACTACAAGAAACCTATCCAACAACCAATTGTCATAGCAAATAACACCTTACCTAAGAGTTCAACATTCAAACTCCTCGGCCTAACCTTCACAGGTTACATGAATTGGAACAAATACATTGAAAACATTGCCAAGGCTGCAGGATCTCTCTACTGTGCTAGTAAACTCCTCACACCTGACATTATTCTGTATCTCTACGATGCCACCATCCGCTCATGCATGGAGTATTGTTGCCACATCTGGGTTGGGTCATCATCCACTAGTCTATGCCTCTTAGACAAGGCCCAGAAAAGAGTCAACAACTTAATAAGTCCCTCACTATCAACCAAACCCCAGCCCCTGCCCCATCGCCGCAATATTGCATTCATTGTGCTTATTTTACAAATACTTCAATGGATTGTGCTCTGATGAGCCGGCTACTCTGGTGTTCCCTCGACGTAAATTAACTAGACTAACTCGAGAAGCAGCTAAATCCCATCAAGTCACTGTGGAAGTCTCCATATGCCGGAGAGCCTTCTACTCCAATAGCTTATTTCCTCGTTTTGCTGGTCTCTGGAACTCCCTGCATGCTCTTTTTTCTCCGACAGTACCATCATGCAGAGGTGTAAAACGAATGTTTACAGACATCTCGATGCATAGCTCCCAGCTTGGAGTTACACCCAAAACTTACACCCTAATTCTCAGTAATCCCTTACGTCTAAAGTGGCGGCCTGCCTTGTTTGGGGTGAAATAAGTTAATATATATATATATATATATATATAATCCAGTATGTATATGTTCACAGGTTACAATCCAGTGAAACTATAATTTGTTTTCAATAAAATTGCTCAATATTAATAAGGTATAAACTATTTCATTTATCCAAACATTTTTGCTACGCATGTAGAACGATGTTGTGGCCGTAGCTTAAGACCATGATTGTTTTACTTCTTCTATGCACCTTCTCTCTCACAGACGTGGTGTTTCTAGTCTCAGTTTCTTCTCTGCTTTTTCCCTGCTACCTTTGTTCAATTTCGTGTTACTTTTGGATCTACATCAATATGATGTTCTAATACTTCGTTATTATACAACTTCATATTCATTTAGCTTCTTTATGAAGAGGTCCGAACTGGTGGAACTCTCTCTCTCTCTCTCTCTCTCTGCTCATGTGTTACTCCTACGTTGCTTTGATCACTGTTTTCTTCCAACTTAACCTTGGACTTTTCAAGCCTAATGTCAATATGCGTCTTCTGTCTCTTCGATAATCATATTTCTCTCTCTTTAGCTCCATACATAAACTGGCTTCATGCCTTGTCTGGAGCAACTTCCATAAACAAAGCCTGAGCGTGCTCGGTAGATCACGTATTCTTCTGATAGTTTCGTATGTATGTCGACATTTAAATACATTCAAATATTTTTTGTGTTCATATTTTTGCAAAGTGTAATCCAAACCTTATAATTTAGGGCCACCCTGTTATTGATTTCTAATACTTTCTTTTAGCATACCGTTATTTAAGCATATAAAATGCGTATCGTTTTCTTCCATGAGTTCAAACTCAGTTAGTATGCTATCTAAACAGCCGCTTATGTAAATGAATCATGGGGAAAGGGGTCCATTAATAATCAGAAAGTACAAAGTTTATTAATGTATGTCTTACTGACCAACGGCATTTCCTGGAACACAACTATCTTTAGGCATCATACATATTATAGGAAACGCGCGCATGCAGATTGGCCTCAGTCAGAAGTTGTAAACATCAATTTCGTCTTCTTGATTAATAATTCCTTGTAGATTATGGACTTTTGAATGCCGTATGCGTCCATTCCTATGATCTGATCAAACCTGCGAAAATGATTGCCATGATGCAATCATTAGTACCTGCTTTAAACACGAATAATAAGCGCTTAAACTGAGTAGTTTGCTTAGTTAAATGCAGTTTGCAATAGGACCAGCAATAGGATTTGCCAAATAACGGATGAAGTCTCATTTAGAGACTACAGACACTATCAAAATTCTGCTTGATCGCTTTTTAAGTTTTGTCTCGCAACCATACCGAATGTTATAATATAGAATTTTTTTTTACTTTTCATTATAAAAAAAACTGATTTAGATCTGTGTATTTTATATCGACAGACAAAAATGCAGGCAACTGATTTGAAAATTGCTATCATCGTTGTGAAACTACATTTCATCGTGCGTTTATAAGGCGATAGTTGCTGTACGATAAATGGTGAATGTACGCTCAGCACGTGTGAAATAATATATAAACACATGCACGACATACAATAACTAACAACTAGAGAAGATACGAACTTAGATCAGGATTGAAAACGGGGGTTATATCGAAGTTTTTCGTCTAGTAAAGTCATGCCGATACGCGGGCTGAAGTTTGCATCCCTTTTTTAGCTAAGTGCGATCGAACATTAACACTGTTAGTAATTATATTCGAGCTTGCCATGCATATAGGTATAAATACATACATAAATACAGACAGGCAGTAAGTAATTGACATTATCATATTTGAAACTTGTTAAACAATGCATTTTATATTGACACCAGTTTTTTTCTTAGCGTGTGATCCCAGAAAGATAATAGGATTTTAAATGTTGTATTTTTTATTTTACACATTTATTTATTTTTCTATTCACTTTTCAGATTAGGACTATACCATTTCTCTCACTTTACCGATTAGCTCAGTTAAAATCTCCTCATCTCTTTCTGTCACCCATCATCTCCTTAGGTCTCTCCACTCATCTCTCTCTCTCTCTCTCTCTCTCTCTCTCTCTCTGTGTGTGTGTCTATGTCTCTGTCTCTCTCTGTCTCTGTCTCTGTCTCTCTCTGTCTCTCTCTGGTCTCTATCACTTTTTCTCTCTCTCCTGTAATCCCTATCATTTGACTAAGCTTACAAAAATCTGGCATACAAACATCTTGTCTATAACAAGCCCGGGGAAGATATATATTAACACGTCTTTATTCCCTGAATAAATATTTGTAAAACCGTATCTCAGTAAATACCGATCTATTTTACGAACATTGCTAGAAATATTTGAGCTCCTCCCAACAAAATAATTAAAAATTTTAATTGCGATTTTTTTTAGATTCTAACTTCATTAGTTCTAAAAAAGTGAACCGTTGATTAAAAATGAAAGAGATTATCTACAAATATTATTTTATGGAAATCGCTCGAGACAAGGCATGAAGCCACTTGATGTAAGGAGCTAAGAAGAACAAATATGATTATCGTAAAGACGAGAGCTTCCTATTGGCCTTAGTCTGGAAAATACCAAGATTATAGGTAGGAGGAAAACAGTCAGCATGAAGAGAGTTCCACAAGCTAGCGGTTCTTAGAAAGAATATTATTCAATAGGGAGATGTATTACAATGATGGAGTAAAACAGCAAAGTGATAGAGACCACTAGATCAACGAGTCAAACGATCTGGAACAAACGATGCGGGGAATAGATCACACAATTCTCAATGATACATGCCATAATAGTATTTATTGAACAGATTGAGACTAGCAATATAACGTATGTGATATATAGGACGCAGAGTAAAGGAAAGGGTAGGGCCAATCAAATTATAGACACATTTCTGCACCTAATCAAGAACCCTCAAATGGGACAGAGATTAACAAGCCCAACTAATCTCCTATGCCTATTGTACTAGTGTGTATTTCTATCACGCTCTCTGACGTCTGACAAACATTAAGGAAGTCGATGATAATGCTTATGGAGACTGTGTGTGTCATTGTAGATTATTTTGTGTTGGAAATGTTGACAACCTTCACTGAGTTCTTTTTTATGAGTATTCGATTTTAAGGTGGAAATTTATTCGAAGAATACATAATAATGATAATAAATATAACAATGTGTTGCTGATTCATTTATAGATAGTGAGAGTGTAAGTGTTTTTTTAACGACTAAGTCGTATGATTGCGTTGCAAGTCAATTTGTATCCGTATTATATCATATATTACTTTAAGAAATATTTAACAAAATATTGTTAACCATAGGAAAATCTATACATGTAAAAATACAGAGTAATATTTAAATCCGTCAAGATTACAGGAAATAACACTAATTGCATGCACATTAATTGATACAATTCAATCAATTAAAAACACAAGTTGTTTTACAGTTTTTCTCTGTGTCTATAAATGAATCACAGTGTAACATCCCACCAAATCGTTAGATACTTTTAAAACTACTATATTTAAACGTATGCACCAATAACATGATACATAGAAGTCGTTGCCGAGGCTGCTGAAAAATATGTCGGCTCCCTCTACCAAGCTAAAAAAGTTCTCACACATGACAGTATTCTATACCTCTACAAATCCATCATCGTCACATGCCTAGCGGATTATTGTCACATCTGGGTCGGTGCACTATCCACTAGTCTCTCCCTGTTAGATCAATTCCCAAAAGGGTCGCTAATTTAATAGGTCCCTCTCTATCCACCAGTCTCCATCTACTGCCCCATCAACACACTGTTGCATGCTGGTGCTTTTTTACAAGTACTGCAATTGAATATTCTCGAATTAACTTACGGCTTTGGTCCCCTCTCGACGTAAATATACACAACTAACCCGCAATTCAGTTAAAACCCATCAGTTAACTGTGAAGTGCGTTGATGACAGAGACACTTCTGCTCCTATCGCTTATTTCCTCGTCTGCCAGCCTTAAGAACTCCTTCCCTGCTCCGTTTACCCCTTATGTACGTACACGCAGAAATTA
>OY744526.1:102994551-103007051 GCA_963556195.1 Sepiola atlantica | reverse complement strand
ATAGAAAAGTCTGAGTCTTACATCATCGGGTGGAAATAAGTAGAAAGAGAAGGGCCAACCAAATTCCAAGTACGCTTCTGAACCTCATTAATAACCTTCAAATCGGACAGATATTAACTAACCCAAATATGCTAACAGTACTTTATATAAGGCATGAGAGTACATTTATAGAAATAGATAATGGACTTAGATATGAAAAAGTGTTAGGGGCGACAAATCGAATCGACTTTACAATATACAGAAATAGCAATGATACAGTGAATGTTAGTCGATTTCTATTCACGAGCAGATAGATCTATAAAAGTCTCAGAATGAAAAGCGTCAAGCCTACGATTGAAAGACGTAAGCTTGGCATTAACAAGATTAAACGAAACAAGATATTTATTGTCCCAACCCTCAACAAAACCTAAGTTAACTTCCAGACCAACTTCATGTTCCAACTGATACCACTGAGAATCACCAATGCTATTTTTTAAAAATAGATGATAATTTTCTGAATAATATTATCTAGTAGATAATTTATATAGAGAATAAAACAGTGGTGGATCTAGAATAGAGCCCAGCATTTATAGAGTCACGCGGCGAGGAGACACGACTTAGAGTTACTCGCAAGCTTTGATATGAAATACAAAATCTAATAAATCCAAGAATCTTACAACTAATACCACAAGACTAAAGTGTGTGTAGAAATAGGAATCACATTCTTTGCTGAACGCCTTAGAAATATCAAGTGCAATGGCTTACCATCTCTGAAATAAACTACAAAGAGACAGTTTAGATCAGTAAAAATTGTCATAAGATCAATGGTTAACAAAATCCACATAGGCCATTCTGAACAATACTAATATGTCTAAAACTTTCAGAAAAATGGACAGGCCTAGCGCTCACACACCTTTCAAACGTCTTGATCATATCAAGGAGGGGGCAAACAGGACGACCATTAGCACTTTTTAAACTCAGAAAACGGAGGTATTTTTCCACCAAGATGGGAGCAGGACTAAGACAACATAGATTGAATCATTTCTGAAATATAGAAGAAAATTCAGGAGCATAATGTTTCAGAACAAGAATAGGGATTGAATCGCTGACTCCTAACCGAAACGCCGTTTCTCAAGACAACGATATATTACCTCATGAGAGATTCCCTTCGGAATACTTTTTTCTCTCCCTACTGAATAGTGCGGAAATGAAAGAAAACCAGATGTGACAAAACAGACATCAAAGCATTTGTCTCCACGATAAAAATGTTATAGTAACCCCCACTCTCTTCAATATGTCACTTCGACCTGATCAGCTGCTATAGTGAATGCGGCGGCAGGCATTCCACCGTTTCAACCACTGTAAGTCCGATAACAATAGATAAACATTTATAGAATCAAGAAATCATTTTAAACATGTGATAGCTGCAGCTGAACGTAGGTATGGTGATAGGATAAGCAAACGCATTGGGTCGCAGAAAATAGCGAGTCGCAATTTCTGAAAATCGATACTAGTGTGCTAAACAAGTGACAATAAAATCCCTCACTATCAAATCACAATTATGCTGCTTGAACCACACCAGATAAGACTGAACTTGTTTTACGAGCCTTAAACTCAACCTTAAATTAAACAAACAACTTCATCCATAATTTAATACTACGGGCATAAGCCACGCTAGATAATTTGATCATCACCCCGTTTCATGTTCTAAATATCATGTAAACCTTGACACACCAAAAGCCTGTTGACCCGATCTTATCCATGCTATAGTAATAATGAACTGTTGAGCTGATTCCTGTCATCTCCAAGCTTAATAAAAAAAAATGCCTTGCCGAATCTAGCTTCCTTGTTTTCTGGAAAACAGCATCTAGCAGATGGACTAACCCGCGAAATAATCGCCTCAGATGCTGTTCAGTTAAACGGAAGATTCAGACCCTGCTTGATGGCCGTACTTACAAACAATATCAAATTAATGCAGGTATGCCCAAGAGGCCGATGCGTGGACCGTTTATATTCCCGATTTCTTAAACCATATTCCTGATCTAATAGATGGGTATATTCGCTTATTACACCACGCTTTATTCTCAAGTTGTAAACAAATCGAACTAACACACACCCAAGTAAGTTGCTTAACACTTAGAATTTTACGACCAGAAAAATGATTACATGTAATGCTACCAAGACAAAGCGAATTTCACTCAGCTATTATACAAAACTTTTCAAACCACCGTTTACTATGAATGATTGTAATCGTACCGAGAGTATAACCTTCAAATATCTCGGCCTAGCATTTACAGATGACATTAATTGAAACAATCAAGTACAATATAATTCTCAATCAACTGGAAATAATGCAGGCTCTCTTCTAAGAGCTAGAAACCTCTCACGCCTGCCAGTATCTTATATCTTTATAAAGTCACCATTTGCCCGTGCACGGACTACTGTTTTCACATGTGGACTGGTTCTTCAACCACTTGTATTTTCCTCTTGGGCATGGTTCAAAAAGAATCCCTAACCTAATAGGTCCCGCAGTGTCTACTATACTCTTGTATCTTACCCATCACCGCGAAGTTTCATCTCCCTGCTTGTTTTACAGTTATTTGAACATAATGTGTCTCGACGAACTTGAATTTGTACCCTTTCAGCGTACATACCCCCGACACACTACACACTCAGTTCAATCCCACCACTACACTGAATAGGTCCCCAGTTGCCGGAAAGCTTTTTACTCTAATATATGTTTGCCTCGAACTGCTGGCCTTTGGGATTGCCTCATTGCTTACTGTCTCCCCAACTGTATTAACATGAAGAAGTTTTAATGTAATATGAACAATTATCACGTAGCACAACCCCTACTTAATATGCCTCGTATTAATCTGGCCCTTAATTCACAGTAGCCCCTTACTAGTAGGTGGCAAATGCATTGTTAGGGATGAATAAAATAAATAAGAAATATAGGGCTTTAGAGTGGGCGAGGTAAGAAAACACCCTAACAACCATATTCGGAGTAGCTATGACAGTATGAAGAACGTAATCAGTTTTTAGAGAGAAAATTCGGAAAGAACAGCATCATAGTCAACAAGAGAATAATTGTCATGAAAGAAGAGCAACATAGTTAACAAGAAGAGCAACTAGATCAGCCTTCTTCTTAGAAGATGAAACAAAATGAATAGCATTAAAAAGGAATAAGCAATACTATTACAGATTCTCCAAAAATAACGAGAGCTAACCTTTCGATATAGAGTCCGGATTCATCTGAACATTGCTAGACTTAGTCTCAGATATTGCTTTCTTGTAAGCTTTTCTGTAGGATAGATTTACCTTTTAAATGACTTTGCGTAGATTACGCTTATTTAAACCAATTTAGAATCAAAACCTTCTACATCTTCATGATTGAAATCTCCATGAAAATAAATCTTAATTAACATTTGTTTAATTTATTCTTTGATGACTCGAATGCAGAATCCTATCTTAATGTTGCAAATTGCATCTTCTGCGTATGACCAATTTTGAACTAATACAAAATATTTGTTATTCACTTCATCGTTATGTATGTTAAATAATTTGAATTAACAATGTTATTATATTTAAACCAAATCTGATAGTGCAAGTTATTTGGGATGAGGCATTACACACAATATAATTAAATAATCATTTATTTCAAAATTGAGTCTCACATTTGAATAATGAAACATATATTATTTTCCCTACACACATCATTTATACAACACAAGAAAGATTTTTAATATCGAGTATTATTTCTTTACTTAAATTTATCACAGACTAGTTACCCTTACCCGAAGTTGCTCAGCGTCTTTTGAGTTTCATTTTTTCGGTATTTTTAACTATGCCGTTTTTTTACCAAATAATCCCTCAATAGGATTTTGAAAATAAAAATGTATTAGTACGCTATTGTTTTGTAGTTAAATTATTAATTGGTGCATATATTATAAAACTATAATTAATTACGTTAACATAACGTTGATGTAATCTTTATTTATGAAATTATCGGATGTAAATCGCTTTCAAAACATTACATTTTTCAATAAATGAGAGTGTTCTATCAATTATAAACCCATACATTACTTTCCATTAGAAAGTGTTATGCTCCCAAACCCCTTTCAAATTCAAGGAAAGTTTAAATATTGAATACTTTCTAATGGGAGACTAACATATCTTATCTTTAATGCGTGTCCGCGCATCTTTCCCTAAAAGACTTCGACATTTGAACTATTGCCGAATCAACATCTTACGGATTCTACCTTCTACTAGCGATAAACATGTCGCTATGAAAAAAAAGTGTCTTGTACCCCTGACGAGGACGTATTACGTCGAAAATTTGGGACTACTTTTAAATAAATTACTATTTATTTATTAAAAAAAATGCATTCTTAGGCTTCAAACAATTTTCTTACATTTAAATATTGAATGCTTTCTAATGGGAGACCAACATATCTTCTTATTTTTAATGCGTGTCCGCGCATCTTTTCCTAAAAGACTTCGACATTTGAACTATTACCGAATCAACATCTTACGGATTCTACCTTCTACTAGCGATAAACATGTCGCTATGAAAAAAGAAATGTCTTGTACCCCTGACGAGGACGTATTACGTCGAAAATTTGGGACTACTTTTAAATAAATTACTATTTATTTATTTAAAAAAAATGCATTCTTAGGCTTCAAACAACTTTCTTACATTTTAATATTGAATGCTTTCTAATGGGAGACCAATATATCTTATCTTTAATGCGTGTCCGCGCATTTTTCCCTAAAAGACTTCGACATTTGAACTATTACCGAATCAACATCTTACGGATTCTACCTTCTACTAGCGATAAACATGTCGCGATGAAAACAAATGTCTTGTACCCCTGACGAGGACGTATTACGTCGAAATTTGGGACTACTTTTAAATAAATTACTGTTTATTTATAAAAAGAATGCATTCTTAGGCTTCAAACAACTTTTTTATATTATATGTTTGATTATATTCATCGATTATTGATGAATCAAAATAATAGTGTGTGCATAATGTTAAAGTGGAAACCCACATATACGGAGACACAAGAGAAATGATGCTATTTTATTACTAATATATATATATATGTATCTTATATATATATATATATATATATATATATATATATATATATATATATATATATATATTGATTTAGTATTTTAGTAACTTGGAAGTCAGCATTCCGTGCGCAAATATTTGATAGAAAAGACAATCAATTAATTAACTTTCATTGAACATATTTACAGCATAATTTCCCAAGTGCGTGAACCCCCATTTATGTCATTTTGAATGTGAATTATAACGTAATTACATTTAACAAATGTCTGATAGAAACGGTTTTAGTCCCATACGAATATATTTTTCAACTAAAATATCCGCTTGGAATATGTTTAGAATTAAACAGAATAAGAGTGATGCGTAAGTTTAGCGACAGAATCGGCTCTTAAATGTCTGATCTATTCTGTTCACTTCCGTTCTAATACTTTAAAAAAAAAGGTACAATGTAAGATGACACATCTATATAAACATCAACCAAATCAAATGGTGGTCAATCAATCGTTGAAAATGGACTTTTAAGTTGAGTATTTTGTTTCAGCAGAAAATAACTTTAAAATGTTAATATTATCTTAACTAGATTAACAACTAAAACGTATGTATGCCATATCTGATGTTACTACCATTTAAGTGATAGTTGAATGAAAATCTTATCAAGAACCAAATTTACTAGATGTGTAAATTGCTATTTTAAAATAGTGCAACTATTAATTTTTATTCAATCTGTGTTTGAATTATTTATGCTCCTACTTTCTCCACTGAAAGAAAAATGTATTTAATTCTGTTCACTTTCGTTCTAATACTTTAAAAACAGGTGCATCTATATAAAACTTAAACCAATTAAAGTCTGCTCACCTAATCGTATGAAATGGTGTTCTAAATTGAGTATTGTGATTCGGCAGAAAATAACGTTAAAATATTAATATTATGTAAAATAAGTTAACAACTTGAACGTATTTATTGTAACAATAAATATGTATTCGATCTGTGTTTGAATTATTTATTTTCCTACTTTCTTCACTGAAAGAAAAATGTATTATTTATGAATGGGAATTTTTGAAAGTATTTTGCCAGTTGACATATTACGATTGTATTTGCTGTTATATTAATATTGTATATGTCAATGATGAATAGTGCACCGAAATCATGAGTAAAACAAACATAGCACGTTCCCATTTATCTGTCGACTCGGATTGCCTGTCTGCTTTACCCAGAGGACACCACCCACTTTGTCAAGACTTACCTACTTGCCCTCCAGAAACCTGTCTTCGCATTAGTCATCACGCTCCTTTTCCCATGCCCTTTTTACGACTCCTTCCGACTGAACTCTTCCCTTTTTTTACAGGTGGGATAAGGTCAAAGTTTCACACCTGAACCTAACATAAATGTCAGTAAGATTACCGTACGTATCTCTTATGTCTCGTCAGATTTCAACAGCCGCTAGACGCATTGCTAATTGCACTAGGATCTAACCGTGTGTGGATTTGGCTGGTTGAAGAGAATAATTTATTTTAATCCGTTATTGTATATAGGTATTTTGGAAGAAAGCGTCACATGTATAATACATTCATCAGAATATCATTAAAGGTGGAGATCCCCAGATGTATCTATATAAATTTAGATATGTGTATATGTTTATATATTTATGTTTAGAAAATCCAATGCTTATAACGAATTCACATTTTTGTGAAATTAAAATAGTAATATTGATATATATTCCCTCAGTTTAAATTAATTTTGGTAATCATTTGAAGGGTTAAAAGGAGATAAATACACTACCATGTTAGGATTCAAGCATAGTTGATCTGCACTAAATTGTATATATATATACATATTAGACACCAATTAACCACTATTTGTTGGATGTTAATTCATTCTCAACACAACTTTTCAATTTTGCTTACATAGTTCACCCCAAACAAGGCAGACCGCCACTGTAGACGTAAGCGATTACTGAGATTTAGGGTGTAAGTTGTGGGGGTCATCCTAAGTTGTGAGCTGTGCAGCAAGATGTATGTTTACATTAGTTTTACATTCCTGCATGTCCGTACAGTCGAGGAGACAGGGAGCAGGGAGGGTGATCTACAGGTCGGCAGCACAAGGAAAGAAGCTTTTGGAGTAGAAGGCTCTCTGTTATCTAGGGACCTCCACAGTGAATGATGCGACTTAGCTGATTGTCGGGTCGGTCTAGTATATTTACGTCGAGAGGGTACTAGAGAAGCAAGTTTATCGGAGCACTATCCATGGAAGTAATTGTAAAACAGGCACAAAAACGTACCATTGCGGCGATGGGACAAGGAATCGATCTCAATTTTTTTTACCTGTACAAAAATGATATTTTTTAAATTTAGATGTTTTCGGTATCATACTTTTCAGAAATCCTTCTTTAGATTGTGAACGAGTCATTGGTAAACTATAAACTACGAAAATATAAAAAATAATGTGATTTATTTTAAATAGTGGGTGGTATAGTACATGGTATAGTATTATTTTTTTAAATTAAGGATTCTCTCGCATTTTTCACAAAGTAATAACTGCATTTTAATTTTGTTAATGTCTGAACTGAATACAATTGGCAGTCTTTTTAGTTTTACGATTAATAAGCGTTTTAAGCAAATGGGAAGATTAATTCTCAGGACAGACCATTTTTACACCATTTTTTTTGTTTAACATAGTTCATACCACAGAAGGTAAGTTGCCACTGTAGACGGAAGGGCTACTGAGACTTAGGGTGAACACTTTTGGGGGTCATCCTAAATTGGTAGCTGTGCTACAAGATGATTGTTCACATTAGTTTTTAATTTTTGTATGTCGATACAATTGGGGAAACGGGGGAACTGGGTGTAGCTTGGTGGATAGTGTTAGACCTATTAGATTAGTGACTCCATTTTTATACTTTTCTAAGAAAGAGGGACTAGTGTATGAGGCACCAGGCAAAATATAGAAAATAATAATCCATGTATAAGCGAATAGTGTGAGAAGTTGTCTAGCACGGTAGAGGGAGCACACTCTTTTTGCAGCAGCCTTGGTAGTGTCTTCTATGTAGTTATTCCAATTCATGTTTTCTATGAATATCAGGCGGAAGATTTTGAACGTTGGACTCTCAGGTAGAGCTTTAATTGCCATGGTAATCGGTGGTTAGATAGGTATATTTTAGTAGTTTAAGAAAGAGAGCATTGTCTAAACAACATTTATGACTCCATTTCACTACATACTGAAGGTATATGTCAAAGGATTCAACTATTACCTCGGATTTGGGCACGTCAGTCTTGCGCACATGGCGTGCGTACAGGGTGGTGTCGTCAGCAAATATACCATGTCAGACAATATTTCTTCAGGGAGGTCGTGGATGAATATCAAGAATAATAAATGTCCAAGTATCGATTCTTGGGGTACCCCTGTATTTAGGTCATCGAACACAACCTGGAACTTTGTTCTGGTTCAGAGAGTATCTAATATGATCAATTTATGACCCCATTTCACTACAGATTGGAAGTACCTTTCTATAGGATTCAACTGTTGCCTCGGATATATAGCGCCTATTTTACTCACATGACGAGGTGTGATCAGAACATATACCGATCTCAGGCACGTTATCAGGGAAGTTAATTATGAAAATCAGGAACACTAAAGGTTTACGTACTTTAGGTGTTTCAAAGTTTTTTTGTGATGTCCATGACATGACGTAAAGTAATGACCAGGTCATCAAGTATGGCTATAGTCCGCAATTTAAAATATTGGAGGTAGCTGTTTGCGGGAGCCCAAAGGAGAGTTTAAGGCGAAATGCTGGACAAGTAGTTCAGCCTTGTTTGTTTCTGCGCCAACAACATCATTGTTGTTGGATAGCGAGGAATTGTTAGTTGCACATTGTTATCCACACTATTAAATTGTTTTTTTAAAAAATCACGAGTACCCAGCTTCTGCGATTAAATGCGTTTTCTAGTCATCTCTGTGTACATCTTCTCTTTGTTTCAGCTGTCACAGTCTTACATTTTTTAGGCTTGACATTTTGCTTGATTTTGTTGAATCCGAACTTTTCGAAATTCTTGCTGCCTGTGAGCAATAGAAGCTGCACATTTCCAGGTGAACCATTGTAGAGTGTGACTTTAATGCCTGCTTTAACCGATTCGGTTACCTCATTTGCGCACTGATCAGCATGGAGAGAAAAGGTTTCACTCCCTGTGGCGTCTCTGATATGATCTCTGGTATTTTTTTTATATCTACCTGCTTGTAGTGCGTTTTAAACAACAGCTCACCAGCATTGATACGAGATTTTAGGGTGATATCGATCATTACCACAAGGTGATAAACGTTCCTCGAGCGGGCTATACGGATTCATAACACCAACCCCGGGCAGTGAGGTCACGAACAGGTTGAGAAGTGAGGCTTGCTGGTCCACACTATCAGGGGGCGGGTCTGGAAAGTTACAGTCTATGAGAGGAAGCGCGCTATGTTAAACTATACGTTGAGTTACCAGCTGCGTCTGTATAGTTGGAGAAACATATCCAGTCACAGTGATGTGCATTGACATTCCCTAATATATGTATTTTGGCACTCGAGTCAAGTGAGACTGCTATATCTATGCTTTCAGAGACAAAGTTTAGAAGGGTAGTGTTCTGGGTCGAAGGCAAACAATATAAGAAGTATAAGTAACGAAGGCTGTACTATAAAGTTAATCTAACGCACATGTAGGGTTGATCATCTGATTCAATCCTATGCGCTCTAGTGTAGGAGAGGGTGTTCTGAATATAAACTCCTAGCCCGTGCATATGTTTTCAGAGTATGTACGGTAGAGTTGGAGGTGTGAGGAGATTGAAGATTGTGTCTGTTTCGTTAGTGTTTGTATATCAGGGGAGTTTACTATAAGAATGGTGTCTACATCATTGATATTGGTTCTATACCTCCGGATATTTGTAAATGCTAGCCTCAAAGAGAGAGGCGAAGTTGGTTTTTTGTGTATGTCTGGTTTAGGTATGTTTCATTTATCTTATTGTGATTTTAGTTTTAGATAGGGCAAAATGTGTGCTTGTTTGGTGCTAATAAGCTTACAAAACCAGCCCATTAGTTGAGGTCTCGTCGATGGGGGTTGTGGCCTTGTGAAACCTATGCGAGACATAACATGCGCAGTACCAAACAATATTATACAACTGTTGATGGAGCAGCCGTTGTTAGCGCTATCTATCAGTTCGGGCCCCTACACTACCACTCTAAAACAGCAGCCAGACAAGCTGTCTAACCTGTACCCTCAAACTGTTAGAATAAGAGCATCCCAGACTAGGCATGACATACTTAATGACACAAATATTCCCCAAGTTGTCCAGATAGAGAGAAAGAGAAAAGGCGTTTATTGTCCTAGAAAGAAAACAGGGCCAGTCACTGTGTTTATTTGAGGTATCACTGCGATAGTATCTTTGCGCCTTGCTAATAAACAAAGAAATAGTGATAAAGCCAGGTGATAGGCAGAGACCATCTATTCCTTAAGCAGGTTTGCAATCCGAATTTTTTGTACGGGACTCTAGCTCTAGGAAGGCCTCCGATAAGGAATCAGGAGGCCTCACTCTCCCAGCAGTTGTCACATCAATATTCATTATATTTAAGGGGCTTCTGACTTGCCAACTATAAGTAAGGGATAAAATCTTTACAATAAAGAAAATTGTGGGCTGATTAAATTGAGGCAATATCTTCAACATTTCTATTTCTGGCAATGACATGCGAAGCAAGTTTTCAAAAAATAAACCGAGTATTTTTGTTAATAGGTTAATATATCATTGGTAAAATTGTCCTACTCGTATTAAGAACAGCAAAAGCATAAAGATCCGATTTAATTAGTCTGATAACAAACATGATATATGAGAGCTAAATATGCTAACAAAAGAATAAAAGTGAGAAAGTAGAGATACAAGTTCAAACAATACAAAGTATACATAACTTTAACGAATAATGAAGTCAATCTTATGAAAACGTAAATTAGAAAACCGCAGAATCAGAACAGCCGGACCAATAATAACTGATAACTCTCTGCGGGATCCATCACAAGCAGGCACGTTGAACAGCTGATAAACAGGTAGAACAATCTTCAGGAAATTTTAGATGAAAAACAGAAACCGAACTCAATAATAAAAAAAAAACTCACACGACAAAATGTCAAATCGGTTACCAGAACAGACTCCATACACTCTGATTAACTATTCTACGTAAAACATGTGCTTCAGACACTGTTTGGGCATGTTTGCTATGATTATACGGACATTCTTAAAACATACACCATCAAATCAACTGAGATTGAAAGAGATGATCATAGGATAATTATTTAGAATAAGAAAGCTTTTTTAAACTAAATAATATAGTAGATATCTAATCAAAATTAATAACGCTTGGACAATATATGTAGTATGGCTGTTCTTTATCATTCAGCACCTGAACAAAAGAAGAATTTAAAAATTGGTGATATGAGCTGTTTAACCAATCACTATGTGTACATGGCCTCAATAGAGCTGAACAGGGAAAAATAACCAAATACCAAGACCTCAAAAATGATTTAAATATAAAATGGCCCCTTGACGAAATAAACATCATACCGGTTGTAGTGGGGGCAACTTGTCCTGTGAAAAAAAATCTAAGAAAATACTTAGACACAATCCCCGGACGACCAAACTGTAGGGAAGTACAGACAGCAGCCCTAAAAGGGACAACATCTATTCTTAAGAGAGCCATCGGATATAAGTTTTAGTCGTAGGGAAATCAAGTGTTAGCCTCAAGTGGGGAACCCTTAGTTTCTTCAGATAAACTAAATTAAAACGATAAAAACACAACAGAATAATGATAAAATCTGACCTTATTTGGGAAGATCAGAGTGGACGGAGGAGTATCGAAGTAAACATAATCTAAAGTAAACAGAGGCTGACTACAACCAGAAAAATGTTAACAAGGTGTAGAACTGTAAATTATATTTCAAGATGAAAAGTTTAGGAAAGAAAAGTAGCAATAGAAACACATATATAAATTAACTATAAGATGAACCAAATAAATTACGTACAAAGGAAGCACGAAGGAAATAAAAAGCCATAATAATGGCGGTCAACTTTAATTTTTTGCGAAAATCCAATTCACTTATCGAGGAAATACAATTGTCCGTTAGTTATGTGTCGCAATTTCCATCTAACGTATTTTATTTTGCTTTGAGTATATACAATGCATCCAACAGGCACTTGGCAGGAATCCATGATATGTAGCCCCCAAAAAGAGGTTGCGTTATAAAGGTGTCGCTACACGTTCGATCAAAAATAACGGATTATGGTCTTTTGAACACAAAATAAAGTGTAATACTGTCTGGGCGTTTTCCATTTTCTCGATAAAGAATACCAAGCAAAAGAGGATACCTTTGTTGTAAGTTTATTACGTCAACTCGTAATCATGAGGGGTTTTTGTTAGTGGATACATT
>OY744526.1:102954551-102984551 GCA_963556195.1 Sepiola atlantica | reverse complement strand
CTGATATTGGAAGATTGTAATGCCCCCCTATTGACTGGCAGTTAAATCAGTGTACTTTCAATGATGCGTTTGATAACTCGTTGTGTAAAACGATGGAGGAATGCGTTGTATAACAGCAAGTTACAAACTCTCTAGAATTGACCAGAGATCGTCGGTGCTTGTCCTTGTGTTCATCTGTTACCCAAGTTCCGTTTCTTCTCTGAAAATGTTGCCTCTATTTGTCAAGAGTGATCATGCAGTTCTAAGCTTTTGTATGCACACCTCGTTTACACTGCCCCCTGTCTGAGATAAGCCAATAAGAAAATTTGCCGCGAGTAATCATGATATAATTAAAGCGGCTTCCGATGAGGTAGATTACCATAGCATCACTGAATGTAAGACTGTTGAAATAATGTTGGCAAAAATAAAGACATTTCTATTGCACTTCACGGATATGGTCGTACGTCTGAACGCGTCAAAACACAAGACACACAAACCATGGATTACAAGGAAGATTCTTCTGGAACGAAAACTGAGAAATGCTGCATGAAGCATTACCAAGAGACGGTGTCTTAAGCGGCGTTGAAGGTCTGCCAAAAACAATGTAATCAGGTTTAACACATCTCCAGCAATATGGACACTATTTTGACAGGCAGCCTACTCTTGATGTTGGGCATATCTCGATGCGTGTTTACGCTCACCTGAAAAGCAATAAAGATTGGAACAATAAAATTGTAACTCTAGGTAATTCCGAAAAAGGGAATATTCCGAAATCACAGCAACATGCATATTTTTTTGTAGATATTTTCGCAAATATCTTCGCAAATGATAATGGCAGAAAACTTTAAACACTGCAAAGGATAGCACCACCAATGCGGACGATCACCATCACCTAAGATGAGGTCAAGATGCAGCTTTTGTCATTGGATGTCAATAAGGGGTAATGTCCGAACGGACCACATCCAATAATTTTACGGGATGTTGCACATCAACTATCTTAGCCGTTAGCAGCTTTTTCAACCTTTCGCTGACTGCTAGAGTTTTTCCTGCTGATTGGCAGAAGGCCACAATATATACAAGTTTAAAGGAAAGGTGACAAAGAAGATCCAATGAATTACAGACGAGTGAGCCTCATCTCTATCGTCTTAAAATTCATGGAAGTTCTACTCAAGCTAGCAATCATGGATCGTGTTACATCTACTGCTATCATCTGTCCATCTCAACATTGTTTCATTCTAAAATGTTCATGTCTCACAAATTTACTATTGATGGAAGAATGGTTAGGAGTATAATTGAAGACGAATATATAGCTGGCATTGTATTATTTGACTTTGCCAAGAAATTTTTATTCCGTCAATCATCGCTTACTTTGATATAAACTCAACAACTCTGATCTTTATGACTCGGTTATCAAGTATATACGATCCTCTCCTGGTGATCGTATATACAAGGTGCTGTTAAATGGCAGTATGTCATCTGAAATAGATGCTTGCAGTGCTGTTCTTCAAGACTCCGTACTGGGTACTATTATTGTTGTACTCTATATCAATGACATGCCGAAGGGAATTGGTTGAAACGTGCTCCTACTTGCAGATGACGTCAAATTAGTTGCTCGTAAAACGAAATTAACAATCCCATCTAGCCTTCAACGTGCATGAAAATTGTGCATGACGTGACCTCGTACCTTAATGTCAATAAATACTGCCATATTGCAGAAGGATCTCCTTCTGACACAGTTCTTACACTCGGCGTTGACACGGCTCTGCTGAAGGAGGCGAACGAGACAAAATATGTTGGTCTACTGGTCGACTCATCCTACAAGCCATCTAAACTCACTCCTGAAATATTTCTAACACTTTATATATTCTCGCCATACCACTGTTATAGTCTATTCTCCAGATATCTGCTAATACGTTATATCCAGCATCTGGAGAGAGTTAACGTCTTGCTACTCGAATGGTTCAGGGTTTACTAGATCTGTCCTATGAAAGCTGACTCAATAAACAAACTTTTTTCCCCTTGAGCACCGACGATTATGCGGTGATCTCACGTTTACCTACAATCTCCTAAATGCTCATTACGATATACCCCAGGACCTATTATTCAATCCTGCACCAAGAAGAGGTCTACGCGAACACAACCAAAAACTACTTAACTGCCGATTTCGATTGCACCAGAGGAAGGCTGCTTTCTCAATCAGGATCTCTGGATCTTGGAATAGTCTCCAAAACGATGGAATACATGCACCTAACCGCACTTTTTCAAAGTTAATTTGGACAGATTCTGACATCCTGTGTTCTCTTCTGTGTGACTTTCTGCCACCCTTACCCTACATGGAAAGTGTAACATGCTTATATATATATATATATATATATATATATATATATATATATATATATAAATAAAGAAATAATTTCTCATGAATTGTCTAATGTGTATTGTTATTGTTTTTATTTATTGTACTTTTTGCACTTGTCACTGACGATGGCACAACCGAGGAGTTTTAAAATATTTCTATTGTTTTTTTTAATGTATTTTGAAACGTATTTTTATGTATATTTAAAACGTACTTAAAAACGTACATCTGTAAATATTTTAAAACGCTACCTGACATGACAAGTGTAACATGCTTATATATATATATATATATATATATATATATATATATATATATAAATAAATAATTTTTTTTTATGAATTGTCTAATGTGTATTGTAATTGTTTTTACTTATTGTACTTTTTGCACTTGTTACTGACGATGGCCAACCCGAGGAGTTTTAAAATGTTATTTTATTGTTGTTTTTTAATGTATTTTGTAACGTATTTTTATGTATTTTAAAACGTACTTAAAACGTACATCTGTAAATATTTTAAAACACTATAAAATTCTTGAAAACGATATCCTTGGTTTTGGCCGAAACAATTGGTTTCCTTTACTGTGAACAATTATCCTTCATCATCATTTTTCAGGATAAAATCATTAAAACTGTAAAATAGCTCTAGTCATGCACTATAGAGCTATATATGTTATGAACTAATCCTACATTTGAAGAACTTTGAATGTTGAATTAGAACACACACACCCACATACACATTATATATATATATATATATATATATATATATATATATGTATGTATGCGTATGTGTGTATGTGTGTGTGTGTATCTACAAAGTAATGCCCTTATCAAATGAACGGATCGTTATTAATTTTGAAATATATATTTGTGTATGTTTACATATACGGTAGTGCATATATATAGTTTTTTTTTTATTTACACATTCTAATGGATTTTTGAATATATATTCTCTACAAACTGGGAGGTAAGATGAACACATTATTTTTTTTTATTTAACAATTTAGTGGTTGCGCCCACCCTAACTTGAATCCGCCACTAAAACCCTTTTTTCATGAAGTAGATACAAAGGAGTAAATAGAGAAAGGAATTGTCCTACAAAGGATTTTTAGTAATGTTGAGTAATTTTGAGTAATGCTGAGTAATGTATTTTGAAAAGGACCCGTGCGTTCTCGTGAGCGTAAATATGCATGGGTTTGCTAACATCCTAAGCTATTAAACTTATAATTATAAATTATAGGATATGTATTCAAGGTAACAGGGTGTGTCACGTGGGATCCTTTTTTAGATGTTACTATGTAAGGTATGCCACCGAACCAAACGAAAGAAAAACATTAACATTTAAAACTAATTGTACATTTATTTCTTATACCTGTCCTGTGACGGGTATTACACTTTCTCTCTCTCTCTCTCTCTCTCTCTATATATATATATATATATATATAGAGAGAGAGAGAGAGAGAGAGAGAAAAAGAGAGAGAAAGAGAGAGAGAAGGAAAGAGAGAAGGAAAGAGAGAGAGAGAAGGGAAGAGAGATAATCATATACATTTTTTCATAGAACATAATTTGTATGCCCCTATTTATTTGCCTGCCGACAAGGGCAGATTTAGACACATAGTTCATTTATAATACGATACTAATAAAAACTGTTATTTCAGAATGGATACTACAGTCTTATTCTAAATGAATCGGTGAGAATAGTCAGCTCGGTTTTAGCTATATATGTAGTGATAGTTTATATGTAAATAATCCGAAGCTATATATAAAAAAAAATATTAGTTGTTTGTTATCAACCCCTACGCAGTTACACCGTTTGGTTCTTGCAACTGCCTCGTGTCTCGAAATCTTTGTGCGTATTATTTTCTTTCCTTTGTCGACGAGCTGTTTTCTTTTTTATTCGACTTGCAGGCCTTGTTAACTCATTCACAACAAGATGTATACGCAGAAGTACATACTAAACAAAAGTCACACCAGACAATTGGCAAATTATTTAGTTGAATCTTGTAAATGAATTAGACTTTAAATTAGGTCAAATAGTTGATCATTAATTTGTAAACAAACGCATCTTCAAAAACTTATTGAATTGCAATGAACTGATTGAGCTAAAAACGCAGGGAAATTCGGAATACGCACGTGATGATGTAAGCGCATAGTAAATAGACAAACAGACGGTGGAAACAAAAGGAACTAATGAAGAAATCACTTGTCGCAAAAAACTGAGTAAAATAATAGACGTTAAAGTCAAATATAAACATAAACATACACGAAGATCGTAAATGAACTGGCGACGCCAGACGTAGGTACACACATGTAGACCCACTACACTTGAAAACATACTCACAGATTGGCGTCGCTGTCTTTCGAAAAAGCCATCAATGAACTGACAACCGCATCGAGTATATGTTCTGATACTACACTTCATCTATATTCTCCTCGGTCGAACTGAGGTAATTCTTAATTTTGTCGGGGGGGGGGGGGGGCTAGATTTGTTTCCATATTAAAACCCGACCATGTGTCGATATCTGTCCTCGTGGAGAGAGACGTAATTAGAGACAACGACATCGTGTTGCTTATTTTATTTATTTAATATCATATAAGGCTTCTTTTATGTAATATATCACAACGACTTTTTCATATATTACATTGCGTTTGTATGTAATATATTACAAGGAAAAGCATGCAAACAGAAGGTGTTGCGGACTGCAGAGCAACTTCTCATCAAACAGAAGTTGGTATTGCCAGGAACCAATCCACAATGGGGCAGTAAACAACGCAATATATTACTCTCCCTTTGTCTCAAAGTCAACAAACTAAGTGGTCACTTTGAACTGGGAAACTTGAAATATAAGACAGTCACAAAATAACGTGTAGATTTCTGCCATTATCGCTCATTGCTTTGAGAGGTGCCGAAACGACAGCCAACAATGGCAATTTCCTGATTATATACGTCTTCATATACGAACACGAATACCTTCATGTAGTTATCTGAAGTTATGGAGTCGTATCCAGTTTCTAAGCATTACTACATATGCATTAAAATTAACAACGTAATTTTTATTAAAATTTTTCAGATTAATTATGAGTGATGTTAAACTATATAAGACTGAACAGTAAACGTTTCAGAGTAAATTAGATTGAAGATTGTTCTATTTAAGGAAGTCACAAAATCGAATTAGAAAATGCTAGAATGAGGTAAAACATGACTATTTTATGATCAACTCAGCTTTGTAGGATGTGTCGCTGTTCGTTAACTATACATTTCATACAAAATCACGTCGACGCTTTTTTCATGGCAAGACAATGAAAACGGTCAAACTCCCCTGACAAAACAACGACACAAAAAATCAACTTGCCCTCTTTGACTGAAAAATACACACGATATACAAGAAACGCATATCCCTCAATATTGACAAACATTACAAACGTATTGAAAATATATTTATTTTTAACACTGTGATGTTTATTTATCTATCAATGTTAATTAAGTATATGATGCAAAATATTAATTTGGATATAAATGATGAATCGATAACAGCATATGCAACAATAAGTGTGTTCGAGGAGTTATTAAAATTTATGAAAGACAACAGAACATAACATTTAAAAGGAAAATTACGTTATTCTATTCGAGTGATTTTTACGTTGTTTTTTTTTTTATTTTGATAGTAAAATTCTTCTATTTACTGATTTATGAGTGAATTGTTTTTTCCGGTGTATCACGGTGGACTTACCATGAATATTACAAGTATGAAAAGTAATAATTGAGTATATTTCATATTTAGATTAGGGTCATATTTAACCCTATGTTTTCATTGTCTTACGACTGCCGATTTCCGAACAGAGAACTATAAAAACGCATTTACTATGAATTTAAATTAAATCAGATATATAACATGCACAGAATGGATAGAGCAACATTCAAAAAATGACAACGATCCTTAAATCGATAATGTTTTCACAAGAGACATACCTTCATCTCCATATGTAAATGTGTTTTCTTTTCAAAACAGGTGTAATGTTTAATTGATGTATTATTAGAGCACTTTTAAAGGGAGGAGTGGTAGTCCTACCTTATAAAATATGACTTTCTATTCGTTTCGTTTTTCAAAGCTATACAGATGTTTCGTATTTATTTATACAACATTCGCATCATGATTGCTTCTGAATATCGATTGTATTTCGGCTTGACTTCAACACGTTTACTAGAATGTGTTGGCAATAGTAGGGTTTATTTCACAGTTATTGCGACGTTACGTCACGAATTTCATATTCCCGCTGTTTTTTTAAATAAAACAATTTGTATATGTTTTACGATTTTGGAAATTTTATTTTCACATTTTTAAAAACTATCAACTGCTTCATCATACTTCTTATCTGAAGTGTTCATATGAATTCATTATTCACATTGCTATCTCTATCGGACTAGAAATATTCCCAGATGTTCGGCCGTTGTACGCTGCGGTATGTTTAGGGTCGACTGTTTTATATTTATAAATATCAAAAACTTTAATCAATGTTTTGCAACCTTGGCTGATATAAACACACATTCCGACCATGATAATATCTAGCCGTTTGAAGTGAAGAGCTGCTATTATTTAGATTATTAATATGTTCTAACGCTTATTGTTTTCATTGTTGTTAGATTCACACTGATCGAGTGTTCAGTTCGAAATCACATATACTTCTGTTCGGCGTCCACTAGCCAGCCGAGACATTGTGAGGTATTCACACGGATAATTACTATTCGCATGGATGATTGTTTTGGACAAGGATAAATATTCAAATCTACCCCAATACCTCACAATATGTCCGCTGACTAGTGGACGCCTAACAGGAGTATAACATTTTATTTTTGCTGTATAATGATTTTACTGTATATTTTGTTTCTATTTTAAATATAACGTTTCAATTCTCATCAGACTTTCGATATAATTGTTATATTTTGGTCTAAGAAAGGTGTTGGCATTTTTCACACTTATAATTAAAATTACAAATAATTTTTATGATTTTCAAAATAATTGAAGCAATAGTTTTTTTTATTATATTAATACTCTGTCATTTTTTTATTATATTAATACTCTGTCAATTATATCGAGCATGCTCATATCACGATAGTATCTAAGATAAAGATAAATAGTTAATCTTTATTGTTTCATTCATATGCATGTATATATATATATATAAATATATATATATATATATATATATATAGTCATCCACATACGGACTGTTTCGCTGTTGCACAGCTCATCAGTGCGGCTATATATATATATATATATATATATATATATACAGTGAAGGGTTGGGTTCTAGCTGATTGTCGCGTTGGTCGATTCTATTTACGTCAAGGAGACACTTAAGAAGCAAGTTCATCGTAGCACATTCCATTGGAGTAAAAAAAAACATGAAGATCCATTATTGCGGTGAAGACACAAGGTATAGGGCTTGGTGGATGGTGAGGGACCTATAAGATTAGAAACTCTTTTTTGCACCTTGCCTAAGCGGGATATGCTAGCGGATGCTGCACCAGCCCACATTGACAACAATACTTTATGCATGGACGGATGCTGGGTTTGTTTACATATAGGATACTCTCAGGTGTTAGAAATTGGCTGGCTCGGTAAAGAGAGCCCACTTTCTTTGCAGCAGCCTTGGCAATGGTTTCAATGTATATGCTCCAATGCATGTTACATGTGAATGCCAGCCCGAGGAGTTTGAACGTTGGACTATCAATGAAGGTGTTATTTTCTAAGGCAATCGGTGGTTGAAGAGTGTTTTTGTAGTTATTGAAGGAAAATGGCTTTGTCTTAGCAGCATTAAATGTTACCAACGATTTATGACCGCATTACTCTACAGACTGATGGTCACTTCCTTAAGATTCAGCCATTGCGTCGGATATGTGTGCGTCCGTTTTACCCACATGACGAGACTAGAGCATGGTGTCGTCTGTAAATACACCCATCTCAGACACAATGTCAGTAGAGAAGTCATTTGTGAAAATGCAGGACAATAAAAGTCCAAGGACTGATCCCTGGCTACACCTGCATTTATGTCATGTTGTTCGTATGAACGACCACCAATACATATCAGGATCTTCTTTTGGATAGGAACGATATTATTATATCAAATTATTGCGCAACTTGCTTGCTATAAGTGTATGTTATACTGAATTCATATATATATATATATATATATATATATATATATATATATATTTATTAATTCAGTAGAATACAACATTCATGATATATTCATTATTTTGCATTGATAATGCTATGAAAGATTAAACGCCAACTATATTGTTCCTAGCGTAAATATGTTTTAGACAGTTCAATTATTATCTCATCGATAGCAAGTAAGAAAATTGATAATTACATGAATCGCTTGATCAAACAATAATTCTTTATCAATATGATACAGACAAGATTTAATTAAATTGGTCAATAATTATCAACAAAAAACAAGACCAACTTAGTCTAGACATCTTTACATTCCTCTATGACAAGCCAAATACGTAGATTAAATAATATGTTAAAAAAGTTTGTAAATATTTATTTACCGTAAGATTAAATTGTTTATGCGGCTAGACAGGTCTAACAAATTATATATTAGGGTTGATTCCACTAAAACGAAGATTACATTTTTATTTTTATTTAATACATGAGCTATGTGTTACTTTAGCTAATCTGTTAAATTTCACTTGCAGTATTAATTTGCATCCTGGGGATCTGCAACACTTAACCTTTTTTATTTTTTTCATGAAATATATGTGTCTTATAATCTCTTCATGATACACCTAATGTTATATTTATAAAACTATACTCATACACGCATATATAATTTTGTACAGGAATGTGTTTAATTCAAAAATAAATTACACTCAATATTTGTAATATGCTAATATACAACGGACTTATCTTTTATAAAAAGATTCGTGTTTTATAATCTCTTTATGATACAACTAATGTAATATTTATAAAACAAAACTTATACACATATATATAATTGTGTGCAAGTGTTGGATAATGGCCCTATGGGAATGGACGTATATGTTGGGAATCGTTGGTTTGAGTTGCGCGAATTAACGCGGGTGCAGTCGAGAGCAGATTGGGGCCTGTTCTCACAGTCAGAGCTAACAGACGTGACAAGGTTACAGTGTTACGAGACCCCAGATCAAGGGTAAGTCTGCACATGCGAGAGGCTCTGTGACGTCGTGGGCCTTGCGTGGGAAACAGAGGATCCATGACGTCATTCGTTCCCGTGAGAAGCGAGTTTTCCTGAGTCTGATTCGGAAGGCGAACCGAGCAGGACGTGCGATTCACCATGTAAATATAAGGGATATTTCCCTTAAAGGAATACAAGCGCGAGAAATCCTTCCCCCTGTCTATGAATGATTAAGAAAACATTGTTAACTAACTACGATAAAGTAGTGATCTGCTCTCTCCCTCTCTCTCGACGTAGTGAATGACTCCCAGTTGAAATAACAACGCTTGTAATAAAATGAATTACATTTAAAAGAGAGTGTGTCTTCGGAGTGCGTCATAAGGCTTTTGTTGCAGACACAGACGGCGTGGTTCACGACAGGAAGGAAGGAACAAAGAATTCATCCACTAGACGACCCACCACCCTCTACAACAGATGAGGGAGAAATCTAAGGTATGCAACACAGAGATGGTTTTAATTCAAAATTAAAGTACACTCAATATTTTTAATATGCTACTAACTGAGGACTAACTAAGAAAGTGATAATTATCTAAAAAATGACAATATTTTTAGGAAATAGATATTACTGTGTGTGTTGTCTACACACCTATTAATATATAATCAATCAATTAAATCATTAATTTTATTACAACAATGCGCTTCTTGAATGCTGTGTACTCTCATTAAGTTGAAGGGCGTAGTTTAAGTTAAAGACTTACATAAAAAAATATGAACAATACAATTATTATAACGGGCAAATATACTTCAGATTAGACTGACTGAACACAGTGTTAGGTAAGATATGTTCTGTGAATTTACATAACGTTGTAGTACAACCGTATTTAAATATTGAAATGTCGTGTAAATATAATCCTTTTTCTAGTATAAAAATCACAAATTATTTTAGCTATTTACTTTTCGAAATGTAGTGACAACGATATTATTATTATTATAAAAACACATTTGTTTTTCCTCGTTCATGTAGACTTAACAACGAATTTATATTTATCCCACACATGTTTGTGTCTTATGCCGGCCTTACCAACAAATTGATATCGATCTTGTTGAAGGAGGCTCGACGTATATTTCTACTGATTTACTACCTCTAAACACACGCTAAGACGTTAACAGCTAGTTAACTGATACCTCTTCGAGATTGAAATGCTGAGAATATTGAAAGGTCTTGGTGACGACTTCAAAATAAACAGAATACGTGTGAACGTAATGCCAGGCAAAACAAAACAGAACTGGATAACTTCAAACCTACATAAATCATGTCTCTTCTATATACACGAAGTGTGATTTACTTGCGTGTGTTTGTGAGCAGATGCAAATGGTGTCTCGAGTACTTATGTCAAATATAGCCGTCGAGACACGTTTATGGTGGTATAGCTAAGCGATTCATAACACTATTTATAAAAATATAGTTAATACAAACTGTCCGATTGTCCATGTGCTGCAAGCGGTTAGGTGATTTGTGTTGATCCACGTGACATTAATTATATTTTATGATAATCATTATGCTGTGTAAAACATGGTGATTTAATAGCAATAAAAGGTTTCAGAGGAAATTTTAAAAAGTGAACTTATTGGAAATCATGTCGAAGTGTTAAACGAAAAATATAAATTATAAAAATTAGACGTCTTTATTTTACTATTTTGCATACAAAAATATGAAAATAATAGTCATTTAGAGTTATTTTCACAACGTTTTGGCTGATGTAACCTCTGTCTATCTTGAAGTTCATGTTTTCGAACTTGGGAACTTGTACAGAATTAAGCACTGCACACTTTATTTAATCAACGAGGGGGTAGATCGTTCTCGCTACCTCAGCAAAGATATCTTGCAGATGTTAACATTAATGTTTACGTCATTCTTAGTTGCGTCAAAAGTCCCTGTCAAAAGTTCTAGTATAAATGTTGTTTAATGAGACTTGTGACACAAATAGGCATCATATAAAATAAAGTAAATTAGAAGTTACATGCGATAAAACGTCGGGGACATAATTACCAAGATGAGAAACGTAGACAGATATCTTGCTGCATACACTAAATTATTAATACTTATTCAAAAAATATCCGATGTTTTTATTTTTTCGTTCATAAAGTCAGCATATATATATATATATATATATGTATATATATGTTGATATTTATAAATAAATTTGTATTATTTATTACCAACATACATCGATGTTTAATGTAGGGAGTTAACTCTGATTCGCAGTCAAGCGTCTTACCCGCCGGCCGGAGGAATATAACTTTGTAAAAGGCCAAGTCGCCGGGTATTTACAACGAGCAGTGAATAGTGATCAACAACAACAAACCGTGTTGGATCTCGCAATGATGCTAGTGATACTGCTTGTAATTAAGCTTACTCAGAGGGGCCGGTCTTAGTATAAATAAATATTAATTATTTATTACCTACACACATCTTCATTGTCGAGAGTAAATTCCCGACGGTCGGCGGGCGCGAACTCAGATCACAAATCGCCACTGATTCGCATTCAAGAGTCTTACCCGACGGCCACCGTCAATTAGCTTGGAAGTTAGGAGGAATTTAACTTTGTAAATCTGGATTCTGCGACAAAAGTTACATCATCTATAAAAGCTTTTATAAGAAGGATATGTTTTTCTTATTGGTGTTGTTTTCTGCCACTACGCAATATCAGCTCCATTACTAACACAAACAATAGTTGAAAGATATCACATCCAATCATATAACTATATTCAAGTTTTGCAAGTTAGTCAAATATTAATTATTTGAAAATCTCACATGTGTACATGTAAAATACACTTATATGAGATGTCTATTGTTTTTGAAATGCAACAGAATTTCATTGCTTTCCACATAGTTTGTGTATTTATGAGCCGTATGCATTTTCTAACTGAATGGCGTGCAGTTTGGTTTATTCATGATTCTGAGCTGTTTTTAACCGATCGCGCAATATAGTAGTATGGTCGATACAACTGGAAAGCCGAGAGTTCCAGCCTCCTGTATTGAGTTATATGCCTTTTTTTACGTGAATATATATAATTTTATTTAATACGCACATAAAAGTAATCTATGGACACGTGTTTCTGGCTCACAGCCGTCATCAGCACAGAGATCGAACCCTCGATGTAGATGTCTATAGTTCAGCGTTTCAATTGTCTTATAAGTTGAGGGCGACTAGTAGTGCAGTTTTCTTCATCTTAATCATTTAGGAAGTGAAACAATTGGAATAATAAGTAAGCTAATAACAACCAACGCTGCAATCACCTATGAAAATAATTACATAGAAATACATCGTATATTTGGATGATAAAAATCGCACATATTACTACACAGAGCGTCTTGGGACAGTTGTAGAACGCTCGACTATAGACATCTACATCGAGGGTTCGATCTCTGTGTAAGTTAGCCATGGTGATGACGGCTGTAAGCCAGAAACACGTGTCCATCGATTAATTGTATGTGCGTATTAAATACAATTATATATATTAACGTAAATAAAATACGTCCAGTTTTCTGCATCTTAATCATTCAGGAAGTGAAACAATTTAAGTAATAAGTAAGGTAATAACAACCAACGCTGCAATCACCTATAAAAATAATAACATATATGTATATATATATATATATATATATATATACATATATATATATTTAAGGTGCGCATTTAGTTGTTTTTTTTTTCGGAATATTAAGGTCCCCACGTTTATCCTTCTTAAACGATTTCTTGGTGAATATGTGTTTTTGTTAATTGCGCCTAGTCTTTCGCTTCTTTTGTTTACGAATTCTTGCGTTTTCAGATTTTGAAAACAATATCCTTTTCTTAACTTCGGACTATTGCTTCATCACCAACTCCTAGCAATGTGGCAATTCCTTAAGCCGCTTCTTAAGAAGCCTTTGATCTCCTTTGAGTCGGCCCTTCTGTTTCTCTGTCTTTTATTAGCAGTTTTAACAGCATTGTCTCGTTCATGTCTGCAGCTTTAAAGGTATCAAGACACAATGTATGCACACTTTTATTGCAAGAATGCAAACTCATCTCGATAGATCTTGTCAAGCTATTTCAGAGAATGAAAGACAACTACTCATTCAACGCATTACATCTTTTGTCATTTGCTTGAGGTCAGTATATGCAAGTTGCATTCCACATGGAAATGTATTCATATTGTGTGTGTGTGTGTCTTTAGGCAGCATTTTTCATTTATGCAAACATTGTTTAAATAAAATAATTTGTCCGTTTAATTATGCCTTTTTTATTTTTTCAATTTTTCTTATGGTATTTTATGTATTAAAATCAAAAGAAATAATAAACGTTCCATAGGTTTCACATGTTTTACAAACGTTTTACATTCTTCGTCAAATCATCATCAGGTGTCAAAAGCAATATAAATATATATATATATATATATATATATATATATATATATATATATATATATATATAGGATCAAATATAAACCAAAGTAAAAACTTTTAGTAGATGGAACCTATTGTGAAGAGGATTAGCTCAATATACGAGATAGAGCAATTGTAGAGATAGAAGAAAAAAAGAGTAATAAATATGCGACGATTGTCCAAATTTATTTCAAATTTCAATTGTTCAATGCAAGGTGTATTCAGTAATAAACTAGTGTTTATTATTCTTTCCTTAAGCCAAGGCTTTTCAAAGATCGAAATTTTATCATCAGAAGAGAAATACAGATGGATAAGTTGGCTTTCGAAAAAACCAAATTTCAAATATTTGAAAAATATGAAAATTATTATTAAAGGAATTTTTGTTAAATATATATCAATTTATACGTATATATATATCAATTTATACGTACGTAAAAGTAATCCATAGAGACGTGTTTCTGGTTTACAGCCTTCATTAGCATGGCTAACTTTGAGAAGGATCAAACATTCGATATATATGTCAATAGTCTGGTATTTTACCATGACGACTTGCATTGGAATATGTGCGCTTGTTATCACCTAAATATTTGTTATGCAATTGTTTTTATTGGTGATTGTAATGTGTGTTGCTTTTTTCTTTTGCTACAATTTCGAGTGTTTCACTTCCAAAGTAATACAGATGCATATAATTGCATAATTGTTCGCCTTTAACTTTATAGGATATATTTTTCGTTAGTATATATATATATATATATATATATATATATATATATATATATATATATATATATATGTAAAGGAGTAAGGCTACCAACATTTGTAGAATGTTTTTTTCAACATTTATTTATTATTTTGTTGTTTTTTTCAACATTTATTTATTATTTTGTTGTTTTACCATTTTATGATTTTATATATAACGCGTTTCAAGCGGTGGCCCGCTTTCATCAGATATGAAAATCCATTTGAAGAAATGTCTTTCGATTCGAGCAAATGTTGTTTCATTTGAGGAATTTGTTATTGTTTTTGCGCATGCGTGGGTTTGCGGGTGTGTGGGTATCTTTGATTTTTATTTTTATTTTTTATTTGTCATTTTTCCTGCTTCTCTTGGTCAAGTGCGTGTTACCCATCCATGATCCATCGGTCATCCCAGCCTATGTCTATGTGCTAGAATGTACATGTAATGAAGCTTATATAGGTGCGACAAAAACATTTAATAATAGAGTATCTTTACATAAATGCAACATTAAAATAAAAGAAAACCGTAAATTATTCGTCTCCCAACATGTGCACTCATGCAGCGGAGGAAAATTCAAAATAATGCCAATTTTCCAAAGCCAAGACTACACTCACTTACTAACACAAGAAAAAAACTTCATACTTAAATTTAATCCAACATTAAACAGATCATAACTCTAACAACACACACTTTGATCACACTTTATCCACCTCTAGTTAAGTACAAACATAAATAACTATTTATAGTTATCTATAGACTGGAAAATTCTTATTCAAGGAAGATAATATTAGTACATAACTTCTTATTGCGCACTTCTACACAGCTATGAGTCAAATAGCAACTTGTGTTAAATGAATCATTTACAATAGACATTAAATTTGCACATAAAATACCGAACTATGAAATCGGCCAAACCAAGTTCAAATCTATTTGGACCGTTTGCATTAATTTATCTTTTGCAAATATGTGTGTGTATGTGTGTATGTGTGTGTATGTATGTGTGTGTATATATATATATATACATATATATATGTATATATATATATATATATGTGTATGTGTGTGCGTGTGTATGTATGTATGTATGTGTATATAATTCAACCTTTATCCCCCTCTCTGTCACTATAACCACACGCCTGTGTGTGCGCGCGCATGGGTGTGTGTGCGTATTTATGTGTGTGTATGTGTATGTGTCGCTCACCTATTCACAAGACTCAAGGTTAGACCACACGCATACGGACACGCGCGCGCGCGCGCACGCAGACACCACTTCATTTTTGGAGACGACAAAAAGCAATAAAAATTATTAAATTTCAAAAGAAATTCTCGCACCCTAGGAGGCTGGGATGACCGATGGATCATGGATGGGTAACACGCACTTGACCAAGAGAAGCAGGAAAAATGACAAATAAAAAATAAAAATAAAAATCAAAGATACCCACACACCCGCAAACCCACGCATGCGCAAAAACAATAACAAATTCCTCAAATGAAACAACATTTGCTCGAATCGAAAGACATTTCTTCAAATGGATTTTCATATCTGATGAAAGCGGGTCACCGCTTGAAACGCGTTATATATAAAATCATAAAATGGTAAAACAACAAAATAATAAATAAATGTTGAAAAAAACAACAAAATAATAAATAAGTTTTGAAAAAAACATTCTACAAATGTTGGTAGTCTTACTCCTTTACATATATACTTTTCTCTCGTTGGAACTGCACTAATACTGCACTACCCTCTTTTCTATATATATATATATATATATATATATTAATTTTATACGTACATAAAATTAATCCATCGCCACTAGTTACTTGGGAAGTGAAGCAATCGAAACAAAATATATATATATTAACGAAAAGTACGTCTTATAAATTAAAGGCAGAGAAATAATGTACTCTTCTGAATCTGTAATACTTGGAAGTGAAACAATCGAAATATTATTAAAAGAAAAAAGCAACAAACGCTACAATCACCAATAAAAAGAATAGCATAAATATACATTTAATATTTAGGTTATGAAAATTGTACATATTTCCAGGCGAGACTTCATGATCCGGAGGTAAAACGCGAGAATATAGGCATCAATATCGAAGGTTTGATTCTTGTCTAAGTAAGCCATGCTGATGACGGTTGTGACCCAAACAGACATGTCCATAAATTACTTTTCTGTACGTACAAAATTAATTAATATATATGTATATTATATATATATATATATATATATATATATATATATATATATATATATATTAACGAAAAATACGTCCGATGAAATTAAGAGTGACTAATAAAGCAAGTATCTTCATCTTCAGTTATAACTTTAGAAGTGAAAACATCGCAATAGTAGTTGAAGATAAAACAACAAACGCTACACTCACCAATAAAAACAATCACACAAATATATATATATATATATATATATATATATATATATATATATATTAGTACTTCGTGTATCCAAATAAAATATTATAAGGGGATATAATTTTTTATGTATCAGTTTTCAGTATTTCCTTCAACAGTTGAGCCTGACGATTCCCCCCGGGGATGAAACACGGGAGCCTCTGTGTAGCTTGATTGCCATATATTTTTTCATTACTTATATATATATATATATATATATATATATATATATATATATGGGAAATGAAAAAAGAAACACCAAGAGATATTTTTTATATATTCATCAACGTTTCGTCTTTATTGTAAGACTTCCTTAGCATGATAATTTTAAGTAAAATGTCATGCAAGTACATCGAAATATTAGGTTAATATGATGGGTTGATGAGAAAAAGTAGCAGCCGTGGCTACTAAGAGCACTGTGCCAAGGTCTGGGCTGAGAGAAGTCAGTCAGTGGCAGAGAGTAAAATAAATGTTGACGGTTGTGAGTGAAAAAGGGTTGTGGTAGGAGTGTTAGTGAATCGGTCTTAGGGTGGGGGAGAGGGAAGGGGTGCTGAGGTTGTTGTCGTGGAAAGGTGTAGTATGGATTTTGAGAGGTTGGGGAAAGAGGAGGGGAGGGGGGATATGTGTCTTTGGTATGTAGGTAGTATCATAGTTTAGAAAAAGATTTGAAGATAATTTGAAAGTAAGATGGGTGGGTGGGTAAGAGTGTGAGAAAAGGAGTCGAAAGGGTGAGATTGGTGAGGGGGAGAGGGGAGATTTTGTTGTGGTTAGGTGTGAAATTATTGGAGGGTATGAGTATTAACCAGCTGGCTATGTCAGGAATGTGGTAATATAAGTGAGTTAGAAAGGATGTTTTTAAATGTGCTGTGATCATGACAATAAAGGAAAGGAAAAGAAAGAGAAGGAGAAAAGTGATATTAATTTTGGCGAGAAATAGGTGAAATGTAGTTTTGTGCAGGCTGTGTTAATGATTTTAAATAAAATTGAGGACAAAAGGGGTTTAAATATCTAAATATTTGTGAGGATGTCTAGATTGTGCTCATTGGTAAGGCTGTTAAGTGGTTTGGATTCGTAGTGAATAAAAATGTATGTGAGGAGGAGTTAGTGCGTGAGTGTGTATGCGGGGACTTGTATATAAGTACAATTGAGAACGAAGAGAAGAAATGTTAGCCATGATCTAGGTTTAGTTTTTGTTCGGTCAGGATAATTTTGCTTATTAAGGGGGATAGATTGTAGAAGCCATTTCGATGTCTGATGGTGTTGGAGGCTGTGATTAGTGCTGTTTCAGTAGTTTCACCGAGCTTTGTTAAATTGCTTTTATTTAGTATTCATTTAGCTTAATGAATTTCAAACTGACATGATTAACATTTCTAAAAGTAGACATGAAAAAATGAATATGAAGAGAGAAGTCAGAAAATGTAAAACCTAAAATGTGACAAGATAAAATAAAACAATTGAATTTGGTGAGCGATATTTGAACATTTAAAACTAGTAAAACGGGAATTTGAAAATCGGAACTTTTTTTCGGTATCGGAATTGGTATTGGAATCGAAAAAAATAGAGCTTGATTTAAGATTCCAACAACGATTCTTTAGAATAAAATACTGTTATTGTGCAAGGAATTTTCTATTGCCTTACGCGGTATTATTTTGTATTTTCCTAGTACGTTTATGGCATTCTGTACGCAATCAACAATACTTATTAGTGCTCTGTTCCTTTTTTTCTTTTTATATATTCTTTATCTCCGTGTGGGTTCTCATACACATATTTCTAAGTGATCGCTCATAGACATGACCAGGTGGTTCTCCTTGAAGTCTGAGTGACAACAAATTACCCTTGATATCCTCTAATCCCAGATTCTCTCGATACCCATTGCAAATCAATACCCGTTCTCGCAACAGCTGTTTATACTTGTTTTCTTTCTGATAAAAAATTGCTTTCTCTGTAATTTAGATAGCAATACGGCCACCGAAAATTCTAGTACTCTCTGTACACTTCTAGGGTGGGCTCTCTCCATGCATTCTTCCAATCATCTTTGACTATTTGTGATTATTTTGTGTGATACTAATCGCGGATGATTTCACTTTCTGGAAGGAGATAGTCAGATTATTAATTTTTTTTACATATTTACAGTTTCCATTTTCTTAAATTGTTATTTTTTTACATTCTTCATGTTTTCTTTTTCTAACCGCACTCTGTACATGCTGTTTATCAATATGAGATGTATATCACTATGTTATCGCTACTTTTTAGTATGTTCCATCCGATATAACTTCGGTCGCATCTTTTGGGACTCGGGCATGTTCATATCGAACATCGGGAATCTGTACAAAATTTGGAACTGTATTTTCTATTAAATCCACGGTGGTATATTGTTCTAGTTTCGTCAGCCATGACTGGATAGACGTGTTAATTCATGCTTTATGTTATCTTTAGTTATCGCATGTAGTGAGGATTGAACCGTAAACATCCAAAACCTGTCACTTAGAACTGATTGAGTTTGTGTTGAAGTTGAAGGCATTTTAAGGACTTGGTCAATATTTTTTTTTCTTTCAGATGTTAGGTATGGAGGGGTTGACTTCTCGAGTGCATGTCTCACTTTTCATTTGACCTAATCTGTTTTAGGCTTTGGTGTATTAATGGTTGCAATTTCAATTGGACTTTTCATAGGAAGGTATGGAATCCGCTTGATGCTTGTGGTTGAGATAATACGTTCGTTTTGGGCTGATTCCTTAGAAGTCGTCAGCTACCCATTACTTTTCTTTACAATGTTTGTTTGTTTTTTGTTCAATGGTAAGCTTACCTATCAGTTTCTCAATGTTGTTATTTGGCGTGATTTTAGCTTCTATCGATGGATTGTTGAATACGATTTCTATCATCAATCAGTGATTAAATAAATATTCATTCCGAAATATCGTATATGTTCCCGAGTTCCCTTCGAAAATTCCCGAGTTTGCTGCTTGAAACGTAGTAAAAAAAATAACAATGACTGAGAATAGTAGTTGGAATAATCCAAATGATACAAAATATCAATCCTTATCTAAAAAATGTCCGACACAATAATTATTCTTGTATGATATTGTCCCTTGTAATTATTTATATATTTGTATTAATTTATTTAAAAATTATATATATATATATATATATATATATATATATATATGGCATTCAGTTGTTATTTGTGTTTGCATAGTTGTATTTCATTTTCCTTTTACGTAGCCTTTCTTTGTTAAAGAAATATTTTTGTTTATTTATTCTTGGGCGAAAATAGAGAAACAGTGAAAGAGAAAGTTAGCGTTAGAATATTTATTTTTCTATTGAAAAGTATCAGTTTCAGATTTAGGTTGTTTCCGTTTAAGTGATTGTCGCTAGAAATTTGATATGCAGAGAAAACACAGCAGGCCATAAATATCATGTTTGTTTTACGGAAAGGACGAAGTAGAATAATCTGTCTTTCATTAGTGTGAAAAAATATTAAGATGGTATAGGAATACAACATGAAGTTAAATACCGACACCTTACGAAATATTCAAACTCGCTTATAAAATACACGAAAATGAATGTGGGGTGGGGTGAGGGCGTAATGGCTTTAAGGAATATAAAAATGATACTTCTCGTATCATGTATGGGTTTGATTACAATAGTACCTCTTATAAGTTTAAACATAGAAATAAAGAGTAGATAGCTATGTTGATGTGTATTGAACTAGTTGGAAAATACATGCTGCAAGTCAGCGTCGCAACTATTTACAAGACCAATCCCAGTAATACTTCAAAGTAATTGATTGAAAAAAGTGAGGCAACTAAGGAGTTATTTCTATTTGAAAACAAAGCCGATTTGCATTATGGGCACGTTATTTTACAAAATTGTATTTGAATTTATTTCCTAAATAATTGAACGTAGTTTATTAAGACATTTTGTATGAAATAAATTTAAATATAGATTATTAAGAAACTCATTCATGAAATTCAAATGCGATAAAATGAGAAAAATACAGAAAAAGGGACAAACTGTTGTCACTATTTTTATTTTCTCTTACTATATATATATATATATATATATATATATATATATATATATATATGTATATATATATAGAGAGAGAGAAAAAAAATCCTGGATCTATATACACTAAACAATGCTTTAATAAAACTACATGAACTTCGTCTCTTTCTACGTGTATTAATAATACAAACATTATAATACATGGCATATAATAAAATGAAATGCCGTGGAAACAGGAGGTAAATAATAATGAAAAAAACAATAAACGCAGAAATAAATCAGTTAACGAGTGATGTATCGCTTTTGTTATAAAAAAAACGACTCATAATGAAGACGTTTGTTAATCTGAACGGAACCGGTAAATCTCTCGTGTAATGATTTCCTCATGTGTTTTATTGCTTTTCATTATTGTATTTTTCGTACACACACACACGCACACTGAGAGAGTTTGAATTACCTACTAGTCACTGTCTTCGAGTGTATTCGGTCTCTGTGTAAATGTGTGTGTCAGGCAAAACCTGGCATTAGGATACTTTACCCTACAAGTAAACCCTGACATAATATTTAAAATAACATAGTATTCAGAGCACAAGTAAAAGCCTTCGACGTTTATCCACTTGCTCGTACGAGGAATAGTACGCATTCTCCAAGTTATGTTACCTCAATTAAAAACACTTAGCTTGGTATTTAACCAGACTGTATGGATTCTTGTCCTGGAATCCGGAAGACCAAAGGATTACATGAAAGATATACTATTACATAGTTAGCTACTCAATTTAGGAGAGAAAACTTAATGGCTGTAACGTTACTCAACCTCTGCACTTTAATGAAATATCCGAATATATATGCATCTCATATAGATGAAGTGTTTGCCCGAGGGAGAGGTATGTTCATTTCTTAGAAGTTTGATTGAAGTAACAGGAAACAAAAGGAAGATTATATATACATATATATCATGTAGTTTTATGCAATTATTGTTATTAATTATTGCAGCGTTCGTTGTTTTTCGCTTACTATATTTTCGATTGTCTCACTTCATACGTGATTAAGATGCATAAAATTGCATTATTAGTCGCCCTTAACTTTATACGGCGTATTTTTCGTCGATATATATATATATATATATATATATTAATTTTATACGTACATAAATGTAATCCATGGACACGTGTTTCTGGCTCACAGCTGTCATCAGCATGGCTAACTTAGACAAGGATTCAACCTTCGATATTGATATATATAACACCCGGAAAAAGTAACTATGTATACCTTAATTGTCATTAATATATATTCATAGCTTACTATATATATATATATATATATATATATATATATATATATATATATTTATATATATATATATATAAGAAGGAATAAGTAAATAAATACCTTTTGAAGCATTAGGATGCGATATCAATTTTTTTTATAAAAAAGAAAAATAATAAATCGAAACCGATTTTTTTCTTCTTTTTTTATTATAAACTAACATTTTTGTTAGTTTAAAGTGATACAAATATTTCGCCAAAACCTGGCATCCTTGGTGTGTAATATATCCTGATGTCATCGGATTTGTATTTTTCCCCTTACCGGCTTGTTGTTATTACAGCCGGGCCAAATGGGTTAGCTGTTGTTTCCCACTATCAAATATGAAGAACGTGAATACAGCACGTGATTTGTATAAGTATTTTAAGGAAAAAAAATCGGTTTCGATTTATTATTTTTATTTTTTATAAAAAAAAATTGATATCGCATCTTAATGCTTCAAAAGGTATTTATTTACCTATTCCTTCTTAAATTTAACAATAGATGCTTTTTTTTATATATGAACCTTAAAACACTTGGGAAAGTTCCTTTTTTTAAGACTCTTTAAAACTTAAAACTTAAAGAAAGAGGCAAAATGCCTTCAAACAACATTTGTTAGATGCAGATGTTTTTATAAAAATCAGAAGAAAAAATCAGAACTTTTCTTTTCATCTTGACTTTGTTATCTAATATTTCGCTTGACATAACAAACCTCATCAGAGCTTTAGAAAAATAAAAGGTATTAACAATATCTTTTTTCGTAATAATCCTTCCTGGTCTTCTGGAAGTGACGTCCGATATTGTATGGACTAACGGTGTAAATGTATCTTTTAAATGGAACTTAGATTGCGCATGGTCGCTAGTAGGTATATTTTTAGGAAAGTGCATTTTGTAAGCATCTTTAGAACTTCAAACTTAAAGAAAGAGGCACAATGCTTTCAAAAAACATGTTTTAGATGCAGATATTTTTATTAAAATCAAAACCAAAAATCAAAACATGTTTTGTTTCATCTTGACTTTTTATCTAATATTTCGCTTGATATAACAAGCCTCGACAGATATATATATATATATATATATATATATATATATATATATATATATATATATATATACATATGTGTGTATATTCTCGATCTATATATAACAGCATTATATATACATATATATATACACATATATATATACATATATATATATATAAATGTGTGTGTATGCCCTCCATCTATAATAAATAGCATTGCATATATATATATATATATATATATATATAATGTATACTTCCATCACCTAACGCAAAAGCATGCGAGTAATTAACGTGCACTGGTCCAGCCCTTAGTCGGAATCGTTTTAAGTGGTGAGGGGTAGCGATAAAGCAACTCACAAATCATACGACGTCAAACTTACTCTTCCGCCTGAAATGAATTCGTTAACATGTTGTATAATCCATAATAAAGTTTACAATGGGTGTATTTTCGTTTAGGTCATTAAAAATGATAATGTATCATCAAAAATTTACTTAGTATGTAATTTTATTATTTTAGTAGAATATTTTAGTAATACATCATGATAAGTACCGAGTGCGACACTGACTGGGCATAGCGTTTCCGTATTTTTTTACGATGTGTTTACATCATACACACACACACAAAAATATATATATATATATATATATATATATATTAATTTATATATGGAATTATATATGCAGTCAATGGTGTGTTAGGGGTTATCTACTTAAAATTAGGTGCAAGAGCAATGCAACAAACTTTGAAATCTCTGTACGTATAAAAACGTTGATTGAACTAATGACACGAGCATTTAGATTTTATACACCCAATTAATTAAAAACTGTAGTTTGTAAGATGCTGTATGAGAAGTACAAACGCTATTAACGTCAAATGTCACATAATGGTGTTTACAAGTTATAAAATATCACCCAACTAGTCGTTGGATGAATATCAACTCCATATAGAAACCGTTTAAATCATTGCTATAGATGCTAGACTGTATATTATCATAGGTATATGTGTTACCTTTATATCCGTTTGGGACTGTGAGAAGGATTTGAAATAGAATCTGGATGCTTAACTTTGTAAAGCTGTAACTAATTGAAATGTAACAGTATTTTGCAGAAATTCCGCATATATGTCAACCAAATCCGGTGAACCGGTATTCATGGTTCGACGAATGTGTTCATGATAGCCGAGGATACTTAATTGGTATCATTTCGGCAAAAGTGGAATCGTCTCAGTTGAGTCCGGATCTTTTGTCGGAATGCGATGTGTTATGCGTTGATTCTAGGAGGGAATCCAAGCCATAACTTTCACCTTCGAGAAGGAGATTATTGCCGATGGCTTCCTGCACCACTGCCTAAGAGTACCCACGGAACCATTCCCGGCTATTGTTGGGCCCGATAGCAGGTCCCTTTTATGGGGAGCTGATTTTCATCCACATTCCGGCCTAGTGCAACATCTTGCTGCGGTGGAAAACAATGGAATACTACAAAACTACAACGTGTGTGTAACGTTACAAGACATTCACCCTGTTACCTGAGTTTATATTTTATTCTCTGTCACTTTTGCCACATCGAAAGAAAACTTTAGATTGCGGGGTTAGTAAAATAAAATAAAAACAATTAAATTAGCATTTTATTTGAAAATGTCTTCTCGATAATCTTCGCCGAATGTGACAAATCAATGCAAAGATTATGGTACAGTCACCCGAATGGAGAAGAGAACGACAAAACGGAAATCCTTTCACAGTAAACTGTAGTTTGATGTTAATGTTCTCAAAATATTCAGCTAAGCCTGTGTAACTTTACACTGTATTGAAACCAAATGCTTGCGTCGATCCACATCCGTCTATCACTCACCTGACTGTCCACCCGTAGCCAAGACGCTGCATAAATAATGAAACTAGCGGTTGGCCAGTTCAAGAGGTCACTCGACAATGGGAAAACCCTGACACTCCGTTATTGTCACCTTTTCAGGTTGACATCCATAAGCAGGAGCATGTGAACCTCATCGGTGTGTGGACAGGGAAAGCAATACTAGCTAGAATAATTTTACGTGTGAAAGAAGAATTGTGTTCTTTTTTTTTCTTTTTCTTTATTCGTGTACTAACTTTATATTTCATTTGAAGTTTACAAGATATATTTACAAGTATCCATTTAAGAAAATCAGATATGTACCGTTACATATAAAAGAAGTAATCTATATTTTCCTTAATTGCAACTGAGCAGTAGATAAATCTAATAATAGTAAACAAACTGCGACAATATGGGTGTACGAGTAGAATATCAATCATAAATGTTAATGTTAAACTAAAGTAAATGCCTTACATAGAAAAATAGGATAATAAAATTGTTTAAATATCATATTATATTTGGACATCTCTTATATTTATCAATAATGACTTTTTAGCATACACCCTCTGAGAAGGGGTCAGTTTGTTTCAAATCGCCTGAGACGCTTAACAGGGAATGCTGATGTTGGTGCTCGGGAACTTTTGTAATTCAGAACAACACCGGGAATTGTGCATAACCATATGTTGAGGAGTTAACTATTAACATCCTTGAACAAATTCAAATTGTTACACAAATATCACATTTTCAGAGTTGTCAAATGGAAACCATATAATTTCAAGGCGAAAATTGACAAAATGTTCAGAAAATGTCAATGGCTAAATGGAAGTGACACAGAACGCACTTGATTCTAAGAAAATCGAAAAGACGAATGTCACAAAAAAATTAAGGTGCACATCAAAAATTAAGAAAATGTGTATTTATTAAAACAAACTCCCGAATAGCCATGGTAAACTCAGGCAAAACAACTAGAGATTATTAAAAGGAATTCTTACATGCGGTCTGTATAACCAGATATCTTCACATCATATTCATATATATATATATATATATATATATATATATATATATATATATATATATATATATATATATATAATGTTTTGAGGTGCAAAACTTATAAATACATTTAAAAATGATACGCGGAAATCTCTGTAAGGCCCTTTCGACTATCATCTCGTCAGGTGAAATCGATAGTTTTAATTAATAATATTGTTGAAAGAAAGAGCAAATGGGGATCTGAAAGTGCCTAAATTAACAATAGAGCAATTAAAAGTCAATTTAAGGATTTACTTAAAAGGCACTGCGTTAGGGGAGAAAAAAAAGAGGGAGGGAGTTCAAAGTTCCCCAAAAGGATAAAGCGTTCTAACAAATTCCTTCTGCCGCCACAAGGAAGGTTTTCGCATAGCGATAGAGACAGACTCCACTATTTTCAAATGCTTCTTGGAATCTGCTCTATGCAAGACCTCAAAACGGTCTACTTTATAGCTACTGGCACAGCTAGGGTTTTCAACCAAATGCTGGCCAATAGCAGAGTTCAATGTATTACAGGAGGGGTAACCGCAGGATCCTACCCTTCCCTGACGTAGTTTTGATGGAATGTAATAGTTTATGCGGGTCTGCAAATGCAAGAAAGTGCGCCCTATATAGCCAGTATCACATTGGCATTTAAAGTGGTATAGAGTATTACTATAATTTGTATAGGGCACACTATCCTTGCGTAATGAAGGAAAAGCAGGTCTAGTAGCATAAACTAATCGTAAGGCAACAGAGTAGAACCAATTATTTATTCTATCAACAATCTGTTTACCTAGTTAAATACTATTTCCTCCTATCCAAGGTAATTTCAGATAATTTGGCATTTTACAGGCCCAAATATTTTGAGGGATTTAAAGTCAGCAATTTTTTTATTAATGCAATCATTGATAAGGTCCTCCGGATAACCATTATCAATGAATATATCCCTGATCCTATCAAGTTCGCACTCTAATCTACTTGGAGAACAAATCACGAGGGCTCTATGCACCAAAGTGTAAATTAAGCCTACCTTTCTAGACTTAGGCACAAAAGAAAACCAGTTTACGTACAGGCCCGTAAAAGTAGGTTTCCTGTAGATGGAAGTGAGAAAACCACCCCTTGAACGTTCAACAAGAACATCCAAGAAGGGAGGACAATTATTTTTCTCACTTTCTATCGTAAACTTAACAGCCTCATGAATAAAATTTAACTTATGAAAGAATGCCAGTGCTTCACTCTGCGAAGAAAACATCGCAAAAGTGTCATCCACATATCTAACATAAGTAGTGGGCATCTTTACAGACCTAAATAAAACGGATTCGTAATATCCGACGAAGATATCAGCTAAAGTGGGTGCCAATGGACTACCCATTGATACCCCATCAACCTGACTATACATTATATTCTCGAAGCTGAACTCGACTGATTTAGTACATAAAAGTATCAATTCTATGAAGATCTCCCTAGGGAAACAAGAGGCAGTCAGGCAACCTTCATAGAGAGCGTCGGCACAAATATTTATAGTCTCATCTAAAGGTACATTAGTAAAGAGACTAGAGACATCAAACGAGCACATCTTTCGACAATATTATTAATTAAAACTATCGATTTCTCCTGACGAGATGATAGTCGAAATGGCCTTGGAGAGATTTCCGGCGTATCAGTTTTAAATATATATATATATATATATATATATATATATATATATATATATAATTCAAACGGAAAATCATAAGTGGGTAAAAAATAATAATAAATAAAACTGAAAATAAATAATTAAATAAACCTGTAACGTCCAAACACTGCTAAGTTTACTGGACGATTTAAGAAGTAAAGTAAATCCCAATTTTGTTTTGTTTTTCTTTTGTGTTAGGATATACTGTTCAAATCTTTAATGAAGTGTGAACAGAGTCCTTGAAAACGGCAAACTAAAATTAATGTTATTTTTTTAATTTTCTAATCAGGCCATTAGAGGTCGCTTCTCGAGTTTCTATGTGAGAGGGGTATGTTTCATATCCGCTATCAATGTTCCAGGAAGGAAAAAACAATAAGAAAAAAAGGAAACGGCTGTGCTCTACTTAAATCTGTTGTCGTCTGTGAACGGCGACTTTCGTTTTTTTGTGTAGGCGTTTGCTGTCTATTTCGTAAACATCTTAGCATTTAATATACGGTTCGATGTTAGTACATCCCTACAGAAATGCGAAATCAAACATAGTTGATTTCGCAGTCCCGTAAAAATGAGTTTTACAAATCACAACAACAGAAGAAAATTATGAAAACCTCCGGCCAGCGAGAGGTGACCCACAACATTAATGCACATTTTTATACCGAGCTTAATTATTACGCAGAGAGTAGTGCAGAACGGGCTGATATTTAAATGAATATTGAGGTTGGAAAGTATAGAAACATGAGTGACGACACTAATAAAAAGTAAACGGAAAATATTAGGATTAACTACCTTTCTATAAAACAAGAATGAGGAATAGTTGCCTTGAAATTTTCAACCCAGTTTATTTCAATTCAAACTGAGGTCACTCTCTATTCTGGTGTTGATTCACGCCCATCTCCCACGAAATGTGCAGCTGATCTAGAAGTTGACCTGGCTGCAGTTGTGGATTGGGGTACGAAATGGATGGTTTTATTTAATCCAGTTGAGCCTCAGCTCGTGTCTTTAAATCGTAGCCGTGTCCCTTTTCTTCCTTAGATTCTCATGGATTGATCTGCTCTTGAAGAGAAATAGACTCTGAAACAACTTGGTATTTCTTTCTCATCAAATCTATCTTGAAGTCCATAAATTAGACCCATTGCTCTTTCTGTTTCTCGTACAGTCGGTTCTCTATCGCTCCAAAAACGTTCTCACACCGTAGGCTATTCTCCATCTCTACATACCCACAATCAGACCATGTATTGAGCACTGTTGCCATATTTGGGCTGGTGAATCACTGTCCCTTTGAGGGTTCTTGACGAGGTGCAGAAACGTATCTGTAATTTGATTGGCCCTATCCTTTATCATTCTCTACAGCCTCTTTCACACACACGTGATGTTGCTAGTCTCAGTATTTTCTATAAATAATATTATGGTATGAGGTTCTTCAGACTTATGTTATCTATTCCACGCGTATTTTGTTCCAGCTCGTTTAACTCGTTGGTCTAGTGGTCTCCACCAATTCGCTGTTTTGATAACTCATTGTAAGACAGCTTCCTATTCCATTACCTTTTTTTCAGGAATGCAGAACTCTCTTCCTGCTAGGTGTTTTCCGCCTATCTATAAGCTTGGTGGTTTCAAGACGATGGTCAATAGCAATCTTCTGCCTTTGCGATAGTCATATTTGTTCTTGTTAGCGCATTACATCAAGATAGAGAAAACTCCAAAACAAGTAATTACCTTGTCTAAAACAATTACTATCAAATATGTCTCTCTCTCTCTCTCTCTCTCTCTCTCTCTCTCTCGCTCTCTCTCTCTCTCTCTCGCTATATATATATATATATATATATATATATATATATATATATATAAAGAGAGGGATGCTATTTGTAAAATTAATCGAATTGTAGATTTTCAAATCTTAATTAATTTACAGTTTATATGATATTTATAATAGAGTAATTTCAGTAAAATCGTAGACTTCAGTGTCCCAGCTGAATACAGATCAATGAGACGAAAAAACAGAGTAAATACACTATATACCCCAAAGAACTTGAGAAAAGACTGGGAGAAATTCGAATCAAAAGGAC
>OY744526.1:102937051-102949551 GCA_963556195.1 Sepiola atlantica | reverse complement strand
TTCTTCTTGTTCTTCGTCTTCTTCCCTTTTTTCTTATTCTGCGTGGTCGTCTTCTTAAACTACAGTCTTACTTCCACTCTCAAGTGTTCTTATTTTTCTTCTTCCCCCTCTTCTTCTTCTTCTTTTTCTTCTTCTACTTCTATATCTTCAATTAGCTTCATCTCACTAAAATCTCGTTTTTCTTTCCCTGTCCACCGTCGAAAACGGCAGGAGAGGCAGTTAGACTGATGAAGGCTATGACAACAACAACAACAATAAAAACAATGAATAAAAACGGGCCATATATGTCGAGATGAGAAGAGAAAAACACAGAGATTTATAGAAAAAAAGGAGAGACAAAAATATACAACATGAAATTGGAGGGTATAGGGAATCTGTGTGCGTTGAAGGGGTGTAATTCAGAGTGGCCCTAACGGACTTTACTGGGGACAATCTCGGCTTGAGGAAACGCAGCTGCCCTTTCAAACGTTCGTCACCCAGCCGGCCTTTTAAATAACCCGTCCCCGTCAACTACATCACATAACTTCACACGGACTCTTACTCAGGTACCGACACTTAAACTTGCTTCGCTCACCTATAAAACTTTGCTGGCTTACCCAACCACCCCCATTACTCCATCGCACCACCGTGTTTCCCAAGGAAGGTTATTTTTCTCTGCCTTCACATCTTCCTCTTCCTTTTAATGATTTCCATGTTTAGACGATTTTTTTTTAGTTTGTTTGTTCAACTCGATTAAACAAAAACTGTTAGTAATCCATCCTTTAAAATAATATATATCGTACATGAACGAGTTTTACAGTGTAGAATAATAATAGTCGAAAATTAGGTATTGTGTTAATGGATATCGTTGTACATTATGGAATAGAGTATATATATATATATATACATATGTATATATATATATATATATATATATATATATATATATATATATATATATATATATATATACATATGTATATATATACATACATATACATGTGTATATATACGTATATATATATATGAATATATATATGAACATATGTATATATACACACATATGTATATATATATATATATATATACGTATATATATGCACATATATATATATATACATATGTATATATACATATATATGAATATATATATGCACATATATATATATGTACATATGTATATATACATATATATGAATATATATATGCACATATATATGTGTATACATCTGTATATATATACGTATATATATAATATATATATATATATATATATATATATATATATATATATATATATATATATAGTAAGTATCTTTACACTGGCGATTCCTGATAGGATGAAACGTATACGTATGTAGATAAACAATTATTTATGATTATATATATATATATATATATATATATATATACAGGGTGGGCAAAAATAAGGGTCCTATTTTTAAAAATTCATAACTTTTTTATTTATTGATTTAAAAAATTTTTTTTTTTTTAGAATAAGTAAAGGACCCCTTCCGAAGCAAGCATGAGCCGTATTAGCCCTAAGGAACGTACCCTCATTTAGAAAACATTATTTTTGCTTAAAAAACTCAAAACAGTGTAAAAAACAATACTTTAGTTTTTGTAAGTTTTAAGAAGTGTTTTTCGGCAAAAATTTGTTTTGTTTATTTCAAAAAATCTCGGAAGGGTCAGTCTACACACACATAAGGTTTGGTGAGTTTAACTTTTATTTTGTGGAAGTTATTCAAATTCAAGTTATTCAAATTTAAAGATAGGACCCTTATTTTGGCCCACCCTGTATATAAAGTAGTATATGCATATATATATATATATATATATATATATATAAATAAAGTATTATATGTATATATATATATATATATATATATATATAAAGTAGTTATATGTATACATCTATATATTTCTATGCACATTATAATATCCTTAACTAATGAAAGGATCATTATAATTGTGAAAATATATAAAAAAGACAACACATATAGCTATTATTTACTGTTCGCCAAGAGGTTAGACAGAAGGTGATGTGTGGGTTTTGACGTAAATGTGTCTGTAGAACGAACTGGATTCGAACCCGGCACTACCAGGTCCTCACTATGCGTCGTTAACAGCTTAGCAACCGTGCAATATATATATATATATATATATATATATATATATATATATATATATATATTAGAGAGAGAGAGGGGGCAGACTGAGGCAGAGACAGAGACAGAGAGTAAGACATACATACATATTGAGAGAGAGTGTTGCACGGTAAGATCTTAAACTATTGAATTAATTATCATGAATTATAGAACATGCATTCAAAGGTAACAGCGGGAACTTACGAGAACATATTATTTTTTTTTTGTATAATGTCATATTTAGCCGGAAACCGTACCATACTCCTCAAAAGATAACAATATTCAAATTCTGATGGAAATGTTACCCGCATTTTTTCATAGCTCCGCTTCTGATAAGAAAGCGGTTTCCTTTCCTAGGTAGCGTCTTATGACCCCATTTAGCATCAAGTGAATCTAATGTGAGTTGTTTTGTTTTTTGGGGACTTTTGTTTGTTGCATCGCTGTGTATTTTTTTCTGAATTTAACTTTCTGGTTTTCTGACGAGTTCATGGAAGCAAAATTCGACATTAAGATACAAATGTCGTTTGGTTTTCTGTGGAACGAAATGAATCTGTAATTGTTAGCAAGAATTTTTGGTTTTGAAAAAAAATTGATTCGTAAGATTAATAAAATATTGAACTTGGGAATATAGGAAAATGTTGTTTATTTATATATCTCCGAGCTTTCACATGGAAGAGGTTGGTACACAGAAAGAATAGAAAGTATATGCTAACACATATATTTCCACATACACCCAACCCACATATATAAAAGAGTTTGAATTGCCAACTACACACGATCCGTGAGTATTTTCGGTCTATCGGTACTCGAGTTTGTCAAGAAAACCTGGCATGATATTAAAAGTACCTAGTATTCAAAGCCCAAATAACTGTCCCTTGACACGTCTGTACACTGGCTCATTTGAGGAATAGTGCACCTCCTCAAGTAATGTTACCTCAAGAAAGAGGATGCAGCTGTATAGTCAACCAGACTATACAGATGTGTGTCCAAGGATCCGGGAAGACCAAGAAACCAGAAGAATGATATACTATAACATAGTTAACTTGTCAATTAGGAAAGAGAAAATTAATGTTATTTCTTTCTTTACTAACTCAACGTTTGGTGAGTAGAAGAGCACTTTAATGTAATATTTGAATATCTATATATCTCATATAGAGAGCAAGTGTTAACCCCAGAAGGGAGCCCTTAATTGCTGAGAAATTCGACTGAAGTAAAACGAAACAATATATATATATATATATATATATATATATATATATATATATATATTAAATATATAAAATTTCTGAGAAAACCAATGCTATTTTATGAAATTTCTTTCCAAAATGAAGAAATAATAGGAGAATAACTTCGTCAGAGTCCCACGGTTTTCTGGGCTTAGACTGTTCTAACGGTTGATTGCCAGTTACCTCGATGGACAGACGAGTAAAAGTGATAGTCAAGAATGTCGCGTCCTGTGACCAATTCGGGACAATTTTGCTTCTCCACAGATCCCACGGCCCTACCCGGTCATGGAATGCGTACAGGCGCGTGGAGAAGTGTGTTTGCAAGCAATTGAACCCCTCAGCGGACGGTAGAGCAGTGACAAGGGCACGTTGAGAAGGGTAGGGGAGGGCAATTCTATTATTCTTTTTGTTCTCTGCAGTGACAGACGCTTCTTTTCCCATTGGCAAGCTGAAAGCAAAAAATATAAATAAATGAATAATAAATGAAAAACTAGAATAAAAAAAATGTAATAAAATAAAATAAGAGAAATGAGTGAACCAGAAGACACGCAACGCAATTTTATTCGACAAAGAAACATTTTCATGGTGCTGCTCCGGGGTTAACCTAGCCAACTGCTGTCAACTAAGACTTGAAGTATCAGCAAGAGAAATATATTTTCCGATGAATATATATATATATATATATATATATATATATATATATATATATATAAACAATAGCTATAATAGAACAACAATAACAAAATCTATGTAAATTGATAGGCGATTAAAATATCGTACGTATGGCGGCAAGGCGTCATAGCCGGATGGCAAATAATCAGACTATAGACATACACACCGAGGGGTCGATGCTTGCCCAAGTTAGCCATGCTCATGACGGGTAATAGTCAGAAACACGTGTCCGTGGATTTATTTTATATATATATATATATATATAGTAAGTTATGAAAATATATTTATGACAATAAGGCTACAAAGAGGCTTCCGCGTTTCAATTGGGTATCGTCAGACTAGGTTAAATAGAAACTCCCCACTCCTTTACGGTTGGCAAATTTTAAATCAACATTTTCGACCGATGTTAATCCAAAGAACATCCCTTATATATCTATTTATATCTCTCTCTCTCTCTCTCTCTCTCTATATATATATATATATATATATATATATATATATATATATATATATATATATTTGGCAATAATGTGCGTGTGATTAGCCATTGCTATTATGTTGATTGTGTTAAAAATGGGAATTTTTATGCATGAAACATTTGTTACAGCAAGGTTTCCATTCATGAAAAACAGTCTGAATATATTGTTTCTTAATAATTGTTCCTAACTTTGTAATATAGTTTTATTTGGTTAATAATTAATAAAAAAAGAACACAAAAGAAAAAAGAAAACATTCACATCATGAAAAAAATGTTTATTAAATTATTTGTAAATAATTAAATAAATTGTAAACGCATTTTTTATAGCAAATAAAAACGCGTGCAAAAGTATTAGTTTCTCAGTTTCAGTTCGACAGAGGGAATAAATCTTTCCTTCATATAATAAATATGATAGGTATATATATATATATATATATATATATATAATGTAAATTAAGATAATATTTTAGGTCTCTAATCCATAAAATAGAATCGAGTTGAAAAAAGTATATGTATAAACGAGAGACTATCCCCATAATTCCTCAGGTTGTGCACCTCCTCTTCCACTCTTTCTGTATATATATATATATATATATATATATATATATATATATATATTACCACTTTGTATATTGACCCGCTTGAGATTAGAATTAATAGAATTGTAAATAATAAGTTGTTTATACACGAGGTAAATAAGTTCTGAACACCCATAGAAGTACACTCCATCCGTTCTTACTATTCTCACATAAAAGAATTGCCCCATCTTAAATATTCTGTTATCTCTGGGAAGTAACGTGTGAACATATTCTATCTACACACACACATATATATATATATATATATATATATATATATATATATATATATATAAATGAGGGTGGGGGTGCGTGTGTATATCGACATTTTTTAATACTGCGGGCTCTGTAATATCTGACTAGTACACAAGCGCAATTTCCACCTCTCAGTGTGATGGACCCGTAGACCTTGTCATGTAATTTATCACGGGAGTAGATGGGCTAGGACTATCGTCTGGCCTTTACACACATGTGTCTATTAGCCAGACACAGAGCTACGAGCGTATGGGCACTTCAAAGACACACAGTGCATTGTCTTGTTATCTGACTAGCACAATGTACGCGTTTTTTTCTCTCTCCAGCTAGGCAACGTTGTCACTAAATCTCACATGACTTGCATGGGTAGCCTATGTACCGACAAGTTGAGAGTGCATGTTAAACAGCTTGTCTGGCTGCTGTTTTAGACTGATAGTCCAGGAATCCAAACTCTTAGGTAGCGCTAAAAACGGATGCTCCATTAACAGTGATATAATATTGTGTGTAATGTCGCGCAATATAATTTACTATACAGTTTTCCTCGGTGACATTTATCGAGACAACGAACCCCATGCATTGTCTTGACTAATGATCTGGATGTGTGAGCTTATTCCCATTGACAGTTTATCTTAAACCAAAATGACAATACAAGGACAAAAAATACAAACCTAAACCAGAAACCTACTAAAGCATATGAGACTCGCATTCACAAATATCCGTTGACTTCGAACCAACCTCGATTCCGTTGAAACCTTTTCCTAGTTAATGCCCCCGATATCCTAGCATTAAGTGATACTAACCTACAATCCTAAATCTCCTCACACCATTTTGACATGACTGAATATCTCCTACTCTACCGTAAAGAGTCTGGCAAACATATGCACGGGCTAAGATTTTATGTTCGGAAAACCCTCCCGTTTACTAGAGAAAATGTGCTTTAGATTAAACTTGCAGCACAGCGTTAGTTACTTATAGTTATTATACCGTTCTCCTTCGACACAAAAATGTACCATGCAAAACGCTGTCTCTGAAAGCATTGATACAAAACTCTCACTTTGCTCGAGTGTCCAAATACATGTATTTGGGTATTTTAATGTACATCACCGTGACTGGCTTGGATTCACCAGCTATACATATGCAGCTGGTAACTCTACGTATAGTTTCTCCATAGCGCACACCCTTTCACATGATGTACCTTTTTCCGACCTGCCGCCCATATCGTGTTAACTAACAAGCCTAACCTCTCAACCTGTACTTTACCTCATTTCCCAAGGCTTGTGCGACGAATGCCCATAGCTCGCTCGAGAACGCGAATCACTTTAGGATAATTATTGATTTGACACTACACTTTCATATCAAAGCTTATGTGCTGTTGATCAAAAGGACAAGATACTACACGCTAGCTGATCGATAATCCATCAGAGATCACATCAGAGACGCCCTTATGGCGCGAAGGTTTTTCTTTACCTGCCGATTAGTGCGTAAATGAGTTAACTAAATGGGTCAAAGCTGGCATTGACGCACGTTTGGTCATGCGAAAAATCTACAGCGTATCCCACTCTCTACAATAGTTCACCTCGAATTGTGAAGCTGCTATGTATCAGATGCATCAACCACTCTGATAATTTAACCGCCATAAGTCAACTACAAAGAGACATAAACTTATAATGTCAAGAAATCATGATAAGATTGTAATATGTGAAGAAAAGAATAGGTATACGGAGATGACCAGAAAGTACATTCAGTCAGAGAAACTAAGTACTCGTAATTTTTGGAAAGTCCTGAATAGTGTGGTGAACAATATGCAATCAACAATTGCTCCGCTATCACATCACAATGATGTCGTTTGCACGGCAAATTATGATGATAAATTACTTTCCCAGAGTTTCGCCTTGAAACCCACTTTGTACTCAGCAAACCATTTCATTTCAAATTTCTCATTGCAGACTAAATGCACACTTGATGACCTGACTATCACGCCATCTAATGTCTGAGCCATAATTAAAAACAACTTGACAACTGCAAAGCATGTGCGCATAATATTATGCAAGTAATAAAAATAAATAAATGATCAGCTTAACTGGCCCCTGTCCTCTCTGAACTCCACAAAAAAATCCTTGCCGAATATTGCTTCCTTGATTGCTGGTAAACTGCATCTATAGTGAAAGACTTAAACAATTCTGGAGATCGACCTGACCCTCATAATTACTGCCCCATCACTATACACCTGCGTTTCGCAAAAATATGTGAATCCTTAAAAAAATGTAAAGATAGTCTGTCACGTCACTAATGATATAACACTTCCTAACCATCGGTATAGATTTAGGCAAGCACCGTTTCCTGCGAATACCATAACGGTAATTTCTGAATTCATATGCCATACAGTGGGCAAGGCAGGAGAAGCTAGGGCGGTAGCTCTTGTTATATCCTAAGCCTTTGACAAGTTCTGGCATAAACGTCTACAGACGAATATTTAATATAATTATATTTTCTCATCCAAAAGAAAGATTCAGGTTGTCCTCGATACCTGTTCATCAAAACAACATAACATAAATGTACGAGAGTCCCGTCCTGTTTAACTCCTTCCCTGTTCCGTGTTTCCTCGACTGTAACGACATGTTAGAATTTATATATATATATATATATATATATATATATATATATATATATATATAATGTATAAAGCAAAATCTGTAGCCAATGCGAAGTTCCTGTGAACTTTATTTGTTGAACACTTGACATAAGGCTTACTATATTAAGTAAGCACATTCCATACAAAGTATATCAATATATGTATATGTGTGTATGGATATATATTTTATATATATATATATATATATATATATATATATATATATATATATATATATAAGTGGTTATTGTTCATATTTTTTTTTAAAAAGCATCTATTGTTAAATTTAAGAAGGAATAGGTAAAATAAATACCTTTTGAAGCATTAAGATGCGATATCAATTTTTTTTATAAAAAAAGAAAAATAATAAATCGAAACCGATTTTTTTTCTTTTTTTATTAAAACCAGCATTTTTTTTGTTAGTTTAAAGTGATACAGATATTTCGCCAAAACCTGGCATCCTCGGTGTGTAATATATCCTGATGTCATCGGATTTGTATTTTTATCTCTTTACCGGCTTGTTGTTATACAGCCGGGCCAAATGGGCAAGATGTTGTTTCCCATCATCAAATATGAAGAACGTGAATGCAGCACGTGATTATTATAAGTGTTTACGGTTCATATTTTTTTTAAAAAGCATCTATTGTTAAATTTAAGAAGGAATAGGTAAAATAAATACCTTTTGAAGCATTAAGATGCGATATCAATTTTTTTATAAAAAAGAAAAATAATAAATCGAAACCGATTTTTTTTTCTTTTTTTTATTAAAACCAGCATTTTTTTGTTGTTGTTAGTTTAAAGTGATACAGATATTTCGCCAAAACCTGGCATCCTCGGTGTGTAATATATCCTGATGTCATCGGATTTTTATTTTTATCTCTTTACCGGCTTGTTGTTATACAGCCGGGCCAAATGGGCAAGATGCTGTTTCCCATCACCAAATATGAAGAACGTGAATGCAGCACGTGATTTGTATAAGTGTTTACGGTTCATATTTTTTTTAAAAAGCATCTATTGTTAAATTTAAGAAGGAATAGGTAAAATAAATACCTTTTGAAGCATTAAGATGCGATATCAATTTTTAAAAAATATATATGAACCTTAAACACTTATACAAATCACGTGCTGCATTCACGTTCTTCATATTTGATGATGGGAAACAACATCTTGCCCATTTGGCCCGGCTGTATAACAACAAGCCGGTAAAGAGATGAAAAATACAAATCCGATGACATCAGGATATATTACACACCGAGGATGCCAGTTGTTGGCGAAATATCTGTATCACTTTAAACTAACAAAAAAAAATGCTGGTTTTAATAAAAAAATAAAATAAAAATCGGTTTCGACTTATTATTTTTCTTTTTTTATAAATAAAATTGATATCGCATCTTAATGCTTCAAAAGGTATTTATTTTACCTATTCCGTCTATATATATATATATATATATATATATATATATATATATATATAGTATGGAAAGAAAGTAATGTCGTTTTTATCCAACACATTTATTTCATCTGAAACATTAACATTAGGCCATTCTTAATCTTTACAATAATTTCTTTAATTTTTCTATGAGTTCTGTCCAACGATCAAATAGCTTCTTGATGACTTCTTCAAAAAAAACTGCTCTGATTTTTGAAAGAAAAACAAATTTAGTGTCATTTTTTAGTTAGTCGTCATTTTCATGAATTTGATTGTTTAAGTGATGTTTCAACGACCGTAAAAGATATTAGTCGGATACAGCAATGTCAGGTGAATAAGACGAATGAGGAAAAGCTTCCCAATCGAAACGTATGACCTTTTCCTGAGTGAGTTTAACTGTATGAGGTTTCGCGTTACCATGCTGTAGCGCTACACCTTTCCTATTGAGTAATGCTGGTCGTTATTTTTTTTTTTTTTTTATATAGCAATTTTTAGATCATCAAGCTGCGAACAATATTTTACCGCTGTGATTGTTTGATTAGGCTCTAGTAACTCATAGTCTTCTTATGTCCCACCATAAAAAAGAGCATAACCTTCTTTGGGTGTAGTCCTTGTTTTGGAACAGGCTGCTTGCGGTCTAACCATTGTCTTTTGCTTTGTGTATTCTTGCAAATGACCCACTTGTCCTCTCCAGTCACAATTCTTTGAGAACATGGTTCTCGATGATTCCTAGAAAGCAAATATGTGTAAACTATCAATCTTTTATTTTGTTAAGCGTCGGTCAAATCGTGGGGCACCCAAAGTCCAAGTTTTTAAACTTTTCCTAACTTGTGAAAACATGAAATAATTTCGGTATGAGTTGTATTGAATTTTTGAGCTAATTCTCTGCTGGTTAACTTTGAATTGACACCCACAGCGTCTTTAATGGCCTCGTCATCAATTGATATTGGCCTTCCAGCACGTCGCAGTTCTGACAGGTTAAAATGTCCAGGAGAAAATTTTGCAAACGACTGTTTACATTTTCGATAATTCAGAACATATATCCCATAGACAGTTTTAATATTACTTGTAGTTTGTGCAGCTAAGTTTCCTTTTTTGAATTCATAAGATATGCTATGTCTCATATTCTCCTCACTAATATCCATTTTTTGACGGCCGAGGCCGTTAAACCTAATATTTTCCAACTAATTACTATATCTGAAAGGCAATGCAAGATAGTACAACACCAATTCACCAGAAAAAAACTAGGTCTGTGTAAAACTTAAGAGGTTGCAAAGTGATGAAGTAAAACATACGACATTACTTTCTTTCCAACTATGTTCTTTTTATTTTTTATCTTATTATTTTGCTGATGGTAGGGCATATTACCGGATGCCAACTATTTAACCGTAATCCTAACCCTATTTCAGACATCTTAAAGATTACTTTAGCTACACATTCGGTGATATGTGTTTCAACATTATATTGGAAACTAGTGACTCAGGATGACTGTTAAAATAATTCAACTCTGATGATTTGGATTATAATCTCAGTTTTAATAGTATATGAGACAGTCATTCTAGTAGACGATCTGTATCTCGTCATATAGCATTCCCTCTACTGTTTCTCTGCCTTGATAGATTACGTCATAATGGCGTAATATCATTCATTCTGCACGGTAATCACATCTCTCTTTTAATGGATGTCATCAGTGAGACTAATAACTGTGCACGATTATCTCCATCATCGCGAATTGGCTATGTTCCTCCAAAACTTATTTACTTAAAACCTGAACATTATCAATGTTCTCCGCCATTATCTTTTTTAGATTCCCCTACTCCTATATTCTGTGTTATTGTTGGTTCTTCAGCGTGTTGTGTTTATTGATGCCCTCTCCGAGATCTAAAACGGAGTTAACAACCTTGAAACATTATTTTTATTTGTATCCGAAATATTATTTATTCGTGTCTTGCAATAACGTGTCTTACTGTCCGACACGTAACATACGTCGATAACAGTATGCATACGTCAGTTATTTTTCTACGTACGTGTTTGTTTATGTGTGTGGATTTGTTAGTGCATTTATGTATTTGTTTGTATGTATATATATTTATGTGTGTTTACATACAACTGAACCTGTGTATATGCGTATTTGGTAGGGGTGAGTTAATGTGTCATTACGTATGAGTGTGTATATGCGAATAATATGTGTGTATTAATTTGTGTGTGAGGTGTTGTAAGTCTATGTGCAGATATGTTCAGTTGTGTGTTAGAAGTAATCTAATAAAGTAGTCAAAGTGCGGGGAATGCCTGAACGTATACTGATGTCTGAAAACGTTTTCTATTACACAAAAAACAGTAATTCTCTTTTTAGTTTTTACAAAAGCCTCAACGACATATAAGTGCGCCTGGATACCGCTTTTCTATGTCTGTGCATATGTCCGATATCTTATTGCAACAAAACAGGCAAGCGAGCGAAACGACCTACTGGCTAACTTAAGAAGCTCATGTCGACGTTGTTCGCCTTAGGAGGGAGATGGCTGTAAACCAGACAAACGTCGAACACGTAGCCATGAATACCGACTTATAATTAATCGCTCTCTTTTACGTTTTGAATATCTACGTATCTATCAATCTCTGTCTCTCTCTCTATTTCTCTCTCTCTCTCTCTCTCTATATATATATATATATATATATATATATATATATAACTCTATATAGATATATCACTCGCTCTATACGTATCAGCCGACACTCCTACACCCATATATATATATATATATATATATATATATATATATATATATATATATATATATATGAGGGTGTGTGTGTGTGTGAGCTAGATTCGTGCTTGTCTCTGAGAAATAAGACATCGAAAATAAAAACATACAGACATATATGTATTTTATCAAATTAAATAGTTATATGTAAATTATGCCTATAAAATGACCGTATTTATTTTTATACACAATGGATTAAAATAAAAATAAAAAGGTTAACTAACCGGTTTCGACGTAACTTACTAGAGCAACATCGAGGTTTGTATTAAGAAAATAATAATGATATGGAGATTATAGGGATGGAAATGAAAACATATTGTATGAAATAAAAAGTACATTAAG
>OY744526.1:102927051-102929551 GCA_963556195.1 Sepiola atlantica | reverse complement strand
CAACAATTAAGTATATCTGAAGTTAATCCATTTATATCAGTGGATTTCCACTATTTAACTTATTCATGGCTTTCTAAACATCAGCCTTCGAGGTAATATGATGTATTTCATTCTTCCTTGGTCGCAATGGTATAGACTTAAAATCGTATAGACGCAATAAACATATCTACAACAGATTCTCTATTGAGAAGTGCATCGAGGTGATCACGCCAACTGGAGAAAAAATATATGGGATACTTCAACAATTGCTTACCATCTCCTGAGTGGACTAGTGTTATATGTGCACAAGTTCGCCCATACATCTCTTTTAGCAAACTGTATAGATATGTTGTGTGATTAGTAGCAGACGCTATCTGTATTTTGTTGGCTTTAGAATCCCACCAGCAAGTTTGAATGACCCTAAGATCGCGATTCACTTTTGCTTTTAACTTTTTAAAATCTAGATTTTTCTAAGCTTGGATATTGATACTCAACAAAGAGCAAAGAGCATTTCCTTTTTTATGGAGATAAGCTGAGAGTCTCATAATAAGTCACACTTTAATAACTTCGATAGATAATCGTTACATTCGTTATATTTTACCTTGGGCGATGAATCTAGTGTTTCTGTCGAACCGAAGGTATCGATGGAAGATAAGAAAAATAATGTATAACGGCTATTGAAAATCTATTTGGTTTCACACAAGTAATTGAGCACTCTGGCTATTTTCCTATAATATTACATTATATTATATACATACAGATATATATATATATATATATATATATATATATATATATTGTAATTATCATATCCTAACCTCCCCTCAACCCCTCTAATTGTTGTATAACTGAGTATTGTTGACACTCTAGTCGTGATATTATGGTTTAACTTAAGACGTGGTGTATATTCTCTGTGCTGGTGAAGAAACTCAATATCAATAAAAAGTATACCGTCTCAGAAATGATCGTACATGAAGCTGTTGTTATGTGGAATTATTGGAACATACGTAAATGAATATGAAGTAAATGTATTTACTTCGTATCTATATTATATATATATATATATGATTATATATATATATATATATATATATATATATATATATATATATATATATATATATATGCGTGTGTATGTGTTGCTCTATGTGAAGAGAAAGAAGAGATAAGCTTAGAGAGAGTGAGGCAGTAAGAGAGGGATGATTTTAGAAATTGTTTTACTCTTTTAAAGAGAGAAAATGCTGAGAGAGAGAAAGGGTGCTTTTAGAAATTGTTTTACTCATCGTACTTTCGAATGCAGCGTTCTTGGAGTTGTTTCTTTGTTGTGTATTTAATTCACTTATTGATATACATTAATGTCGCTTTGTATATTCATAATGAAAATGGGATTTCTATGTGCGCCTCGAGGATATGCACTTAGAGTTTGATAAGTAACGTACGTATTGAGAATAATACATCATAAAAAGAAAACACAGATTGGGATAGGGGAATACACTGTAGATCAAGCTCATACGATACTGCCATTGGCTTCCGCATGCATGGACACAAATATGGCCATAATCACGCATAATTTCATTACACGTATAAAAAGCCAATACATTTCAATAAGGTAAATAAAACTACATTAAATAATTATCTATTTCACTATATATATATATATATATATATATATATATATATATTTATATACTGTATATATAATTTTTATATATATATATATATATATTTATATAGTGTATATATAATTTATATATATATATATATATATATTTATATAGTGTATATATAATTTATATATATATATATATATATATACATATATATATATATATATTTATATAGTGTATATATATAATTTATATATATATACATATATATATATGTATCTATATATATATATATATATATGTATCGCTCGCTCTCTCTCTCTCTCTCTCTCTCTCTCTATATATATATATATATATATATATATATGTATCCGTGTCTTAAAAATGACAAACGGAAAACAGGTTAAAATGCAAAAGAAAAAAAAAAGAGATTTAACCAGTTTCGTTCGTGTTAGCGAACGTCTTCATAAAAAGTGAAGATTTGGAAACAATTTTATTTTAAAGGCACACATATGGGAGAAGGAAAAGATGATCCGATTGGACCATATGAGAATACTTTTAGTGACATTGAAATATGATTGGACAAGTTGGTAACATATTCTTCTTCATTTCTTTATTCTTTTTTTTATATTTTTATTTATTTTCTTTTTCTTTTTCACTTCCACAAAGTACAAAGTCAAATAGCTTTAAAGTTCGAAATAAATCAAATAATAAATAAGATCAATTTCAATCCAAGATAAAATGGAAAAACATTGTAATTTTTACGACACTCTTAATATCATCTTTTGTTCTTCATAGTTGCATTTAATTTTGTGTGTTTTTGTTACAGAAATTTACATTTATTTATAACAATCTTTAAGTGTGTGTGTGTGTGGATACTTTGAAACCTCAATTTATTTCTCGTGCCTTCTAAT
>OY744526.1:102919551-102922051 GCA_963556195.1 Sepiola atlantica | reverse complement strand
ATAGAATAGATACCTCATAGAATAGATACCTCATAGAGCAGATACCTCATGGAATAGATACCTCATAGAATAGATACCTCATAGAGTAGATACCTCATAGAATAGATACCTCATGGAATAGATACTTCATAGCATAGATACCTCATAGAATAGATACCTCATAGAGTAGATACCTCATAAAGTAGATACCTCATAAAGTAGATACATCATAGAATAGATACCTCATAAAATAGATACCTCATAGAATATATTCCTCATAGAATAGATACCTCATAGAATAGATACCTCATAGAATAGATATCTCATAGCATAGATACCTCATAGAATCGATACCTCATAGAATGGATACCTCATAAAATAGATACTTCATAGAATAAATTCCTCATAGAATAGATACCTCATAGAATAGATACCTCATAGAATAGATACCTCATAGAATAGATACCTCATAGAATAGATATCTCATAGCATAGATACCTCATAGAATCGATACCTCATAGAATGGATACCTCATAAAATAGATACCTCATAGAATATATTCCTCATAGAATAGATACCTCATAGAATAGATACCTCATAGAATAGATACCTCATAGAATAGATTCCTCATAGAATAGATACCTCATAGAATAGATACCTCATAGAATTGATTCCTCATAGAATAGATACCTCATAGAATAGATGCCTCATAGAATAGATGCCTCATAGAAATGCATTGTGTAAAACAACCTGTGTTTCTATTAGTTTGACACTTTTCACTGATTTGAATGACCTATTTGTGAAACAAACGTTGTTGAATCTCTGAAAATAACATTTGGATGACGCTAGGTGGCGGGCGGCGATTCAAATCTCGTCTTTTTTTTAGAATTGTAAAATTTGAAGTTAATTGTTAATAAATATTAACCCACCTTAAAAATGTATTTTTACGAAATGGCCAAGTTTCTCATTTTTTTTAATTTTTAGTTTTAGTTTTCAAGATTTTAATATGTATACCGCTGATGACTACAGGTTCTTGAGCCAAAGGAAATATTATGATATCACGTCGTATATTTCAAGTAAAATTTGATCGGTAACACCCCAAAAAAATATTTTTGCAATTAGCAGTATATTTAAAAAAGAGTTTTTCTATGGTACTTAATTTTCATAGCAATAAATGCATGTTTGCTTTAGTACCTTTGAGATAGAAATTTAGTAAAGGTGTCTGTTTTGATCACGGAATAATACATTTTCATTAACTTTCTAAGAAAATAATATGTTAATTTTATTCTTGATGATTACTGTAAATTTAATTAATATGAATTTATTGGCCGTTGCTTAATATTAAAATAACGCAAAAAGATTAAACAGTTTTTCCTTTACTACTTTTTTGTGACCTATTTACGTAAAAACAATTACTATTTAATAGATATTCTGAACCTTTTATGTTTACACTGTGATGTGGTCTTTCTGCATTTTATTTTGTCTGCATGTTATTTTGATACGCTAATATTTTAATGTATTAAATTAAATATATTCTATATTCGTCAAACACTTGTAAAATGCTATTTCAATCACTTAAATCACTTATGTCGATATGAGTTCTTTGCTCTATTTTTAATTTTATAATTAATGCTAGAATATAGTTTTCAATGAACTACTTCTTTTATATTTCCCCGGTTGTAGATGAAAGTGATATCATACTATGATTTACTATCAGTATCAACACAGACATTGAAATCAGAGTATCACTGTAAATGTAATTGCTTATTGCTCTATTGCAAATTATGTAATACTTATTTAAAGGTTTGAATATTAACCATGACCTTTTCTCTGTAATTTGATTTCCATGTGTATGTATGTGATCAATCTACAATATGCTTAATAGAAAAAAAAAGGTATTTTAATATATCTTTATTTGAAATTCGGATGATGGAGTATATCTTCGAAAATTAAATTCGAAAAAAATAAAAGTTAATAAAACTAAAATGCATTGTATGGCGTTCTAATCGCTCATTATTATTTTTTATAATTCATATTGCCATATAAACAATGCTTTTTAAACCAGGAACAACATTTCTCATTTGCTCTGCCACGTGCCGTCTTTTACACAAGAGACTCTCATCCCAAATTCGTTTCAGCAACACCGAATTGATAACACCAAAAACGAGATGAAGAAAAGAAAAACAAGGTATTTTAATTGTCAGTATCAACACAGACAATGAATCAGAATAGGACTAAATTTATTTTGTTATTGCTATATGGCAAATAATGGAATACTTATATAAGGTTGTAATAGTAACCCAAAAACATGCACCTTAAGTCTCAGTAGCCCCTTACGTCTACACTGGCGGTCTGCCCTGTTTGGGGTGAACTATGACCAAAAATGTATGTTTGTGTGTGCCGTAATAAAGTTTAGAGAATCTACATGATATGTAAAAGTTTATTTTTATGTAAAATACACCGGGGTAGATAATGGAAGTATAGCCTAATATCTGCGTGCTCTCCTTATGGGACTATAGAG
>OY744526.1:102894551-102904551 GCA_963556195.1 Sepiola atlantica | reverse complement strand
CATAAAATCTCGGTAAAAGTCCAACTACATAATTTACATACGTAGTGCGATTTTCGCAAATATGAAACTATAATTTATTTGAGTTAGGACGAGTTTATTTCTGTTCCTTAATTTTGGACGCTACTGTATATATATTTTTTATATATTTAAAAAATTTAAATATGTATAGTGATGTGGATAATAGATGTGGGGGAAAGTATGAAGGGGCATATATATATATATATATATATATATATATATATATATATATATATATTATTTTTATTATTATTTGAAGTTAATTTTATGGTGACGTCGCTGTGGATATATAGGCTTTCTACTTTCTATATTTTGGGGATCTATTTGTGGTAGTTTGAGGGAGGGACGGACTTAGGGTTATTTGTATTTTACGCGTTTATGTTGTCGGACTTTTGCTAAGAAAACACTTTTTCTTCACGGCACATTCTGCAAACTTTAAATTTTACTTTTATGCAATTTATGGATTGATAATTTATCGCTTGTAGAATTATTTGTACAGTAAGTATATCTTTAATATGAGGATGTAAGATTTTTGTTTTCTAATAATTATTTATTTGATTTTGTAAAGTATGTTAGACGCTTTTAAGTTCGATATTTAAGTTACAAGAAAGGTAACTGAGTGCATTCTTGTGAGTACACAGTCTTTTTTTAAAGTCCACTGCGTCATTGTAATGTAGATATCGTCTTTATTGGTGTGTGTGCCCGATATAACTTTGTCTTCGTAAATGAGGGGGGGGGGGGTGCAGCTTCCTCCTAAGGCAAATTAAACCTTTGTTTTATTAACAGTTAAGGTTAGAGGATTATAGCAGGAGTAACTAGTTTTTACCATATTTGAATTGGAAATTGTATAGAGCTTATCAGATGGATACAACCTTTTATAAATAGAGACAAAATTTAATTTATTGAAAAAATGTTCATACATCGTGCCAGTACTCCCGGTTTATTTCCAGTTGGTCTCTGGATAATTCTATCGATGTTCGTTTTTTTTATTATCGGCTTAGTCTTTTAGTCATTGTTTAGATCGTGCTTTCCTTGACTGTAGCTCCAGTTATTGACCCTTTCCAGACTTTAGTATGCGTGGGAGTGCAAACTGTAAGCTCTATAATATCTCTGATTACAATTATTACGCTCTAAATTGTAGTGAGAACTTATAAAATAAATGCTGTTGATATATTTGCTTAAATAATTTATATCTCAACAAACATTTTATAGGTTAATTATACGTTATACTTGTTGGACCTACGTGTAGTTTCCCGGGTAATGGTCGATTACAATAACTGTCCTGTTTACAAAGAAACTGGAACGCATTTGGTCAGTTTATTTTCCGAAGTAAAGATTTTATTTTAAATAATTTGTTTACTGAACATCTGCGTCAATCAATGTAATCGAATAATCGGAATAATTTGTAAAATATTGGGAAGTCACAGACGCGCGTGAAGTATTAACTTGTTGTGATGGAAATAAAGTAATATCACATCTATATATTAATACGATAGCGTGTGTGTTCGTGCCGCACCTAGATTTTGAAAAACATTCAACTCGCCTAATTTTCGAAACATTTTCAAGTAGTTCCCTTTGGCGCAACGGTTAGCGACGCAGTATTTTTTACTTCGGCCCGACTAGTTTATAGTTCGATCCCAACCAACTTCTAAGATTGTTTTCTACATATCGAGGGGAAGAGGAAGAGAGGTAGGGAGGGCACGACCAGGAAGACACATATTAATAGAATAGCGTGTGTGAGTTTGTGTGTCATGATTACATCAAAAGCAACGACCTTCCGAATCTTTGTATGCTATTCATGAATTAGATTTGCCTTTTGGCTAAGATCAAAGTGTAGTATCTGTTCCGATGGATACTGCACTCCATAGACTGGTATTGTCTTGGCCTTCGAGGCTTGATCTACGCCGGTCTATGGGTATGTCCTGTGCAGTTCTAGGTCCACCCTCCCAGGCTTCGCCTCCCCTCTTTGGGGAGGAATAAGTTTATTGCTTACTGCCTGGGGCGCCCCTACCGGGGAATGCCAACGGGGCTGCCCAGGCAATTTTTAATGTCCAGAGTGCTCACCTTCTCGAGCGCTGGCTTTCCAAACCCCACTTTTCCGACCCGACCTTTGGTCACATCTTACTTGTGGGAGTAAGATAAAACTGGCCTTGTGCCTAACTCCTGGAGAGGAGTAAATAAATATTCATGAATTGGCGCCAAATTTAATTTTATCGAAAACATTTACAAAGTAAGGTTTAGTCGTCGAAATATATCTTCACTAGAAATATTGTATATAAAGAAGTTTTGTAAATTGTTTAATGTATTGTTAATTTTTTTAAAATAAATATACAAGTCCAAATCTTATCATATTTTATTAAAACATGTATAGGTTAGGAACAAGATAATTAGTATTAACAACATCATTTCGTGTAATTTACACGAGTCCCGCTAGTTAATTATTATTTCACATACGTTACTTTTCGTAAATAACAAAAACGAACCAACCTATTTATAACAGGATGTGATTATTACTCTTTGTTCCTAGAAAAAAAGTATTGTTTAAAAGAGAAAAATACCAAATATGTTTTGTTACGAAATTGAACAAATATATGCAGAAAACATTTCAATAGAATACAAAATATTTTAATTAAAAAAAGAAATATTTAAATTTAATTGAAAGGAATTTTAAGAATAGAAAAGAAGTTCATTAAATAAAGAGTGTTTTAAAATGCAAACAGTGAGCTCTATTTTCCAGAAAATACATTTAAGTATTTAGCAATAAGGATTTGATTTATTTCGTAACCTCGATTTCGTAAAACGACGTAGAAGAGTTATAATAACAAAAAGGAAGTCGATAATAAACGTCATTTAGCAATGTTTTGAAAAATGACCGAACATGATTTGTTTAACTTGAACTGTAACACTAAGAAAATGCATTTAACTAGACTGCACAAACATAATGCGAAAGGGTGCTTGACTATTGTCCATGTGTAATCCTCAAATGGTGACATCCTAAAAAATCATATGTTTTAAAGGAGTTGAAAAGTTGAGTATCGCTGTTCGAAAAATGGAAATGAATACCTTTGTATTGAGGAGCGTCTATCGGTACGAATGTAAGATGGCGACGGTGATCTGTTAAGTTACGTGTATACTTCAAAATACTGCAATCAGTGAAAGCAGATTTCATAAGTTACAGCAATTTACCTATTATTAAGCTATGGAATTAAGTTTTTATTGAAAAGAAAACTAATTTCAGAAATGTCAGAAATGAGTATCTGAAGTTTAACACATAGCAATGCAGTAGATTAATGTTATCATCTTGGCGAGCAGGTGGTGGTGTTTAGGTTAAACACGGAAAATGGACCCAGCCTATTAAATGCCCTACACAGAATAATTATTTTCAAAATAAACTAATGAGCATCACTTGTATGTTCATAGCAATACCATGCTGCAAGGATACATAATTAGAAATAGCTAGTTGAAATCAAGCAGTGAGTTATGCAATGCTATTTGGAACTAAGCGAGAATTCGACTGTTTTGCATATAGTATATATATATATATATATATATATATATTTATTTTTTGAATATGTTTAATATGAATCTAAATATAATAAAAGAATAAAATAATGAAACTATAAATCACCTAAAAAGTAGTGAAATGGATATTCTTAGACACAGACGAATAACACAGGTAAGGAGGGAATTTTTTAATAACAAAATAAGTTAGCAAAACATTTATCTGAAAAAAACTTAGATCTAATATACGGAAAGTTTTTGTTCTTGTCTTTTAAGGGAAGTGAGGTCTGATCAACTCTGCTGGGAAGTCATGCGATAAAATACTGTCTTGTTTTTAAATTTCCGAAACAGTTTTTTAATGGTAAACTACAGCTGATCCCTGAAATAATGTTAAGACTAGCGTAACATCTTTAAAGCAACCTAATATAGTGACTGTAAAATGTAAATTGACTTACAAGAAAAGTGATTTTCCACCGAACGACTTGGGACTAAAAATCCTTTTTTTTTTTCATATAGTTGTAATGGTTGAAAAACTTCCGAGACTATATATATATATATATATATATATATATATATATATATATATATATATATATATATATATATATATATATACATTTATTTTCAATAATTTAATATTTATTTTAAATATTATATATATATATATATATATATGTAGTATATATATATATGTAGTGTATATATATGTAGTGTATATATATATATATGTAGTATATATATATATATATATATATATATATATATATGTAGTGTATATATATATATATGTAGTGTATATATATATATATATGTAGTATATATATATATATATATATATGTACTATATATATATATGTAGTATATATATATATATATGTAGTATATATATATGTAGTATATATATATGTAGTATATATATATATGTAGTATATATATATGTAGTATATATATATATGTAGTATATATATATGTAGTATATATATATATGTAGTATATATATATGTAGTATATATATATATGTAGTATATATATATGTAGTATATATATATATGTAGTATATATATATGTAGTATATATATATATATGTAGTATATATATATGTAGTATATATATATATATATATATGTAGTATATATATATGTAGTATATATATATATGTAGTATATATATATATGTAGTATATATATATGTAGTATATATATGTAGTATATATATATATGTAGTATATATATATATGTAGTATATATATATATGTAGTATATATATATGTAGTATATATATATATATGTAATATATATATATATATGTAATATATATATATATATATATATATGTAGTATATATATATATATGTAGTATATATATATATATATGTAGTATATATATATATGTAGTATATATATATATATATGTAGTATATATATATATGTAGTATATATATATATATATGTAGTATATATATATGTAATATATATATATATGTAGTATATATATGTGTGTGTGTGTATATATATATATATATATATATATATATATATATATATGTAGAAAGAGCGAAAGAGAGAAAATATTGATACACGTCTGTAGAGTTATGTGTTTGTGTGCGTACTAACAATGTGTGTGTGTGTTTATACGAATAACATGAATATTAATAAAGGTTAATAGGATGTATCCAAAAAAACTCACTATTCGATACAACTTCATGCTCCTTTGTTTAGTTGAAAGGCAACAGCTGTTTTAATGAAGGCCACAAGAAAGAAAAATGTGATAAAACCATTTATACACGAAAACATATATTTTAGTTATGTTCTCTTCACATAAAAATTATCAGTTATTTCACAATCGTGTTGCTTCCAGTATGAACCCATTAACATTACGTCATTGGTTAGAACAATGGTGTCAATAATAACCATTTTCTTAGAAACTTCCGTTAGAGCAGGTTCTAACTATTTTGTTTTAACTATTGCACGTGAATTTGTCCAACTTTCCGCGTAATAATACTCTGTCATAATTTTCTCGTGCAGTTTAAATGTTTATACTGATAAAGATGCCACTTCCTCTCATATCAAATTTGATTCACTGATTTTTAATATGAACAGTTGATCCTTATATATTTATTGAATTATGGGTGAAATAATGGCTACATTTTTTATAATCAATTTGATTTATTAATTTAAAATAATAAATATTTACGCGCATCTATGGGTTATGTAGTGTGATGAATCAGATTTTATGTTAAAGTACCTGTACTTAATTAATTAATTTATTTATCAATTACATGTTTATAACTATTTATTAACAAGCAGAACATAACCGGCGTTTGTCGGGCATGGATAAAAAAAACCTATATCCTTCAATCCTCAGCCAATAATACTATATTGCCATAGCTTCCATTTTACAAAGATATTACTTGTCATAAATATCAGTAAATCGCATAGTTATTATCCCATTGAGGCACACTCGGAATTTCCTTGAAATGAATGAAAGCTATACTCTTCTTTACCTGTAAGCTAAGCTCTAAACCCCATATTTCAATTTCTATTGTTGTTTGTTAATTTCTACAATTTCTAATATTAAAATAATTACTGAACTTAGAGTTCCATTTGATGATCGGGTATATTCTTACTTCATTAATTTGATCAGATTATATTCATGTTTTTTTAAGTAACCGTGCAATATCAGTTGTTTTATCAGAAGTTAAAAAAAGCACAAATGTTGTTTGTAATAATTGCTATCCTTCTGAAAGCTATTTGCTACCCGCCGTCAATTTTTTCTATACAGTTAGCAAAATAATTCGTCTATGGTTTTCATAACAATTTGCTCTGAACACGAAAAGGCATGTCTCATCGAAAACCAGGAAGAAACAGTGAATTTGGTGGTTACAATATAGAAGACTTGCAACCGATCCGTACGATTACAACGCATCTACAACGCATCTGTTTAAACATGTCCATTCTAAGTGTTCGTAGCTTTTACACAGGTCTACTTATCGATGATTGTTGTATAGGTGCTAAGTTAGAGGGTGACCAATTAACATATTGCTAGATACTGGTTTGTCTATAAACCCCGTAAACTCTACAAACGACAACTCGGAAATTCCAAGGTTACTGTCTGGTGTAAAATGTTTGATTTTGGCCTGATATATTTACATTTTCGAGGGCCAAGTATTATACTAAATATTTCATCGATCAGATGGTGTGAACGCTTCTACAGACTCCTCCATTCTAAAATTGTCCAATTACTCGCCGCCCACAATCCGGGCTATGTATGATTCAAACAAGAGGGTGCAACATTGGATACTTCTCAACGTTCACGTAGTGGCGTTTGCGATATGTTTCCGGTAATCTTATTTCTCATCAATGTAATAATGAGTGGCGCTAACTTTATCCAGATTAAGACGTTTTTTTATATAAGGCCACATGCAAACTCGAATGAATCAATATCGACGAATAAAGAAGATCCACAGGCAGCAATATTTCAGGATATCCAATATATATTGAGACACATGGTTCAAATGGCTACGAATACAGTTTGTCAAGAGACTTCAAAGTTTCATAATAACTGTCGGTCGTCAAATGAGTGAAACAACTTGACAATATGGGGGTGTAATTTACTTATAGATATGAAATAAATGTTGTTTTGTTATCATGTGTTTGTATTTTAGTGTACATTCGTAATGAATGGACAGTATATGAAGACGAAGAAGAAGAATATTCGTCATAGTAAATTATGAGAATTTAAGAATCGGTCATATTGGAGTTAATCTTGAAAATACTGTTTTTTCACTTGTAGGAGTGGCATAAACTTTATTATATAATAGCCATCACAGATCATACTATCAAACTCATATAAACTTTAGAGAGCATACTTAGCATAGTTGGGTTTAATATTTATGTTTTTAACACGGTGGTGGACAGCCACAAGACAATCGCCTCGAATACTTAGCCCAAACCTGCTTATCAGCAGCGTGCTGTCGGCCCTGCTCCACCGGCAAGAGACCTAGTAAACTACCGTGGTCGTCAACTAGCGCGTGATGAAGCCTAGCATATCCGTCATCAAATTAGCTAATCGGCTGAGTAACGATCAGCGGTGGCAGCCAACAGTTTGGTAGACATGGTTTACTCGGCCGGCAATCAATGAATAGATGGCCCGGCTATTTTTCTCGAAGTACGGGCAACCGGTGGACTCGAATGATTACTGATTATCTTCGGACGGATCGACATCAAGGGTCCGCTAGATTGATCGGTATAAAGATCATGCTGCTCACTGCAACGCGATCTTGGACGGAATTTGATGCTTATGGTCGATGACTAACGATCTTGCGTCGTTCGTCGGGATCTGCATCGTAACGACACTAGTCAATGATGGCATATCGAATAAACAATAAGGTGGAAACTTAAAGAATTTTGAAAAGTTATTACACACGACTGAAAAGAACGCCATAACATTAACAGTTAGTCTTGGTTGAAATGCTAACGCGTATTGACTATAACAATTAACACCCGGCCTCAATTTAATCCATTAAAAAGACAAGTTGTTAAAGGTTTGTTTATATGTGATTTTAAAGCTTAAAATAGAGCATTTGTTATCACTCCATGTATATTTTGTCCGATCAGTTCTGAAATGTTTTATCGAACATTTGTTTAAAGCCAGCATTTCTAGATAAAAATGCATCGAAATTGCAGCCGTTCGTCGTCGACCTTTTTTATGAATATTCCGTACAGGGCTGTCGTGTATTGTCTTTTGTCTTTTCAAAATGTTAAAGTATCCGTTGTAAACAGCTGTGACGATATAACACAGCCGATCGAAATGTGACTACATTCAACTTGACTTTTAGACGGCTGATAACGTTCGAACAATAGAACTTCTAGTCTTCCGATAGAAAAAGGGAAAGACATTTGACGAAATTGCAATCGGTTTTTCGTCGACCTTTCTGGCGGAAAAGGGTAGAGGCACAAATTAAAAGTGCCACTCCGGATGTAATTTTAACTTCAATTTAGTCACCATAAAATATACAATCTGAGTGACATTGTCAATGTTCAGAAGGATAAATTCCATTTCCGTGTTTATTTGTGTCAGATGCAGGCTAATAAATATAAAATATGAATATAAAATATGAATATAAAATATAAATATAAATGCCGTGTAAGAAACTTCTCTTTAATAATATAAATCTATTTTTTCGAAATACACATTTAATCGAATACAAAAAACTTAATCGAATACAAAAATGTTTAATAATATCTATATTTTATTTAAATTTCTTGAAAAGCAACCCTCAATTAAACTATCCAAAACAGTTTAGCTATTCATATTCCTTCTACTATTTTCTTATATAAAACATGTTTATCCAATAAAATAAAAGTTGAATTACACGGAAAGTTATTAAAACAGTCTTTTAAAAGCGTCTTAAGGAATTGTAATGATAACATTGAAGCCATATTTTAGGTGCATTAAGTATTTTGATATGTATATATATATATATATATATATATATATATATATATATATATATATATATATATCATCCACCCTGATTTTACGCTTTCACCTCAACACAAGTCTCTTCACTTTTGGCCCTTATTTTTGTTCTTTATTTGTATTTTGTTTTACTTTATATAAAATGTTCAAAGTTAAATGTTGCCGATAATATATACAACTTCATTATCGGATTTCCCTATCCTTTAATGAGAAGAGTTTATCTTTGAAAATCCATAGATTAAGGATATGAGGCTCCTTGCTCTGAACTTTTGATGTTTTAATAAATATTGTATCTTTACAATTATTTATTCTGATCTTTTACCTCTAATATATATATATATATATATATATATATATATGTGGGTGTGTGTGTGTTCCTATTACTATTTGAATTGATTTTATTTTCAAGTATGAATTTTATAACATGAAAGAATTGTTAAAGCTCAACAGTGTAAGACCTAATCTAGCGAGGTTCGAAACCTGTACCACAGAGACTTTAGCCTAAGGTTCTACCACTTAAACAAATTTCGCTAGTGGATAATATGTATCATTTTTAGATGTCAGTTATTTGTTTAATTTATTTGCGATATTTTTAACAAATTCTTCCATTCATACGGAAAATCAGTTTACCTAAATTCAAGCTAGAAATAATTTTATCGAATTGCACAAGGTCAGCCACTCTTCTAAATTGTAAGATGACGAAACATGTGTCGTGCATAATAATATATCAAATACATCTCGCTTCTCATATATCGGCATCACATTTAGACTAATACTTTCCCGTATAAAGTGTAAACTTTGTTTAACATATCGTAAATAGAATATACAAATAAATAATATCTACAACAGCGATTCATTCCCTGTTTCGAATTTTGCTATTGGCAGTCACGCTAAAGTAAATGTACATTCGTTTAATAAGCATTGCAGAACTTTGAAGATCAGCTTGATTGTGTTGTTGGCATTCTTGCGAGAGGGTCCGTGTGAAAATTCTCAATATTCC
>OY744526.1:102884551-102889551 GCA_963556195.1 Sepiola atlantica | reverse complement strand
TATTTGTGATATAGTATGGAAAGATCTTGGATGCCAGACATGCAACTTTGAAGAATTTGGTTTAGTTTGTTTAAAGTTTCATCACATTCTGTTGAGGTTTTAACCATTTTTCATGAAAATATATTGGAAGCAATCAAAAGTGTGCAAAGAATCCATATTCAGCCCGATGTCGTCTGCTAGGTTAAAAATGTTACGTTTTGCCAAGTTGGTTCGAAAGTATCTGGAGATTACGTCTGTCACATGATAGATGTAAAATTGTACGGCAGTGGTTTTTTTTCTTTTCAGGTTGACAATTCTGCGGTTTGCGATGTCATTCAATGATCTATCATTGATAATTTGTACTAGTAGTTGATGATCAGTAGCTACTGGTAAGCTATGTATCCAAATATATAGCCCCGTGTTGTGTGGGCAACATGGACGACTGCAAGTGCTTGCCTCTCAATTGATACATAACTAATCTCGGTTAGTGGTGTGAATCGATTGCCAACTATACAGAGGCGCAAAGCTGTTATACGAGACGGCTCGAGAGAAAGAAAGAGAGCGAGAGCGAAGTCTCAATATAAAGATGTTACACACGCTATTCAACTTCTACTTTTTATTGTCTCAGGCAACGCGGGGTAGCCCTGATAGTATATTTTTTAATCCATTCTTTTAAATTAGGGATATTTTAATCAGTTCCCTTTCCCCTCGGCTGGAATAATGTGTGTATCTTTGGTTCTTTTAGGGCAGCTGTATTGCGGTGTTTGTTCTGCTGATATATTCATGAATTGTTTTATTTGTATTTAAAGGTAATCACTAGATAGTATACCTACTTTCTAAATGGATTTCCTGTGTGAGAACGCTTTGGTCATTTCTTTTCTGAGAGTTAGACTATTTGTTTGCATGATCTTGCTTGCCCTGTTTCGTCTTTAACGGAAATGTGAATAATGATCCCGCTTTCCTCCCCTATATGCTCCTGTATCAATCTTCTCATTGATAACCTTACTGACATGATATCTAAGTTTTTGTACCCGATTGAATGGGCAGTAGCTAGTGGTATAACGCAGTTTTAACAGCCAGAGTTAGGAATCATGGTTATGTTTGTTAGGTTTAGCGGTGTATTTGGTATGTTTTTATCAACTTGCGCATGTTCATCGGGTAGATGAGTGAGATTTGCCATGACAGTTCGATGATGTTTTGAAGGGAGGAGAGTCCACTTATCTTTTTAGATGTCATATCTGCTAACTGGTCAGAGAATAACATTTGGAATCTGGGTGACAATCAGCATACAATGTATTTTAGTACGATTGCTGTATTATTTATACTTACCACCAGTTCATCCCTACTATTTTCCCTAACCTGGAATCTGAGTGACAGCAAGTTTTCAATGTATTACTAGTACTCTACATTCGATTGCATTACTAAGGTAAATTACTTAGTGATCTTACACCATATGCTTAGAAGTTATGTATCGCTTATAATAGTCGTCCTTATAATCGTAAGTGAGTTTAGGATTATTTGTTTTACATATTACGCTGTAAAAGAGTAGATTTTGTTTAACTACTATGTTTTTAGTATTCGGTGTTTTATTTATAAACATAAATTATGGGGTGAGTTTGTTACTTTATTTTCATAATAAAAAAAACAAACACATTTTACTGAGCAATTTAATAAAACAACTAGCAAAAATATGCAACCAGAGGAGGCATATATCTGCTAGTTTATATGATGGGGTGAATTTGAGTATTTATTCATTTACGAGCTTTATAATTAAACAACAAAAGTTTTATATGAATCAATGAAAACGGTCTCTATAACTATTTAAGAAACACTCACCCGTTTGTCCCTCTCCTGAAAACACATGACAATCATATTACATAAATTATCATCTATATTTTTATAATGAAAACAACAACATAGTTTTATGCTTCAAACGAAACTTATAATTGTGTTATATATATATATATATATATATATATATATATATATTCCACTGCATTCAACATATTATTTAGTCGATTTATAAATGTACTACTTTCCGCGATGTTTCCCTCTTCTTCCTTTTAAATAATATGTATACATAAATATATATATATATATATATATATATATATATATATATATATATATATATATATATATATAGTAAGCAATGAAAATATATATGGCATTGCTTACGACCTAGCTCTACTTACGTATCGAGCACTGTTGAAGTAAATACTGAAAACTGATACATAAAAAATTATATCCCCTTATAATATTTTATGTGGATATACATGAAGTACTAATATATATATATATATATATATATATGTATATATATATATATATATATATACGAAGAGAGAAAGACAAGCATGTTCTCCCAAATGAAAAGTAATAAGTTGTAAGCGAATTCGAATATCGAAAAATGTATTATTCGTTTAGTTTAATTCATATAGATATCACCTTCGTTATGGTTGATTGCTAGGTTGAGATGGTAGTTGCAACACTCCATTGATATTGTAGTTATCAACGAAAACATAGGCCCAATCATAATCGCAACTATTGTCATAAGACTCGCCGTCTCAGTATATCTGTCAGGATGTATTGTGATACAAGAAATAAGTAAACACACATATAATTTATATAAAAAATGTTTATTCAAATATTTTTAAGCAGTACACAATAAAATGTAATTTACAAAAAATCAATTTCATTCTATCTTTTTCTCTTATTTTTTTCAATATACACAAATGTCCAAGACGCTGGGATTCTCACTTCTTCACGGTGATGACAGAGGTTCAATGGTGTGACTGAAAAGAAAAGAAACAGAGGTTTAGAAATGTTTGCTTTGATTTTCATCATTGCGTTTTATAGTCAACATAAACATATATAACGCTAGTAGGAAGGTTAACCGTTCCAGCACGGTCTCATAATATTAGGCCATCTTACTCAAACTATTTATTACCTGTAAGAGGCCTATAGCAATATACTTTTAAAAACTGTCAAACTATACTACAATAGTTAAAATCGTGAAAATAGACCAATCAAGAACTTCGAAATACGATTTTTTTACGAATTAACTTACACTTTTAAAATCAGCATAAGTGTGTCTTTTAATTCTGATTAAAATGAGGTATAATCAGTTTGTTAGCGACAGCATGCTTTTTTCTTGCATCGTTTACGTATCGATCTTCAGTTCAATTAAACACATGTTTATTTACTGACAACTATGTGAAAATATACTTAAACAGACGTGCTTATGGGTTTCGAAGTTTAAATTTTGAGGTTTCTGTAAAAAGTTTTGAATGTCCAACGATTTTAAAATAAAGTGTATTTGTGAATAGGTGAACTATGGTTTGAATGCAATAAACCACAATGAACATATTTAATGTGTTGTTTACGTTCTCCGCAGATCCTTGTAATAAGCAAAATGTGAACAAAAATGTGCATTGGTAAGTGAGATGTTGACCAAATCCCAAACATTCATACAACATGTATATAACAGACTTTATTTATTTTATTTATCATTAACACTGTGTTCTGCGGATACGGTAGTCAAATGACATCCCGTAGCTGCAATCAGTCCTCCATGCTAGTCCCAGGCCATCTGAACTTGTCATGCGCAAGTTGTCGTAGGCAATGAAGTTGTTTCGTTGTACGTAGTTGTACCTGTCCTGCCTGCTTGAGGTCAGCACGTAGTGTGCCCAGCAGATTTCTGCAGTGCCGTCCTAGTCGCGGTTGGTAGGCTTTCGAGCCAGTAACGGCAAAGTCTAGTGCCCTCTGTGCGGGAGTGTCAGGGTTCATTCGTAGAACATGGTCTAACATAGACCATCTTTGTTCTGCGACCTTTGTGGAGAGGGGTTTTTCGTTGCACAGCTCGTATAGTGCCTTGTTGCTGATATTTTTTTCGGCCAGCAATGACCTGTGATGGAACGGAGGTGTCTGCGGTGGCACGCATCCAGCTTGTCAAGCTTGGCTTTTGTTATTGCCCAGATGTTGCTATTGTAGAGCATGATGGACACGCAGTACGCGTTATAGAGACGGAGTCTAGTTTTCAACGGGATCTTGGTTCGTCGGCTCCAGAGTTTAGGTAATGAATGAAACGCTACATTGTCATATATACAGACTTACTGCAATCATATTAGTATAGATAAATCATACACATCTATTAATAATGGAGTTTATGTATCTGTCTGTCTGAAGCCGAAATTCCGTCAGAGTACTCTTATTTACTCTGCCAGCTTCTATATATACTGCTACAAAAACCCGCCCAACACCATGTGTGTTTGCCAATTTACATAATTAATTGCTTTAAAACTCCTAATGAATTAATATTCACAAATATACACTTATAACTCGGGTTCTCAAATTTACATATGTATTTAGAATATTTCCTCCATATTAAGAAAACTTATTAATACAATTAATTAAAGACATTTTATTCAAAAAACGATCGCTTTGATGTTTACAAATCAAGCAATGTAAGTTTCTATGTATTTTTCCGGAAATGACATAATTGTCACAAATTAGGTTTTTTTGTAAGCAGATAAAAATGTTTAATTAAAATATATTTCTACGTGTGAACAAAAACTTTTTATTTATTTATTCGTTAAACCAATAAATATTATTTTCATTAAATTTCACGATGTCATGTGACCCTTGCAAATGTAAACATTACTAGTCCTTCGATCCGGCTAATTCATGAGTTAGTGTCCATGCTTCACTACTTAAATGCAAAATTTTAAAAATAAATTACATTTCAAATTGAATCAAACAAATATTTATTTTTTTACCAATAAATGAATAAAATATCGTCATTTTCTTACACTTACAAGTGACAAAAATATTTTAATTTTGGCGTTTCATTTGTACGATTTTTTTAACGGTTTTAACTTTGGTGTTTCACTTCTATGATACGATACCAATAGCTAGATTACTGTTTTTAATTTTTTAAATGTTTTAAAATGGCTAATGATTGTGTTGTTATTTCCTACACAGTGTAAAATAAAAAATAAGTGCAATTCGTTTAAATCATA
>OY744526.1:102872051-102879551 GCA_963556195.1 Sepiola atlantica | reverse complement strand
AAGATTTATACAAAATAAATGTACATGTCTATTAAATATTAAGCACTATCAGGTTAACAGAGTAATAGTTTATTGGATTAACACCGGTGAATAGAATCTCATCCGAATTTTATAATTAGGTTCTGGCATGTATCTTCATGTTTAATATAGGGGATTTAGCTTGGATGGTTATTACCACAATACACATATTATGTGAACAACATTATGCAAATATGATTATTGTTTTCGATTCTACCGTTTTAGAAGCGTTTACAAGATTTAATAGCTGTTAAGTGCTACATATAACCCTCTTTGGGACTATTGGTGTATTTGAACGCTGCATACCATGAGCGAATTGAAATCACCGGAAAATTGAAAGAGAGTGATCTGCATCATTATAATTAACGCCGAATATTTGAAAGCCATATGATGTGAGCTTGAAATTGGCGACAGAAATATGGAATCAGTGGCTTGCAGGAAAAACATAGCAAGCGTTATGACTGTGTCAGCACAACTTACTTCTTTGAGAAGCTGCAAAAAGTGGTGCAGCAAGATCCAGTCAAAGCGATCTCGACCCTATTGAGAAAGATGGACATCGGGGGAAGGGGCGACTATTAGGAAACTGTTGGTAGAGAATCGTCGCTATCTTTATAGAAGAATCTTAACAGCCAATTACTCACCGTCAAATCCTAATACAGCCGCCCCATGAAAGTCAGCAAACCCTTAACAAGATCAACATCCATGAGTCGCCGCAGATGTTTTCGTTAACGGTACCAGTTGCACAAGACGTACATAACACGTAGCAACCCTACGCTCCGCCTGAATTCATATGCTTCATGCTCACCATGTCTTATAACCGTGATGATTTGGGATGTGTTTTCAGCGAATGCCACGTAATGCATCACCACATAATCCAAAAGGGAGTCAGACTCAGTTTAGACAGCTGCTGTCAAACACTAATTTGAGAGGATTGCTGTGCGAAGGCGATACGTGTGGCAGCAGGACTCCACTTGCTGTCACACAACCAAGAAAACCCAGATGTAGCTGCCTATGATTTTCTAACAACTTCACCAGTCCAAACATCTTGGCCCCAGCTCGCCTCACAAATATTGGGGTTCTAATAAGTCAAATGGAGTTTGCTCGTGGAAATCACAGTAACTGTTTAGAGTTCGTTTTTACACCGTACTCGACTTTAAAAGGATCTACAAGATAAGTGCTAATAATACCAGTCCATATCATAATCCAACCCGCACACTGTGGCCGGCGATCAAATTGTCTTTAATCACGTTGCTTACAGACACAACCTCGCACACATCCATCAGAACCCTCCAGTTTTAAACTGTACTCGTTATTTTAAAATAAGACTTTCTTGAAATAAGTATTTATGATGTATTAGCCCACAGTACTCGGTTTACCCCTGTGTCTTAGTTAATAGGGTGTTAGAACACCCTATTAACTAAGAAACTTTACAGTAGAACACTTTCTTAATAGTTTGTATCGTATTTCTACTGAACCCATTAATAAACTACTGCATGTGGAGTTCTAATATTTTCTCTGATATACTTTTTTTTTGTTAGAGTCCTGAATTTAATTTCAGACTTTTTTCCAGGTTGAATTCTATTCTAGCATACGTTCTTTATTTTTCGATGAATTATTTTGAAATCATTTGAAATTTTAAGCGAATAATTTCATTTACTCATTTCTGTTGTTATGTCGTTCTGTTCCGCAATTGTTAATTCTATTTTGTGAGCCAGTGAGCTTAATTTTGACACTTGCACATCATCTTTAGACACTGCAAAATTAAATAATTATTAACATTCATGAAATGCATGTCTTCAATTAACAGATCAAGGTTTATTTTATAGAGTTTCAACACAATACATACAAGAAATATAGTATATCATTGAAGTTCATGAATTAAACAATATAATATTAAATACATGACAGAAATATTACTTGCATATCATTTTTAGACGGCTTTTATATTAAAAAAATATTAAGTTGTGTGACCACAAAATAAGATCCTGTGCATTATAAGAACGGTGAAAATAGTGCAGAATATTTTGAATATTTTTATCTGAACAGAATAATATTGCGGCCGTCTTTTTTGTATATTCTAAGAATTTCCTAGGATAGAATATATTTTGTTATATTATTGAAAATTAGTCAACGTAAGTTTGTTGTGTTGTGAATGTAGCGATAGTGTACTTTCTATTCGGTCCAATACTTTATGTCAAATGTCCGAAAGTACCCCAAAGCAAACTAGAATACAAGGAATATATATTAAGTAATGGATGGCTAATGCTATTTCACAACAATCGCAGAGATCTTCATTTTCACGAAAGGATTCTACTCCCTTGTATTCCTCTCTGCATGAATCTAAATCGAATTAAATGTAGTCCATATTTGAACACATTTAAACCTCGCAGCTGTGATCCATAATTAAGTATGTTCGGTTTATTAGTTTAGCAGTTATATGTGTACACGGAAATATATAAACATATATAAACATATATATATATATATATATATATATATATATAAACTTATATTGCAAAATAATATATTAGGTGTATATCTATATAAATAAATTAATATATATATATATATACATATCATTATTATCGTTTATTATATCATTTATTTTTTTGCAAAGCACACTTGACGATGGGCTTACAATTGTTTCGCAACGAGTAGAATGCAGTCATTAAACGCAATGACTTGATGTTCTTCAGAAACCAGCAATCAAAGGAATTTACAAAATTTGATATCGAGCACAAAGTTGACTGAGAACAGAAAACCACAGAAAACAAACAACACTATATATATATATATATATATATATATATATATATATATGATATTTTTCATTTACACATACATGTACAAAATCTGCGACACTGGCATCTCGATGTTATCGATCAACAGTGACTATAAACTGAGATCTCATCAGGGAGAGTTAGAATCCGATATCAACCTCAGATCATATTTGGGGAGAACCCATATGATCTGAGGTTGAGATCAGATTCTAACTCTGCCTGATGAGATCTCAGTTTATAGTAACTGTTGATCGATAACATCGACATGCCAGTGTCGCAGATTTTGTACATGTATGTGTAAATAAGATTATCATACATAAAGCTCAATTTTGATATTGAGCACTTTTTATAAATCCGGTTAAAATTCTCTGGATTACCACCTTGTGGATATTTGTTACCTGGATTATTACCATTATATACATATATATATATATATATATATATATATATATATATATATATATATATATATATGTTGTTTCTATTTTTACTGGAAAATTGCTCAAACAGGAGTGGATATATGTAGTAGTATAACATTATAGTCATGAAAAGTAAATTAGACGAAAAGTTTTATATTTGATTTGGAAGGAACCATTTCATTTTGTCTTACGAATTAACTGATAAATAAAACAAAACTTATGTGTGTAGTTTACTTGCCATGCTAATTTTACACTATATATATACGCGTATAGATATATATATATATATATATATATATATATATATATATATATATATATATATATTACAATTCAGTAAAATACAAAAATGCATCACATCATTTATATGATGTAACCATGCTCGTAAAAATTAAACATCAACAGATATGTTGTTTACATATTATTTAGCCTACTTATGTACAACTAAAGTTATAATATTTGAACTTATTTTCTTTAAACTGTATATAGATATACAGATGTGTGTATGTTCATGGGTATGTGTCAAACGTGGTTTACTATATATGTATATATATATACATGTATATACGTATTTACATGTCAGTGCGAGTATATGTATACATATATATATATATATATATATATATATATATATATATATATATATATATATATTTATATATTTAAGATAAATATTTTGAAAATCAACAATCCTGCAATTTAAATGAAATATTCATTTATTTATTTATTTATTTATTTATTTATTTGCAAGCCTTCGTCGTAGAACAACTTTGTCAGGCGAGACTGTCTTATAGTATTTGTTCGTCTTTTCTTCCTCCTCATTTTGATGGTATAAACCCCGAGGGGTCAAATCACGATATGAGCGGAACGAGACGGCAAGTTCTAAAAGACGTTAGGATAAGTGTAATCCTTGCGATGTTATACGCAGATTGGCGTTTTTTAAGTAAGCGAATTGACAACATCTTTGAAGCACGCATGAGAATGTATTTAAGTGAAATATTTTGAAAACAATCGTTCAATTGAAATGAAAAATTAATTAATTAATTTTTTTTGCAAGCTTTCGTTTTAGACAACTTTGTCAGGCGAGACTGTCTTATAGTATTGTTTCTTCTTTTCTTCCTCCACATTTTAGTTGTATTAACCTCGAATTACTTCATGTATATATTCATAACATATAATGAAGTAATTTGATATATTGTTTAAAAGTTTTCAGTATTTACTTCAACAGATAATAGATAATAGATATATGTTTATACTTCTACATATAAATATATTATGTTTACGAGTGTGAGTGTGTATGTACTGATTTGTACTTTTTTAAGTGTATATGGTTGCGTATGTGTGTCAGCGCAACATTTACAGTGTACATCCTGAACACATTAAGAGTTAGACGTAACACACTGTTCTATTAGCATAATTGGATAGGTAAACCCGCCTATATTGCAAAAAAAAAAGAAAAATTTTGAATTAAGACGTTGTGTATGGCTTCATTACACACACACACACACACACACATAGGATAATGGATAACACTCTCTTTGCTAGAATGCTTACACACTAACACAGGTACACCCAACAATCTACACATACGTACACGCACACAGACGCAATCGTAAACGTCCGTTTGCTATCGGAGTTCCTCCAACTAAGTCGCTATTTGTTTACTAATAGCTTGGCGAATAGCAAAATTACTGTTATTAAATGCGTCCATACTAATTTAGCTCAGTGATAATCTCCTAACTAACAAGGTACCGGTCTTCTGTAGACCCGGCATATTTCAAAATTAGGCAGCAGAGTGAAGTGCGCTCCTTTTTTAATACTTACGCGCACACATACACACATACATACATACATACATACATACATACACTTATTAATGTGCGTAAATATGTATCTCCGTCAATCGTACTCTATAATATATTTATATATATATATATATATATATATATATATATATATATATGGGAGGGGTTGTTTGTGTTCCTATTAGTATGTATGTATTTGTGGGCATATTTTATATCTCTAATACATGATTAAGATGTTTTCTAAATGTCGCCCAAACTATGTGAATATATATATATATATATATATATATATATATATATATGTGTGTATATATATACATCATTTATTACTATTTCATATCAATATATATATATATATATATATATATATATATATACATCATTTATTACTATTTCATATCAATATATATATATATATATATATATAGTAGGACAACCCGACCTTGCCTGGGATTCTGAAAGATAAAACACAAATCATGTTTAAACTGTATTTCTATTTCGTCTTTTACACACAAACGCACACACTTTCTAATCTATTGTTCAGAAAAGAAAGAAACTGAACAACAACTCAGCTGCTTACTGTTTGACCTAGTGTCATGGTTGTTTTCAAACATTTAACTGCACGAATGAAAGTAGGTAATTTTATCTCACCCTGATATTCCGTTAATTAAACCAACGCCACCCCAAGCGAATTAACATTACATTATTTTTTTTACTATAACAAGCCCGAGAATTACATAAGTAATGCATTTTTTTTTAATTCACCAACCAAGGTACTAGATTACCCGTGTATGTAAATTGGAATTAAGCAAAGAATCTATTATACAGTACGGTATTTGTGTTAATATTAAATATCTATCTGTGTAAGTACTCTGGATAATATAGTTGAAGAATATATGAAAGACGCCCGGACTATTCCACGACCGTCGTAATAACCAGGCCAATGTACTGGAACATTACGTCATGCTATAACTTAGTATACGGGTTCTGTCGAACAGTCAGACTATTGGCATTTTGACCACTCACTTCACTTACATCAAAATTCAGGATAATAAACTAATTTTAATGTTATGTTCAGTATTTATTAAGTAACGATTACGGAACATAATTACCCTATTGATTTATTAGAAATATTAGTGAAAATGTATTATTGTGTGTACTTAACGTAGGCTAGACAGCGAACATGAAAATAATACTTAATAATAAAATGGTGTTGTCATAAATTTTGAAAAATAATTTGTCTTATTTAATATTCATTCTTTAATATTCATTCTTTCAGTCTGAGTTGATTTCTATGACAACCTGGTGTAGCGCGAATGAAAACTATCAGTTATGCTGTATGGAACTATCTATTGGTTTATAAAGACAAGACTGAAGAAGACACGTCTCTATACTTAGGCAGTTATATTCCGTATATACACATGTCATACTTATTAGTTTTAGCTGAATAATTTTATAAGAGTTGCTTTCATTTACGAAAAGAATAAATGATGTGTTTGATTTGCTTATTAATTCAGAATGCTGAATGAGAAGCAATTTCAATTTCTAGCAATAAAATAGGGTGTATATCTATTATAGTAAACACGAAATGTTATATAGACATGATAGAGAAGTGTACAGAGAAAGAAGAATTTAAATTATTTGTAATTGTCAAATGTGAGGGTCAGTTTATGTTCAATTTATATAGGAAACTGATTCTCCTCCTAAAATCTAAAATATTTTAAAATGTTTTTTCAAAATACACGAAATTCTTTAGCAACATAATATATAGAAAAAGAAATATATTGGTCAGTAAAAAGTTAACAAAAACAGGTTGTGTAGTATTAGAAATAAGCGCCTAAATCTTAAAAAAAACCTTTCAAATCACTACATAGTAAAAATTAAGGCACATGAGCAGAGTAGATGTTTTTGTTTTCATCTGTGGAGAGTTATAAAAACGTAAACGGCAGACATTCATTGATGTTTTTCTTACTTAAAAGTAAATGAAACCTGAAAAGTAAATCAAACATGAAATATTACGAATTCAGTAAAGAAACAACAAATCAATAATTCAAAATAATTGATTAATAGAACATTTATTGAAATAAATTAAAATGCGTTTTTGTGTTGTTTGTTTTTAAAACGATTAGCGTATGAACAATATAGTTTACATTTGGCTATATATGCACTTTATGTACCGGGCTGAAATCATAACGTTATAATTTTACGTAAAAAAACAGTCCGGTCCGTAAACTGCATAAGCTCCAACATATGTAATAAATATTAACAGTAATGTGTGTTTTTTAGTCGTGGTGGGATTTTTTTGTCCAAATCGACAATTATTAAAAAATAAAATGCGTGTAAACGAACAGTTTCTGTGAATATGTAGTTTTTATTTTTTCAAAACGAACAGTTTATTTGCAATATATTATTATTTGAATATATTATTTCATTTGATTTTCGCACACATATTGGATAACATTTATTAATTCGTTTAAA
>OY744526.1:102862051-102867051 GCA_963556195.1 Sepiola atlantica | reverse complement strand
CTGATTTACGCAGAGTCACCAACAATCGTCTACGTTGAGCAACAATAAACATGAATAGTGTCAAAAGTAAAGATATGAGCAATGTTACAAATGAACATGCAGGTATTGTAGAACGTAGTCATATAAACAGTACACACCCCATATAAGCGACAATGTCAATCATATATATATATATATATATATATATATATATATAAGTTTTGAGGTTGAAAAAGACTAGATATACTTTCGGATTGAACACATTATAACTTATTTTGACCTTAACTAGGTATCCTCGGATGTGGGTCCAACCGTTATTCATGCTCTGTTTGAACGGACATAGAGCTCTCTGATTCGAATTCCTATCGAAACTATTCGAACCGTAAAACTAATATATATATATATATATATATATATATATACCCAATATACTCGTATCGGGACAAGTATAAGCAATAACTATAACAGTAGTTTTAAATTATAATAACTTGTATTTTTTTAGAGGGTAGGGCACAGTTTCGGTGACACGCAATAAATAGTACACTTTAAAAAATTAATAATTAATATGCTCAAATTACTAACCCTGTTGCTTAGATTAAATATTCTATAATGCATAATGATCAGTTCAATAGATTAGCATTTTGTGAAGCACATGCTGATTATCGATGCTCACAGCGATCCTTTACCAAATGTATAATTGAATATACGTCAACATTGGACGTAGATCAATTATTTTCTCGATTAAATTGATTGTATCTAACTTATGTTAATTTTTTAGGGAACGGCGGAATTTGTATGTTGTAAATTTAAAAAAAGAATCATGAGCTTATGTTACTCACCGTGTTGGCTACAATATATATAACACATTCATAATAAGTTATTCTGTAGTGTAAGAGATTAACATGTACCTAAAAGCTGCAATACAGCGAAACAGTCACGCTGTGTATTCTTATATTAGCCTTTCTTCTCGCGTTGAGCACTGTTGTTAATGATATCGCCTGTTAATATTTACCCTAATGAAAAGCTCTTAGTAAATAAACAAATGTAGCAGTGTTTAGTAGCGCTCATTTTTTTATATACATTGATATATAATATACAAACGGCGCATTTTTTTATATACATTGATATATAATATACAAACGGCGCATTTTTTTATATACATTGATATATAATTTACCAACGGCGCATTTTTCATATACATTGATATATAATTTACCAACGGCGTATCTTGATGTCAGAACTGCCGACCATAACATGATAGTTGGTGCTTCGATTCCTTGCTTTGGCTGGGTGTTAGCATTCCCACACTGAAGAGCTGTCTGTGGATTACTATATAAGCCATCCCTTCTCAGGTTAAGCACTGCCGTTAATGATATACTCTTCTACTATTTAGCGTTATATAAAGCGTTTTGTAAATAAACAAACGGAGCAATGTCTAGTAGCGGGCAATGTTTATATGAAACATTTATATAGTATTTACCAGAGGTCTTTGCCCCGTGGTCCAGTTGTCGGAACTGCCGATTGTTAACTAGATAGTTGTGGGATCAGTCTGTAGATGACAATATATGTCGCCGTTTCTCTGGTTAAGTACTGTCATAATGATATCGCTTGCTTCGATTTAGCGTAATGCAAAACTCTTTGTAAAGTCAAGTTAAAACCCGGTTAAAACGCAACAGAGGCCGTTCGCAATATCAGCAAATTATTTGGCCAGCGAACCGTCAATGGACATACATTACAACGTTGATTGAAAAGAATGTCTTATGGCGTTGACAAATTTGAAGATGAAGAAGGTGGTTTCTTTGAACTGATACACGAACAACTGTTGGAGAAGTTGCTGATGAGACCAACGTAACTGACAAAACACTTTCGAACCGCCACAAGCGACTGAGGAAATCAAAGGAGCTTGAGAAATGGGTTAACAAAGATCAAAGAAATCATACGTTTGATGTGTCGTCGAGCTTCTTATGTGTGGCAAAAACGACCCAGTTCTCGATCACATTGTCACTTGTAACGAAAAATGAAAGTGTTATTAGTCGGATGAGATTCATATCTTATTAGACGGGGCTAGTGTTCAAGAGATATGGAAACATTTTCTTGTTATTTGCGCAATCCGAAACTGTAACAATCGGATACTTATCAAGAAATATTCATGATTATTTCTTAGTGACTTCCATACAAAAAAAAAAGCAGGTGATGTTCACTTGCGTGTGAGTGGTATAACGTTTTTAAAGCTTCATAGTGTCTTCACTTTTTTAGATCATCATTGAAACTCACTTACTGTTCTCGCACCAACCGTTCAAAATTTAGTCTCGATAATAACTACCGCTGTTTTGTCTCTGGAAGTTAAGTAATATCAAGTCTCCTAAGGATTCCATTTCTCTCAATACACTTCAATTTGATGATGCTATCCCTAATCGGTTTTATCATCTGCATGTTTATTATACTGAGTTAGGATTGTCGTCGTCGTTGTCGTCATCATCATGATTATCATCATCATTATCATTATCATTGTTGTTGTTGTTGTCGTTGTTGGTGGTGGTGGTGGTGGTGGTTCACGGCACTTGCTGGGTTTGAAATATTCCGTTTTTATATCGAGTGCATTAATTGAAATTTATATTTTATATTATACGGCAATATATTTATTATGACCACTTGTTTAGTATTATAAGATTTAACCTTTGCTCTAAAGAGAGGGCTATAAGTATAAGTTATCATTAATTATCAATCTGATTTTCATCAATAAATGTTTGTATTGTTTGTGTTCTGGCCTTAAATAAGCGAAAATAGCCGGTATGCCATACAACAGAGGAACGAAATAGCTTAGAGCCACGATGTTAATAAGACGCCACTGTCTTGCTGTGCCCGTTTGTACGTTCGGGTTAGGGTTAAATATCATTGAAAGCAAGATTTACAGTTTTCTTATTTTTATTTTTCTATCTCCGACTTGTGTTTACGTTAAAGAACCAGGAAAAAAAGCAAAACAAAAAGAAGCCAACAAGTAAACACATAAATATAAAATAAAACATTGGTTTCGTTTCACAAATAAATATGACTCTAAATGGATAAGCATCGAGCCTCCATATTGTTTTTAAAGCACGTTGCTGTTTGATTTTTTTGGCTTTTCGTACATTTTGAAATTATTTTTTCCTTCTTCTCAGCCGTATTTTCTACTTGTCGCAACACGTTTCGTTTATTGATATTAAGCAACCAACCAAAAAAAAGTAAAAACAAAATTAAAGCTTTTTTTTAATAGTCGTCCTGGTAAACACGAAGCAACATGAAATTTTCATGGAGTGTTCTCATGTGCGAGTGCATATATATATATATATATATATCGCTACATATACACTGTATTATTTAATGAATATACACATATAATATCAGAAGATGATATGATATGCTGTGTATATATTTTCACTATTTGCAGTGTTCAATACGTTAGTAGAGCTTAGTAGTAGTGTGAGAATATATGAATATACTTATGTCAAGGAAGCTACAAAGAGGTACTCTCTCTCTCTCTCTCTCTCTCTATATATATATATATATATATATATATATATATATATATATTACTATAATGTCCATGAAAAAATAAAACAAAGGTTCAGGAATTAACTTTTGTCTATATAAATTATTACTATTATTATTTCTGATAACTAAATGAAAAAAATCATTCTCTTTGCCCTTTTTATTAAAGGGTGGAGGACGCGTTTCTAGTTTTCGATAAACACATCTTTTTTTGTGATAATTCATCAATAAACAAATGAAAAAAAAACGAACGTTGATTTAATCGTAATATCTTTAAATGGAGGCGGGTAGTGTAGTATCTGTTTTGTTGCTATATTCCGTCTGCCAAGAATTGCTCCCCTCTTTCTTTTAAGCACGGTGAGAATATTCCCAGGTATTACATTCTCTTTAGTGTATTATATTTTAGTGGAGATGGTTCGTATAGTATTCGTTCTGTCGTAATAAAAACGTCATCGCAGAACTTAAATCTTCCTTTTTAAAAAAGTTCCGGGAATCTACTTATATATTACATCCTCCTTTTAAGAAGGGGCTAATGTATTATCTGTTCTGCGTTTTATCACGCAATACTTCCAGGTATTACCTACTATTTTGGGGAGTGGGTAATGTAGTATTTTTTTTTATAATACCATCTTACTAGGTGTCACCTCCTTCTTTAGGAGGAGTAGTGTTGAATATGTTCGTTCCTTTATAATGATACAATCCGTCCACTCATGACTACCTACTTTTGGTGGGATGAATTCTTCAAGGATTTACCTCCCCCTTTGAAGGTTGTATAGTATGATTTAATTTGTCATGATACATCCCTGCGAAGGCTTATTTACTGTTTGGGATGGGGCAGTATAGTATGTGCTCGTTCGTCAAGATACAATTCTCTGAGGTGTACGTTTCTTTTTTGAGAGCAGGAGTTAAATTAGTATATGTCATGTTGTCATGGTATCATCTCTCAGGCATTAAATCCTTTTTTTCTGAGTGGGGGGCGGGTAGGGGGGAGTATATGTTCGTATGTCTAAATACCATGCTTTCAGTAGTAACCTAATATTTTTGGGAGTCAGTGTAGTATATGTTCCTTCACCATGATACCATCCACCTAAGCTAGCAAAACTATGAAACGTATATAATGTAATGACGACAAAGTATATATATATATATATATAGACGCTATGGGAAATTCTTTCAATTGTATGTATACTTCTCCAGAGGTGAAAAATACAGAAAGTGTCACACACACACACAGATGTATATGTGTGTGTGTGTGTGGGGGGGGGCACCACTTTCGGTATTTTTCAGTCCTGGACAAATCTACATGAAATTTAAAGAATTTTCCATGGCGTCTATGTTTACTTTGTCATCATTACATTACAGTAGAAGCGAAATAGCAAGTAACTGTAGACATATATTACAAATTACCATAGTATAACAAGTACTATAGATGAATAAATTTAAAAAATAAATAAAAATAAAATAAATAAAAATGTAAAGTAACCAAACAATAA